>CM064550.1:32105274-32315072 GCA_032716605.1 Paralithodes platypus
TTTCGAAGACCATAACCGTGCTCTTCCCTAATAGATTTTTTTAAACATAAACTAATATGAAAGACATTGCATCATTGTATTTATTTAGTCTGTAATTGCCATTAGGGTATTTCGCTCAGAAATTAAGATGAGAAGCCAGTCTCTGGCAGCTTTAAAAAAAAACAAAAATCCAGTTTAATTCTTATATCTCGAATGCTAGTACCTGCTCTGACAAGCGCAATCCAGCATCCTCAGAATAGTGAGAAGAGAATTTTCTTCAGATATATGAATCAGATTTTTTGATTATCATGATTGAGAAAGCACTATGGTCAGATTATTAAACCACTATAAATTAACATGAATTTCACTCTCCTCCCATAGGCCTCAAAATGCCCTTAAAAGTACTAAATTTTCCAAAAAATAACAGCTGTAAGGGCTCGCTTCGCTCGCCCCCCACTCACCCATTTACAGAGCCTGGCATAACCCCAGTGCCTAGGGCCCCCATAACATGTAAATCCGCCCCTGTACGCATCTCCTCGCCAATACTCTTCATACCTAAGCGTCTCCGCAACTCATGATTAGTTATTCTATCCTACAGTTTGGCCCCACATATCCATCACACGTTCATCTCAATATGTTCCATTCTGTTGACATCCTCTACTTTAACGGCCCATGTTCTGAGGCATACGTCATGCACTTTTAACTCATGAGGCATACACCTTTCCCTTCAGGGGGAGAGCATCTTTTTCATGGTCAGAATTGGCAGCAGTTTTCTGAACTTCCCCCAGCCACATCTAATTTAGGCAACAGTGGCAGCCTCGGCCCCACCTCTGGAGAGGTGGTATCTCCTAGGTAACAAAACTTGTCCACCAGCTTCAATGACTCATTTCCAAAATTCACAGCCACAGGATCATCATTTAACACAAGCTCGCCCTTGCACACTACGCACTCAAATTTCTCGATTTCTGACTTATCCTTCGGCAGGGCTCCTTTTATTCTACTACAACGCTTACTCCCATGGTGCACCCAACATCGACAGACGCTACACCGAATCTAGTTAGCGGCCACACCCTTTCCACACACTGCACATGGGTATGCACCGCTCTTTTCCACATTGCCTTGTGTCAGTCCATATTGGTGTCCTTATTACAGAATGGACATACATTCGTTGGAGAGATTTCAGCGAAGAATCTATTTTGTATTAATTTCACCACACCACCAAACACCTCCAAGGATATTAATGAAAGCATATACTTATGTGATCCACCGGGATTCGACCCTGGGTTATCACGCACATGACGAAAAATTATTCAAAATACTGTACAATATTAGAATCTGCCATATGAAGAAAGGTTGAACAATTAGGCTTACATTCGTTAGAAGACTCAGCAGAATTAGAGAGGATATGATAAAAGTACCCCCCTGGGGGTAAGGGATTAGAATATGCCCCACGTGCCTTCTGCGTGTCGTAAGAGGCGACTACCGAGTTGGGTTGTGGGCTTGCGACCCCCACCCGGAAAAAAATACATAGCAACGATGAATGATGCAATCGGCCTCGGATGCGGACGGAACCTGTGTTGACGAACCCCGACCGACTATGGACAAGCCTACGGACATTCTGAGAATAGGGACATGGAATGTGAGTGACATGAATGATGGCACAAAAGAGAGAGACTGGAAGTATTAGTGAATGCCAGACTGGATGTATGTGGAATGACGGAGACCAAATGGAGGGGTACAGATGTGAGAGAGTGGGAGTGTGGAATGGGTGTGTGTGCTGGAATGAATGAGGGAACAGCGAGAGAAGATGCGTGTTTGTTTGTAAGTAACAAATGGAAGGAGTGTGTAAGAGACTATGGGTCTGTGGGTTCAAGGATTGTGTGGGTGAGAATGAAAGTAGGAATACAAACGTGGGTGATTGTGTGTGTGTATTCTCCGACAGAGGATAAACTTGTAAGAAAGAAAGAGGAGTTCTGGGTGAATGTGGAGGCGTGCCTGGATAAGTTTGACAAGAACGAAAGAATATTTCTGATTGGGGATATGATGGTAAGGTGGGTGATAGGAAAGTTGAGGAGTGGTGGGAGGGTGGGGGTACCATCAGAGGTGAATAGGAATGGTAGTGCACTTGTGGACGTATGTATGGGGAGGAGGTTGTGGATAGCCAACACCTTCCGACACAGAATGATACACAGGTACACATGGATTGTGGTGTGGACCTTGATGGATAAGGCAGTGGTGGAACGATAGTCACTGATTGATTATATGTGTGGATGAAGGGGTCTGGTAAATGAGTTGGAACAGTGTGCGAAAAACGGAATTTGAAGGTAAATGCGGGGAAGAGCAAGGTTATGGTCTTCGAAAGGGGTGAAGTCACAGAGTGCGAGGTGAAGCTGAACGGTCAGGCTATGGAGATCGTCAGCTCTTTTAAGTATCAGGCATTGTGTAGAGTAAAGATGGACTATGGATGAAGAAGTGCGGGAGAGGGTACAACAGGGGAAGAGGGTTGTAGGAACGCTGAAAGCAGTAACAAATGGGTGGTCAGTATGGAAGTGAAGAAGTCCCTTGCATGACAGTGTGGTAATCCCGACACTGACTTACGGAAGTGAAGCATGGACGTTGGTTGAGAGACTCAGACCAAGAGTGAAAGCAGTGGAAATGAATTACTGTACTTAAGAAGTGCGTGCAGGGTTACATGGAGGGATAGACAGGCTAATGAAGAAGTAAGAAGGAGATGTGGAGATAGATGTGCTGGAAAGTGTGAAAAGGAACAACTTGAGATTGGTTCAGGCCATATGGAACGTATGGAAAGCGAGAGAATGACTAAGAGGGTGTACGAGAGCGAGGTGGAGGGACAGAGAGGGAGAGGTAGACTGAAGAAGAGGTGGAAGGATGGAGTGAGGAAGTATATGAACGAAGGCGGTGCTGGTTGGGGGAGGGGCGTCGACTGCCTGGGACAGAAGTGCATGGAGGTGGTTCGTTCGTGGCCACCCTTCAGGGATCACGGCGTCGGGCAATATATAGATAGATAGATGCAAGAATGAAGAAATCTGTGATGGATGCTATAGGGGTATTGGAGGGGCTCTGTCTGATCATTATGTAGTAGTAGCTAAGGTTAGGATACAAAAGAAGTGGGTGAGGAGACCTGGAGGGAGGCGAGAGGAAGGTGGAATGGTGAGGAGGGTGGAGAGGCTGCAGGAGGAGGAAATCAGGGAAGAGTACAGGAGAGCAGTAGAAAGACGACTAGGTGGGTTCGACCTGGAAGATATGGAGGAAGGGGAGGAGATAAGCAAGGTGTTTAAGGAAGAGGTCTGTGCAGCATGTGAGGAGGTGTGTGGAGTGAGGAGAAGAGGGAGGGGAGTGAAAGGTACAGCATGGTGGACAGAAGAGGTAAAAATAGCTGTGGAAGATAAGAAGAAAGCGTATAGAGAGTGGTTGGGTAGTAGAGGGAATGAAGATTTGGAGAGGCAGAAACGAGCGAGGTACGTGGAGAGAAAGAGAGTGGTGAAGAGAGTAGTGAAGGAAAGTAAGAGAAGAGTAGATGAGGAATTTGGAAGGAATCTGAGTGTAAAATGGAAGGAGTGTAAGAAACTGTTCTGGAAAGAAGTCAAGAAAGTTAGGGAAGGTAGCAAGGGAAACAGTAAGAGTGTGAAAGATAAGAATGGGAGAATGCTAGCCGAGAAGCAAGAGAGAGTCGAACGATGGAGGGAGTACTTCAACGAGTTGCTAAATGTAAGGAATGAAGGGCCAGCAAACATAGTTGGATGGGGTATGGGAGGGAGAAGAGAATTAGTGGAGGAGGCGGCGGTGGGGATCTGAAGGTCAGAAGTGTGTGAAAGCCATGAAAAGAGTGAAGGAGGGAAAAGCACCAGGAACAGATGGAGTGTGTGGGGAAATGTTGAGGTATGGTGGTGAGTTAGTGATCGAATGGAAAATGTGCAAACTAGCATGGGAGAAGGGGAATGCACCCATGACTGGAAGACTGGCATAATAGTCCCCCTATATAAGGGCAAAGGGGAAAGAGGAGTGTGTGGTAACCACCGAGGAATATGTATTTTAAGCGTAGTAGAGAAGGTATACAATAGGGTAGTGATTGAGAGAGTGAGAGTCAGAACGGAGAAATGGATAGGCGACGAGCAGGGAGGTTTTAGGAAGGGAAGAGGATGTGCAGATCAGATTTTTACCCTGAATTGTGTTGTGGAGAATATCTGGAGAAGAAACAAAAGGTGTATGTTGCCTTTATGGACTTGGAGAAGGCATATGACAGAGTGGATAGAGAAGGCATGTGGAAAGTACTTAGAATCTACGGAGTAGATGGCAAGTTGCTGAAAGCAGTGAAGAGTATGTATGAGGGTGCAAAGGCGGCAGTACGTGTTGAGAATGAGCAGAGCGAGTTCTTTGACATGAGTGTTGGGTTGAAACAGGGGTGTGTGATGTCCCTGTGACTGTATATATGGATGGAGTCATGAAAGAAATTCTAGGAAGAGCAGTGGATGTTGGTGTATCGCTGAAAAGGGAGGGAAATGAGTGGAAGCTGCCTATAATGCTGTTTGCGGATGATACAGTTCTGATGAGCGATAATGAATGGGAGTTGCAGGGTGTGGTAAATGAGTTTGGAACAGTGTGCGAAAAACGGAATTTGAAGGTAAATGCGGGGAAGAGCAAGGTTATGGTCTTCGAAAGGGGTGAAGTCACAGGGTGAAGTTGAACGGTCAGGCTATGGAGATTGTCAGCTCTTTTAAGTATCTGGGCAGTGTGTTGAGTAAAGATGGGACTATGGATGAAGAAGTGCGGGAGAGGGTGCAACAGGGGAAGAGGGTTGTAGGAACGTTGAAAGCAGTAACAAGAAATAGAGTGGTCAGTATGGAAGTGAAGAAGTCCTTGCATGACAGTGTGGTAATCCCGACACTAACTTACAGAAGCGAAGCATGGATGTTCGGGAAGAGACTCAGACCAAGAGTGAGAGCGGTGGAAATGAGTTACTTGAGAAGTGCGTGCGGAGTTACATGGAGGGATAGACAGCCGAATGAGGAAGTAAGAAGGAGGTGTGGTGTGGAGGTAGATGTGCTGGAAAGTGTGAAAAGGATCAACTTGAGATGGTTCGGCCATATGGAACGTATGGAAAGCGAGAGATTGACTAAGGGTGTACAGACGATTTAGTCCTAATAGCTGACAGTATGCAAGATGCTGAGGCCAAATTCAGAGAGTGGAGAGAGAGCATGGCGAGCACGGGTTTAAGAGTCATTCCATGTAGCATCTGTCGATGTTGGGTACACCATGGGAGTAAGCGCTGTAGTAGAATAAGGGACCCCTGCCAAAGGATAAGTCAGACATAGAGAAATTTGAGTGCGTAGTGTGCAAAGGCGAGCTTGTGTTAAGTGATGATCCTGTGGCTGTGAATTTTGGAAATGGGTCTTTGGAGCTGGTGAACAAGTTTTGTTACCTAGGAGACCATCTCTGCCGGTGGTGGCCGAGGCTGCCACTGTTGCTAGAATTAGGTGTGGCTGGGGGACGTTCAGAGAACTGCTGCCATTTCTGACCATGAAAAGAATGCCTCTCCTGATGGGAAAGGTGTATGCCTCATGTGTTAGAAGTGCAATGACGTATGCCTCAGAAACATGGGCCGTTAACCCTTGGGATCCGGGGGGTCTCATATGAATTTTGGCAAAATCAACTTCATAATTCAGTAGCTACTGATTGAGACCACCTAGAGCAGTCAATGTTTTTGCAAATTGTAGAACTTTTTGTTGTCTGTATAATGCCGTAGAGATGACGTCACTACAGCGCGTGGTTGCCGAGTTCTGATGATTATAGCGGCGATTTTTATGAGCGCATTTTGACTCATATGAGGCCTCCCGGATTCCGAGGGTTAAAGTAGAGGATATCAACAGAATGGAGCGTAATGAGATGAGAATGGTGAGATGGATGTGTGGGGCCAGGCTACAGGATAGAATAACAAATGTTGAGCTGAGGAGACATTTAGGTAGCCTATAAAGATTTTTTTTTTTTTCTATGTGATTGAGGGAGGCAAAAGGCAGAACTGCCTATAGCGAGTGCCTCCCCCATAGTTGAAAGAGTGACAGGGCCAAAATCAAGGGACGTTCGAGCCAAAATGCCTGGACACACTGAGTTTGAAGCAATTTAAGTCATAGGAAGAGGGAAAGACCGATTCTGGGAGAGAGTTCCAGAGTTCAGCTGTTGAGTAGAAGAAAGTTTGAGAGTAACGTTTCACTCTTGGGTTGGAGAGTTGCACAGAGTAGGGGTGGGATTGAGTTGCAAGACGGGTACCACGTGCCCTACGTAAAGGAGGTGGTATACACTGGGAAATCTCTGAGGAACACTGATTAGTATAGTAGCGATAGAATAGCGAGAGAGATGCAACATTGCGGCGGAGAAAGAGAGATTGCAGAGAGTTGGTGAGTGGACGGGAGTTAATGATACAAAAGGCCTTCCTTTCAACTTTGTCTAGGAGAGCGGTGTGAGAGGAACCTCCCCACACATGTGAACAATACTCAATACAAGGACGCACTATGCCCCTGTACAGAGCAAGAAGCTGTGCAGGGGAAAAGAACCCCCTAAGGCGGTTGAGCACACCCAGCTTCTGGGAGGCTGACTTAGCAAGACTGGTAATATGGTCCTTCCAACTGAGAGCAGAAGAAAAGGACACCAAGAATATTGAGAGAAGATGAAGGATTGATTTTTGTATTGTTAAAGAATAAGGGATAGTCCGCTGGGAGTTCCTTACGGGTAGATAGATGGAGAAATTGGGTTTTGGAAGCATTAAAGGTAACAAAGTTTTCTCTGCCCCAATTGGAGATAGTATTTAGATCATAATTTAAGAGTTCTATGGCTTCATTACGTTTGTCGTTGAGGGATTGCTGGCTGGGGCATTCTGAAAAACTAATGGAGTAGTGTAAGGTTGAGTCGTCTGTGTATGAATGGATGGGAATTGAGGTACAGTTGAGGAGATCATTTATAAAAATTAGAAAAAGAATAGGAGATAGGACAGAGCCCTGAGGAACACCGGAGTTTATAGGGTGAGGAAGTGAACAATGGCCGTCCACAACCGCAGCTATGGAACGGCCGGAAAGGAAATTAGAGACAAAGGCACAGATGGAGGGATAGAAACCGAAGGAGGGTAGTTTAGAAATTAAAGATTTGTGCCAGACTCTATCGAAGTCTTTTGATATGTCTAGTGCAATAGAAAAAGTCTCACCGAAGTCCCGAAAGGAGGATGACCAAGAGTTAGTAAGATATGAAAGAAGATCACCAGTAGAGCGACCCTTAAGGAAGCCATACTGGCGATCTGAGAGCAGATTATGAGAAGAGAAATGCTTAAGAAATTTGGAAGCAAGAATAGTTTCAAAAACTTTAGAAAGACAAGAGATGAGATCAATTGGACGATAGTTGGAGGGTTGAGAGCGGTCACCCTTCTTTGGGACAGGTTGAATGTGAGAAAACTTCCAGCATGAAGGGAAGACGTTAGAGGATAGACAGAGACGAAAGAGTTTGCCTAGGCAGGGAGTCAGCACGGAAGCACAGTTTTTGAGAACAACAGGAGGAACACCGTCCAGACCGTACGCCTTATTAGTATTAAGCCCAGAGAGGGTAGAAAGTACATCTTTAGAAGAGATCAGGATATAGGCATAAGTAAGAGAGAGGAGGGTGGAGAGGGAGGAATAGCACCGGAATCATCCAAGGTGGAGTTTCTAGCAAAAGTTTGAGCGAAGAGTTTAGCTTTGTCAGAGGAAGAAGTGATGGTTGTGCCATCAGAATGGGAAAGGGGAGGGAAAGACGAGGAAGAGAAATTGTTGGAGAGGTTTTTGGCTAGATGCCAGAAAGCTTGGGAAGAGCTAGAGTTGGATAGTTCATTGCATTTATTATTGATGAAAGAGTGTTTGGCAAGTCGAAGAACAGATTTGGCTTGATTCCGGGCAGAAACATATGAAGAATGAGAGTCTTGAGTTTTAAGGCGTCGGTACCGTTTGAATGCTTCCTCCTTATTGCGGACAGCAGTAGAACAGGCGTGAGTAAACCAAGATTTTTTAGCATTAGTCTGAGAGAAAGAGAATGGAATGTATGCTTCCATGCCTGATAGGATTACCTCGGTAATGCGTTCAGCACTCTCCGAGGGTCCCCGGCCACGGAAGCAGAAATCATTCCATGGGAAATCAAAGAAGTACTGCCGGAGAGCCTCCCAGTCGGCAGCGCCAAAGTGCCACAAGCGCCGCCGGCTAAGAGGATCGGGTGGCCGTACTGGAGAGATAGGGCAGTTGACAGAGATAAGTTTATGGTCGGAGGAAGTATATGAATGAAGGCGGTGCTGGTTGGGAGGAGGGGCGTCGACTGACTGGGGACAGAGGTGCATGGGCGCGGTTCGTTCGTGGCCACCCCTTCGGGGATCACGGCGTCAGGCAATAGATAGATAGATAGAGATGATAAAAGTGTTCAAGTGGGTTAGTGGGATTAATAAAGGAGACATGAAAAATGGACTGAAACTCAGTGATAGCGAAAGAACTCTAACAAATGGTTTCAAATTAGATAAATTTAGTTTCAGAAAAGATATTGGCAAATATTGGTTTGGTAACAGAGTTGTAGACATGTGGAATAGGCTACCGAATGATATGGTTGGCTCGAGAACGATAGGGAGCTTTAAGATAAAATTAGATAGGCATATGGACGAGATGGGGTGGGTATGAGGGGGGATCTGCCGGGTGTGGGCCAATCGGCGTTCTGTAGACCCCCGTAATCTTGTGTTGATCTCTGACCGTTTTGGTGAGGTCAGTCCTCAAGGTATTTGAAGGTAAATGCGGGGAAGAGCAAGGTTATGGTCTTCGAAAGGGGTGAAGTCACAGAGTGTGAAGTGAAGTTGAACGGTCAGGCTATGGAGATCGTCAGCTCTTTTAACCCTTCCAACGGCGATTCCAAGATCCGCAGAGGAATTGGGAGGGGGGGTCAGGAGAGGTAGACCAGCTGGTCGTGCCGAGGGTTTGCAGGGAAAGCTTACTTAGGTTGGCTCATGATGTACCACTGGCGGGACATCTGGGTGTCCGTAAGACGGTTGCAGCCTTAGGAAAATTATTTTGGTGGCCTGGTCTGAGAGCACAAGTTGTGTCATGGGTGGCAATGTGTGATGTGTGTCAGAAGGTTGGCAAACCAAATCAGAGCATTCCTAAGGCGCCGTTACACCCCATTCCTGTCAGTGGGCCTCCCTTTAGTAAGGTAATAGTTGATATGGTTGGCCCCCTTCCCCCTACAAATGCCGGAAACAAGTATCTCCTGACCATCATGGATGTAGCAACAAGGTACACTGACGCGTACCCTATGAGAAATGGGTCAGCGAAGACGGTGGTCTGAAACTTGCTAGTGTATTTTTCCCGGTATGGTTACCCGCAGGAGATTCAGTCAGACCAAGGATCCAACTTCACTTCTAACCTATTTGTTCAAGCAATGCAGCAGCATGGGATTGTTACGGTTGTGTCATCTGCGTATCATCCGGAGAGCCAGGGTGTGTTAGAGCGATGACACTCAACCTTAAAATCTATGCTTCGTTGTTATTGCTTTGAGAATGGGAAAGATTGGGATCTTGGCCTGCCATATATTTTATTTGCTGCACGGGAGCTACCTGGGGAAAGTTTGGGATTCAGCCCTAATGACCTCGTCTTTGGACACCGTGTCAGAGGGCCTCTCCATATGGTTAAAGAAATATGGGAGGGCGCAGAAAAACCTTGTTCTATGCTCAAGTATGTCCTCGACAGTCGAGAACGGATGTTGCGCAGTCTGGAGTTGGCTGGCCATAATTTGACTAGCTCTCAGGCCCTCATGAAGGACAGGTACGACCTCAAGGTTAAACTCAGGGAGTTTCACGTGGGTCATGAGGTGTTGATTCTACTGCCCCTTGTAGGTCACCCCTTATCCGCGAAGTACACTGGTCCTTATAGGGTGGTTGAGAAGCTATCAGACCTGGATTACTTGGTAGCCACTCCAGACAGACGTAAGCGCAATCAGTTATGTCACGTTAATCTCATGAAGGAGTATGTGAGGCACCCCCCTGAGCCTCTCACTGTGCCTGTGATGACGTTTAGCAGTCAAGGTGGAGAAGGAGAACGGGACAGTCAAGCTCAGGTGGAGGATAACTGGGATCATCATGTCTCTGCGAACCAGTGGGCGGGGAATACGAACCAGGCGGCTCAGGAAACGTTGCAACACTTACCTGAGCATCAGCGTGTGGCTGTGGAGCGCCTGTTCGATTCATACCCCTCTGTTTTCGTGGAGCACCCAGGCCTCACTACCCTAGAGGTGCAAGACGTGGACGTAGGAGACCACCCCCCTTTCAAGTCAGTTCCCTATAGGGTGCCCCCTATTAAACTGCCGGCCCTCCGGGCGGAGTTGGAGTATATGTTAACAAGGGGGCTGATTGAGAAGGGGGTAGTGAGGTGGACATCTCCCGTCACGCTGCAACCAAAACCGGATGGTAAGGTGCGATTCTGCGTAGACTACAGACGGTTAAACGGTTTGACGCCCACCAACCCATACCCTCTTCCTCGGGTCGACGACTGTGTGGATAAGATAGGCAATGCAAAGTACCTAACCAAGGTGGACTTGGTTAAGGGGTACTGGCAGGTGCCCTTATCCGAACGAGTGAAAGAGGTGTGGCTTTGTGGTGGATGGTGCTACCTACCGCTGTAACGTGATGCCTTATGGCCTAAAGAACGCACCTGCTACCTTTCAGAGTTTGATGAATGATATAACGGCAGACATTCCTAATTGCACAGTATACCTCGACGATGTTATTATCTATGACAACAGCTTTAAGAGTCATTGTGAGCACGTAGAACTCCTGTTCAAGAGGCTTAGTGAGGCTGGCTTGGTGTTCAACCTGGCAAAGTGTGATTTCGTGCGGGCGTCCGTGCAGTATCTTGGGTTCATGGTGGGGTTGGGTCAGGTGTGCCCCCCACAGAACAAGATAGCTGCGATAGATCACTTTCCCCGGCCGGCCACCAAGAAGCAGATCATGAGGTTCTTAGGTATGATCGGATACTACAGACGCTTCATTAAGGGGTACTCTACCGTGCTAGCACCTCTGACAGATCTTTTAGAGAAGGATAAGAAATTCAAATGGGCGCCTGAGTGTGAGAAGGCGTTTAGAGTAGTAAAACACCTGTTGTGCACTCACCCGATCCTCAGGGCCCCTGACCTACCCGATAGCACTATCGTTAGTGAGTGCTGTACTGTATTTTATATATTATTTTGTAATAGTATAGATATCTTATCAATATTTGTATTTTTTACTATTGTTAATGTCTTGTCATGTTGCAAATTTGATTTTAAATAATATTTTGACATTTAACATGTAGTTTCTTTATTCATGCAGAGTTTAGTAAAATTTGCCAGAACGTCCCGGACTTCCCAAACTTGACTACTTCCTTTAACGTGACGATAGTGCGTTGTTATATGTGCGATTGGTTTGCTTGGGAAACAGATTAACTTGCTCATGTAGTGATGTACACCCTATGTGGTGGATTATGTTCTTTTATTTAATAATTTTCATTTTAGTAAACGTTGTTTCCACATAGCGATTTTGATAATTTAATTTGACTTTATATTGTCCTTGTCCCAATTTTGGTTTGTTTAGTTTGCAAGTTTTACATTTTAATTTAGCCTACCTTTCCAACTAGCAACGGATGCTAGTGGTGTGGGGGCTGGTGCCGTCCTTATGCAAAAGGACGATGATGGGCTGGAACATCCTGTTAGTTTCTACTCGAAGAAGTTCAATTCAGCCCAAAAGAACTACTCTGTTGTCGAGAAGGAGCTGCTGGCAATTGTACTTGCACTGAGGCATTTCGAGGTCTATGTTCCAGCCTATGGTCCAGTCGTTGTAAGTTACACAGATCATCACCCTCTCAAGTTCTTGAACCAGTTTCACAATCGGAATATGAGGCTGACCAGGTGGTCGCTAATGTACGGAATATAACCTGGACATACGCCATATTGCCGGTTGTGACAACGGATTGCAGATTGTCTTTCAAGGTAATGATCCTTGGTAGATTGACACACGGGTAGCCTCCTGCTTTGGATTTAATAGTTTGCGCTTGGTGCTTGTTGGCTCGCGGTTGTAGCCCAGCGTATTGGGTCGTAAAGCAGGAGTTGAGCGTTTGGTATAGAAGAAAAAACTAGGCTTGCCCTTATAGTGCAGCCGAAATAAACAAATTAAAAACATAAAAATCAAATAAAAACTCTTTCTTTGATAGTTGAATTTTTTCAGTATGTTATAGCAGTAATTCTGAGTTGCACTCCTCTCAGAATGCTGGGCTAGAGAAGCTCGCTCTTGAGGAGCATAACTACATATGATTTAACCTATTGTGTTGGGGAGGGTTATAATTTTGTAAAATGTTTTGTTGAGAACTGTGCCAGATATTTTACTGCCGCTGGGTGATGGGAAGTAGAGATATAGCATGGGTTCTAACCATCAGATTTTGTTGAGCTTTGGGCCTCTGAGAAAAATCTTGGGGGGGGGGGGGGTGACGTTAACCACTCCGTTAGAACCGTATGGCTTGTCCTACGGTGACTCGCTAGGATCGCCAGGGCAGTGGATGTGGCTACAGTTGATGTATTATTGTATGCTTTATTTCATATGAAAGCTTGTGTCATGGGCAGTCCAGAAAGGCTCTTTGTTTTCGCCCATGTCAAGGCTTTATACATTTAATTGCAAAGTATTTATTAGTGGCCCCTCCATCATTGACGAACATGCCTATTACATAAGGCATCCTCTTCAAACACTAATCCGCCGTAGTTTTGAATCTACCGCGCAGAGCATTTAAAAACTGAGGAGCCTTCATCATGAGCGCACGCGACCTCACTCATGGCTTCAGTCATTATGAATTGGGTTCTCACTACGAAAAAAACTTCGTAAAAAATAAAAACAAAAAGAAAATAAGAATAACTATCCAATAAGCTTTCCATCATATCGTGGATGTACTTGTGTGGATCTCTGACCAGACGCTGATTCAGGCGTCATTCTTCCTTCTCTGCTCTGCGTTCAGCCTGCCCGGACGTGCCTCCCCACGCTCCGCTAGTTCCGCATTCGTGGCGTCCCTAGTGAGTTTTTTTTCATTTGTTTACTCTAGGATGTATCGAGTAAGGTTAGGATAGGCGTAGCAGGAGTGTCCTGGGCTGGTTGCCCGCAGTGCAGTGTATTTTGGGTCGAGTGTATGGGGCATCTATTTCGGATGTACCCTCGTGGTCCCGTTGTGGACATGTGAACTTTTTCACAGCTGAGTTAGTTTGTGATGCAGGCGGCTTTCACTACGCGTTAGTTAGTGCTGCCTTTTATCTTTCTGATGAGGTAAGCTTTGTTTCTGACGTTCCCAGCGTATTTTTCTTCACTTAGTGAAGTTTTTTCTGGGTCCCGAGTCAGTCTTCCCTTGGTCGGAAGTTTGTGCTACGGTGGTGTGTTGGCGGTGGTTCCTGTTGTGATATTTCCAGTGTTTGTGTATATTTCAACTTTTATTATGCCGTCTACCTAGTCCTAGCCAGCCGCTCGTAGCTTTGCCACATGTACTAGTGTTATTGTTTATTATTGATAAATATGCCCTACTGTGTCATGTGTATCCGGGTTTTAGTTGTGTATTGGCTAATTCCTCGGACTATAATTGTTTCCTGGTTTAGTTGTGTATTGGCTAATTCCACGGCTTATGGAGTGACCTTGGGGTTGTCGTGCGTGGCTCTCCTCGTGTCTCTTGTTGTTCAGATGGTGTCTGTTCAGGGTGGGTTGCCTTCCGGTGGGGTTTTCTCGGTTTCACCATGAAAATCCCGGCCGCGAGCCGTGTTGGGCCACACGTGGTTGTTAACACTGGCTTGTTTCCCCGGCGTTGGGGTGTCTGTGGCTCTCCAGGACTGCGTCTCTGTGGATGCCTGGTTTCAGGCCTCCTTTGATTCCCGGCGGGATGGCTGTTCCCATCTATAAAACGTTGTTCATGCGGACATACGTTATGTAGTTTTCTACCCGGTTTTACAAAAACCACTTGAAAAACCTAGCTGTTGTTTTAGGCTTTCCTCCCCGGCGATCTTTTACAAAGAAGTGGGGACAGGAACTTATGGGGTTAACGTTTGGACATCTCACCCGGCGGGTGCACCTGGGTAGGGTGGGATGAACGACTTATGTCTTTCAGTTAGTTAACCAATCCATTTTAGTGATACTATGTGTATCGCCGCCTTTACTCTTACGGCGATTGAAGGTTCAATTTAGGTTAATATATCGATTCTTCTCACCCGGCGGGTGCTCCTAGGTGGAGGAACTAAGGAATTTACAAAATTCGATTTCGATTTAACCACTTAATTTAGTGATACAAGTAGGTATCGCCGCCTTCTAACTTACGGCGATCTTTTGTGACAATTCGTTAGACATCAGATCTCGTATCATCCTGCCCTGTGCTATTCTACTAAAATATTTCAAGGGCCGGCGTCTTTTTGGGGGGTTGCTTTGTTACAAAATTGAATCTTGAGACAGTCGCCACCACCAAGAGACTATAAGCGCCATGCTGGACCGTTATATTATATCAGAGGGTATTCTTCACTTTCTTTAACAAAAGATTTGTTTAGATTTTCTGAACCCCACCACGTAGCGAGCTGTGTTTGTGCCATTACATCTCGTTACCCGGCGGGTTATTAACACTTGTGTGCGAACATGTTGGGTTAACCTTATGAGCATTAATTCCTGGAAATTTTCTTTTTTGCTGAGCTCCGGCGGACCAATACAGACCCGGCGGGAGTTTCCTCCCACCAGTCTCTGTCATGGCTACCGTGGCCCCAGTTTTTGCTTTGTGCACTACCCCTGCTTGTGCTGGTATCCCTATTTTTGCGCATACCCGTTGCATAAGGTGTGTTAAATGTCTAGACCGTTCAAGGGGTCTCTGGGTTATGCGTAATTGTTCTTTTTGCTCCCAATTAGCTTTAAAGGTCCTTTGTGATAATGATAAGACCGCGGCGGTAGCCTTGAGAGAGGTTAGGCAACAGATGTCAGCCTACACTACCATTGTTGCACATAAATCACTTCAATGTGACAACGTCCCACTTTGGGATAGATTGCTCTCCGAACACCCTCCCCCTAAACGTTCCTCTAGAGTCACGAGTATTAAGCCGGCGGAGACTGGTCAGGGTTCTGTATCCTCTGCGGCTACACCTAAACGCCCAAGAGAGCCTACACCCCCGGTATCCGCCTCTTCGTCTCGGGCGAGATCCCGGTCTAGGTCTCCTCTTAGACACCAGTCATCTAGTCGGGCCTCTTCACCGGCGAGTAAGAAGAGCAGGACGGAAGGTTCCACCAGTGGTCACGGCGAGGATTCCTCTAGATCTAAGAATAGTTCGCGGTCACACCGTAGCCATAAATCCTCTAAAAAGGATTCTCATAAACGGAAGTCCTCTCGACATTCACCAACTTCTAGTGCATCTCATCGTACCTCTACCCCAGACAGAGTTTGTGTTAAGGCCCAAGAGTCCAGTGCAGTGCCTGTCCCAAAAGAGGATTTGCCACTTAATATTTTAACCCTGGAATTGGAAAGTTCAGGGGGTTCAGTAATTGAGAATGTTTCAGACTCTCAAGAGAGCGTAGGCCAGGGCCTCGGTGTTTGGCGGTTTGCGCAACCAGGGTCTGATCACCCACGTCCGACTCAAACGAGTCACACAGTAGCCGATGTCCACAGGGACGCGGCGATCCCATCCTCTATCCCAGACTTATCTTGGCAACAAGGTACCCCTGCCTCGGCGGGGTCTTCTCAGGAGGATCAGGAGGAGAAAGATGAAGTTTCTATAATTTCGGAGATGGAAGGACAAGGGTCAGGCTCAGGCTTGGACGCCGCACAGGATACTAATGATTCACCTGTAAGTTCTTCATCAAACCAGTTTGTTACGGCACAAGAAATTAATGGGCTGCTTACTCATGCTTTATCTAAATTTTTTGGTCAACAACAGGAAAACCCCACAATGGACTTGGGGGCTCCCAAGACAAGTTCTACGGTACGGCCTCTGATGACTTCGATTGATTTATCTAAGATCCCTAACCCTCCCACTCTGTTAACCTCAGGGATCAATAGGCCTGCTACGGCGGCTTTGACAACTTCAAATGTCAGGGTCATAACGGATGTCAATCCACCCCCTCTAGACAAAGCGCCTCTTAGAAAGGTAGCTATGCCCTTACTTTATGGGCCAGACGAGTCATGGGTTCTTTTGAACTCCTCTAAACCAGAGCTTGCCCAACCTACTTTGTCAGGGGAACTCCCGGTACCGCGTGAGTGGGTCATCCAGGGCAATAAGTCAAAGAAACTAAGGGCCGTGGCTACTTTAGGTAATGTTCTGGACGTAAACATCAAGGCTATACCTAGTTATTATCATCAAGATTATTTTGTGTATGCTTCTAAGCCTGCTTTACCCCCTGCCTCATCTTCAAAACTATTTTCAGACTGGTCTAAGCTGGATGGGTTTAATGATATTAAGACTCTGTCAGCTCTCACTCCTGAACTAGATTTACAGACGGTCACAGACGACGCAGCTAATCCAGTTTTGAAGGTGGGACAGTTGGGACCAGGACCTTGGGTAGATTGGGAGGTAGAGGCTCAAAACTTTGCAACCATTTTCACTTCTAAATCTTCCCACCAGATACCTCAGGATACTCATTCATGGTTCTCCATGCCGGTGGGTTCTGCCGGCGGAGTCCCGTCAGCTTTGTTTTCATTTCTAGCTGCCCCTAAGATTAATCTTTGTGAGCTGAAGGACCCGTTCACTACCCCTACCCCTACTCACCTAGACAGAGAATTTAGGCTACGGGGAAAAGCTTTTCGCCTGTTCTCGCAGTACATAGTATCTCAGCAGGTGGCTAAGTCTTTACTACGATCCACTCAGGCAATCGCAGATGCGGATGCTCGAAGATCGGTTGAGTTATCCCGGCGACTGATTCTTCAGTCGTCAATCCAATCCTTGGGTGACATACGTACCGCCTTGCTTGAGGCGGTACGAGCACGACAAGATCTTAGGATGTCGTTAGTTCGCAAGCTACCTGATCGCATTGCTAATCAGGTGGTTATGTCACCAGTGCTTACTCCCTCTTTAATGACCCCTGAAGTGTGGCGAACAGTGTTCAATATGGCACAGGCCATTAAGCACAGTCCCACCCCTTCTAAGAAACCTGCATTTAACTTCCCCAAACCCAGGCCTACTACTAAAGCTCAGCCAGGGGGATCTAAACCTTTTCTTCCGCCTAAGTCCTCCCACTCCCCCCAGGGTCAGTTCAGGCATAGACAGAGTAGGTTTTCAGGTCAGAGAGGACGCGGCCAACATAAACCAGGTCAGGGCCAGTCTTCGGCCCACACCAGCCAGCCGGCGAAGCGTCCAGCACCAACCCCACCATCAAAAAACTAAAGTCTCTCTCACTCCCGGCGCCTACCTTAAGGCCGGAGGAACCGAGGGTAGTACAGCCGGCGAACCCTTGTCTGCTAACTGGGTCGTTCCGAACGTGTCACCAAGCATGGCCGTTAAACACTTGGGCACGGATGGTGGCACGCAAAGGCATCACTTGGCAGTGGCTCCGGCGACCTCGATTACGTCAGCCGACAACGGCGAATTTTGTTTCTTTAGAGGTGGAGTCACTAGCCCAGGAAATGATTGCCAAGAATGTCATCATCCCGGTCCCCCCAAATTACCCTGTATTCACGTCCAAACTATTTTTGGTTCCCAAAAGGGACAGTGTTCAGATGAGGCCGGTCGTAGACCTGTCTTATCTGAATCTTCACATTCACAACGAATCTTTCAGAATGTTAACAGTACACCAAATCAGGCTAACACTTCCGCCGGGAGGTTGGATGTGTTCACTAGACCTGACAGACGCCTATTGGCACGTATCGGTCAACAAAAGATTTCAAAGGTTTTTGGCCTTACGGATCAGGCACCAAAATTTAGTTTTTTAGAGGATGCCGTTCGGCTTGAACCTGGCACCTCGATTATTCACAAAACTAGTCCGGCAAGCCCTGATGCCATTGTTAAAACAGGGGATCAGAGTGTTGTGGTAGCTGGACGACTGGCTGGTGGTGGCAGAGACACAACAATTATGCATAAAACATGTCAATATCATTTTAAATCATGTCAAAACTCTAGGGTTCAAGGTAAATCTGGTAAAGTCAAACCTTGTGCCCTCACGAGTAATTCAGTGGATAGGGCTGGTCTGGGACACCGCCGCTCTCACTCTGAGTCAGAGTGTGGACAATCGCAACAGGTTTCGCAGGAAACTGTTCAGGTTTCTTCACAGTCTGACTACGACGCGAAGGGTCTGGGAGTCTCTGGTCGGCTCTCTCAACTGGATTCAACTAACTGTCAAGTTGGGCCGGTTGAAAGTAAAACGATTAATATTGGAAGGCAACAAATATTTCCCGCTCTTACCGGCGGGAAAATTATGGCCCATCCCGAAATTAATCCACACCTTACTAGCGGTCTGGGCGAAGAGGGAAACATTGCACTCAATAATGTCATGGACCTCTCCTCCACCAACGGTATGGGTAGACACGGATGCGTCAGGCACAATAGGTTGGGATTTCAGTCAAATCAGGGGCACCAGGGTCAGGGGCTTTGGTCCCACTTAGAAATCTCGCACATCAATGTCAAAGAATTACTAGTCCCCTTGTATTTCCTTCAGGCTCACGGCCCGGCGTTATGGGGCAAGTCGGTGGCCTTCAGAATGGACAATCTGAATGCAGTCCACTGTATTCAGAAACAAGGGTCAACGAGGTCAAGGAAGTTGCTAAACGTGTCGGAAGAGATTTTTGCTCTAGCCAACAGTCTAGATATTTATCTTCACGCATCTTATCTCCCAGGCGTAGCGAATGTCTGGGCAGACGCTCTGTCCCGGAGACAGAGCACGACAGTAGAATGGGAGCTCAAGCAACCCATTTTCAACCTAATTATTGCAGAGCTCTCCCATCCACAAGTGGATCTTTTTGCGTCCGAGGAGACTCACAAACTCCCTCTATACCTCACCCGCCGGGCGAAAACGCTGGCAGGGGGGCCAGACGCCCTAGTGACAGACTGGAACAGATGGAGCTCCATCTATCTGTTTCCACCGCCAGATGCTTCACTAATGTGCCACGTAGTGAACAAACTACGAGATTATCGAGGCTTAGTCTCGCTAATCGCGCCACTGTGGCCGGCGCAGTTGTGGTACCAGCAATTGAAAATGTGGTGCCCGGACCCGGTATCGCTCCCGGTCGGGTATTTCCACTTAGACACGATTGGCAACCTAGCGACCTCGCTGACTTTTGCATTATGGACATTCAGGAGGCCAAGTGGCTAGCACCATACGGTAGAGATGTGACAAATAAATTACTTAATCAATATACTCAGTCTACAAAACGACAGTATCAATCACATTGGCAAGCCTTTACTTCTTGGATCGTTAGGACAGAACAAACTGTACCCTCAGTGGCATTAGTTTTTAATTATTTGAATTATCTGTTTGAGCAGAAACGTTTATCTGTGGTAACATTAAAAAATCACTTAACTGCGATTAGAGTGCCCTTTTTAGACCTTACGGGTCTTTCCATACCGGTAGCGGAGGAAACAGGTTTTATGAGAGCATGTTTTAAACTCCGCCCACCTCCCCGTCAGCTCATGCCTACTTGGTCTCTGGACAAAGCTTTGTCTTTGCTTCACTCTCGTCTGTACCAAAATACTGCAGACTTTGTATTACTCTTAAAAAAGGCGGTTTTCCTTTTGGCTTTGGCCACCGGAAACAGAGTGTCTGAGCTGGCGGCGATGAGCAACACACCTAATTGTCTTAGGTTTGGTAGACTTAATGAATGTATTTCCATTGCACCCTCCCCAGGTTTTGTAGCCAAGAATGAGCATAGTGCACACGTGTTTTCTGAGTTCACGGTGCCGGCGTTAAAAAGGGGAAAGGTGCATCATAATTTATGTCCAGTGCAAGCTCTAACCAAATATTTGAGAGTAGCTCCTCAAAACCCCCAAGGTGCTTTATGGGTAGCAAGTACGGGTAAACGCTTACTTAAACGGCGATTAGCCTCTCTTCTGGTAGAAGTCATTAAAGAAAGTAATCCCGGCGTTGTGGGTCGGGCCCACGATTTACGCAAATGGGCAGCCTCTTTACGTTTCCTGAATTTTTTTTCAGTTGAAGACATAGCGTCCACGCAGTTGTGGGCGTCTAATCATACGTTTCTGTCTAGATACTTGTCAGTTGCTCTAGACAAACCTTCCTTACCATGTATAGCTTTAAGGCAGAGGGTCTAGGTGGCCCTGCAGTCACTTTTGTTTACTTTCACGGGAAAGGGGGGGGGGGGGTGCAGTCAGTTGACATAGGACACCCTAGACCCCGCCGGAGTATGAGAGCTGTGATACAATTTAAGGTTAAAATGTGATATGAAAATTTCTCAGTGAGAAATTGTGCTAGTACAATGTTAAGTACAAAACAACGGTGTTGTTAGAGTAGTTTAGCTGCGAAAGCAATTTAATTTTAGAATAATGGAGTTCCTTTGCAATTTATCTCCAAGTTTATGTTGGGGTTTATTATGTGCACATATAAACTTATAACTTGTTATTTTTTGTCACCACTCGTTGAGTGGGGTGCCTTTGTAACTACAGATCTGTGTTCAGAATCTTCAGGGTTACCCATTTTTTGTCAGGCAGGCTTCTTTGAAGCACGCACCTGCCTGAACCCCCTTTTTCTTGTATTTTTTCGGCTACGCCGTTGTTAACAATATTTTCAAAGTAAGAATACTATGTGGTTGTTTTTATTATCTGCTTTTCTAGAGTTATGATATGATTACGAATGTCCCCCTCCAGTCTTAGAAATCAGGCATGTTCGTCAATGATGGAGGGGCCACTAATAAATTATAGGTTTGACTCCTGTAAGGAGATAAAGAAAACCTAATATTTAGTAGTGGCCCCGTAATCATTGACGACTGGGGCCCTCCCGACCGTCCCCTTCGCATTCGTTGATGTATTGAGGATTTCGGTTTACTTGATATGTCAGTGAAGGAAGAATGACGCCTGAATCAGCGTCTGGTCAGAAATCCACACAAGTACATCCACGATATGATGGAAAGCTTATTGGATAGTTATTCTTATTTTCTTTTTGTTTTTATTTTTTACGAAGTTTTTTCGTAGTGAGAACCCAATTCATAATGACTGAAGCCATGAGTGAGGTCGCGTGCGCTCATGATGAAGGCTCCTCAGTTTTTAAATGCTCTGCGCGGTAGATTCAAAACTACGGCGGATTAGTGTTTGAAGAGGATGCCTTATGTAATAGGCATGTTCGTCAATGATTACGGGGCCACTACTAAATATTAGGTTTTCTTTATCTCCTTACAGGAGTCAAACCTATAATAAGTTTTATCATTAGTAAGAATGATAGGATTTGAGAGAGAGAGAGAGAGAGTAGAACAGAGTGAGAGGAGGCGCGCAGTGTTTTTTACCATGCTCGATGACGTCATGGTTGGCTGGCCTCCTGGGGATTGGCTGGAGGACTTGATACCGCCCTGCCCACGCGGTCCATGCTAGTGCCAGTATATATACAGCTCCCTTGCCTCTCTCTCCCTCAGATCTGGTCTCTAGAATGCATCCGTCTTATCCCTTTGATATCTGTCCCCCTCTCTTCACCTGAGAACCTTTTCCTCTGCCTATCTCTCTCATTTCCCATATCTTTCACCACCTTTTATTAATATCATACCCCCTCTGGTTAACTCTGCATATTCAGCTTCATGCTGGCCAGTTGTATTGTGCGTTAAGGTCTCACATAACCCATGTATTTTAGTTGTTAAGATAAGTTGATCATGAAGCATTGGTTGGCATCCATATTGTTCAGTACCGCGTCCTATAATTATTAGTGTTCTGCTGGATTAGATAATGCTAGACTAGGAGTCTGATATTATAAGGTATTGTTTCCGATGGGTGCTGGCTTTAGTTAAAAGCTGCACGACATACCTGAGAACTGGAGTTGATTGGGTAAATTCTAGTCTGTGTGCCATTGAGAGTAGAGCATGCACGAATGAGGGCTTTTTGCCTATACCATTCTGCACTGTTCTAAGCTCGGTTGTTTGTCTTTGAGGTACGCCAGGAGAACGCTTAATACTTCGGTATTAAGGTTTCTCAAGAGAGCTACCCTTCACTATAACGTAATACTTGACGCACAGACTTGAGATTTGCACTAGGCTATGCGGCATGCCATGCGCACCAGTATCTCGTATCATTGACTCTAGCTAGACTTTGTCAGTCATAGTAGACATTAGTATATTAAACCAATTACTCTTATTATGCATACCCGTTTATGATTACACAAGCATTTCGCAGCCTAGTTTGATGTATTGAGACACAAACGACTTAGGCTCTTTTTGTTGATAGGAATACTGCATTGTCGTGGCGATTATTATTATTGTTGTAGCGTTTAGGATATTCTTGGCTCCGACTGCATTATATATCCTGCCTTTTGTGGGCATAGCCTGCACGAGCATTGTTCCGCTGCCTGCCTTTTTGGGTTCCATTTCCGATTCGAGCATCTTGATAGCATCTAACATTTAAAGAAGATTCCTTGTTGGTGTTGAAGGACTTTAGTGCACTTTCTTTCATGCAGGAGTGCCTGACATTTATTGATTAAAGTAACGTAAGCTGTAACTTCTCTTACCACCTTACTTTGCATACGATAACCAAGCACCTTCGGTTATAGGTAGTAATAGGCTGTTTTCACATAACATTAAGCCTAGAGTAGACGCACATTTATTGAGAGTTTGATAACCTATTATTGCATATAGAACTCTGGAGAGTATTTGTGTTCTTTGTTCACTGGGAATATACATCAGAGGTTGGATCTAGCGCTTTCCGTTGTAGCATTTATGCCATTACTAGTCCAATGAATAAGAGCCCTGATATATTTAAACCTCAGTCGTAACAAGTGTTTTTCCGTTTTCACTAGGCCTAGCCAGCCACTCGTAGTTTTTTCACATATGCAAGTGTTTTCATTGTTTATTATTATAAAAATGTACTCATGTGTCATGTGTGTTCTGGATTAGTTGTGATTGGCTGATCCAGGAGATTCGGACTGCGTCTGATTATGTTTATCAGACTGCGTTCTGTTTGTTGTGGGTTGCCTTTCCGGCGGGTTTTCTCGATTGCTCCGAGAAAGCCGTTTGGTTTACCGAGTTTTAGTCAGGTTGGCTAAAATAGGTTAGTTACCCCGGCGAGTTTGGTAGCTTGAGGGATCATCAGAAACTGCGTTTTCTGTGGTCGAGCCTGTGCTCAGGCTTCCTGTGTTATTCCCGGCGAGGTGGGCTCCACACATTTATCTAGGTGGTCATGCTGACACCTGTTGGATATGGTTTTCTCGGCTTTTCAAAGCCATTGAAACAAACCTGTTTGTTTGTATGGTCTTTCCCTCCCGGCGACCTTTTTACAAAGAGGTCTGGGGCAGGTACAATTGGTTTGACATGTTATATGACCCCGGCAGTGGTACCTTCGGGTGGTTGTATTAACGGATTTGCAATTCGCTATGGTTTGCCAAACAATTGATTGATACTCTCAGGTATCACGGCCTTCAAGACAATGCTGTTTGTTTGTTTGGTCTTTTCCTCCCGGCGACCTTTTTTGGCAAAGAGGTCTGGGGTAGGTACAATTGGTTTGACATTTTATATGAAACCCGGCGGTGGTACCTTCGGGTGGTTATATTACCGGATTTGCAATTCGCTATGGTTTGCCAAACAATTGGTTGATACAATAAGGTATCACGACCTGCAAGTCGGCGATCTATGAGGGCTTCTGGTAGAAGTCGGATTAGAGATTAAGATAGGCTTAGACTTTTTATGGGATAAGAAAATGCCTGAATCTTACTAGTGTTTCAAGTGTGAAGGGATACTTGAAGGACTTCATCTTTATTAAAGATATGCTTCATATTTATGAAGACTCAGAAGATAGGCTTTAATCTTTTGGACAGGTAAAGATATGCTGAAATGTTTAACTTGAAACTGCGGGGCAGCGAAAAGTAGTGGTTGAGGACTACGGTTCGTTTACCAGCAGTTTTATGACACATGTTTTATAACATTTTGGGGTAACCTTATGAGCATTAATTCCTGGGAATTTTCTATTTCCAGGGCGGAGTACCGGCGTGGCGCCAGGTGACCAGGTACATCCCGGGAGTGGGTAGATTTCCGTCAGTCTCGGTCATGTCGGCCATAGAACCTCTCATAGCTTTGTGTTCAACGCCGTTATGCTCCGGTATCCCTATTTTTGCGCACAAGCTGTGCATTAAATGTGTTAAATGCCTCGATCGGTCACGGGAGATATGGGTGACAAAGCATTGCACTATGTGTACCCTCTTAAGTGTTAAACTGTTGATTCACAAAGACAATACTGCGGCGGTGGCCTTGCAGGAAGTAAAACAATTGCTCGCTACTTATTCAACAAATGTAGCTCATAAAGCTTTGCAATGTGACAACCTTGAACTTTGGGAACTGTTAATTATTCAACATGCCCCCCCTAAAAGTAAGATCCGTACACGTAAGGCCTCCGAGACTGGGCGGGGACAGGCTCCCACACCCTCCCCTGGCAGATCTAAGAGGCCTCGCTCTCCGTCACCTTCGGCATCGGCGGCGAGGTCCAAGTCAAGATCACCCCTGCGGGAGCAGGTGAAAGCTTCGGGCCACTCTTCTTCACCTCCACGGAAGAGGACAAAGGAAGAGAGTAGGGGTCCTAAAGACATTAAAACTAAACATAAGTCTAGTAGAAGTCATAAATCATCCAAAAGGGATCCTCCAGTGCGAACGGACTCACGGCTGTCGCCGGAGCCTGGTACCCCGCTCTCTGCATCTACCCCCTCCAAGTCTAACGTCCAATCTGACAGGTCGGGGGTGGAATCAGAGAATGTGGTGGAGGATGCCCCGGCGGACATTTCATCACCTGATATGCATACTTTCTCTACCAGGTCACGTGTGTCAGCCTCAGATTTAGGAGTATCTTACGGAAACTATAAACCGCTAGGGTGCTCGGGTGAGGGCTCCCAATTGGGGAATATTCCAGGCTCGCAAGCGAGTAACAGCCACAGCCAAGGCGTATGGCGATACTCTCAGCCCTGGCAGGACAGCACACATCCTTTGGTAACGCAAGTAGTGGCTGACGTACACCGGGATGCCGATGTCCCATCTTCTATCCCAGATCTAACATGGCGGCATGTGGGGGTCCCGGCTTAGGCGGGATCTTCCCATGAGAGGCCAGACTTAAGGGATGAAGAACAGCGTTCTCTGGTCTCAGAGATGGAAGTTGGAGAGTCAGGTCACCACCTAGACGACTCTCAGGGTTCTGTCGAATCTCCACGGAGTTCGTCATCTGCTAGGTATGTAACTACAGAAGAGATTGATGGGTTACTATTGAATGCACTTAATAAGGGTCTTTGGCCCTACGCCGGAAACTCCTACAGTTGGTACGGAAGCTCCCGCGACGTCAACGAATGTGCGACCTCTGGCTACATCCATTGCTTTAGCTAAAATACCTAACCCTCCTCTTGTGTCAGATTCAATTCCCACTGTGCCAGGCACAGCAGCTCTCACTACTTCCAATGTGCGGGTCATATCAGACATAACTCCCTCCCCCTTTAGACAAGGCACCAGTCAGAAAAGGAGCTATGCCTCTTTTGTATGGGCCTGATGAGTCATGGGTAGCAATGTTACCAACTAAGCCAGAGGCAGCACAAGCTACCATTTCGGGGGAGCTCCCTGTACCACATGAGTGGGTAATCCAAGGCAATAAGTCTAGAAAACTCAGAGCATTGGATAGTCAAGGCGATGTTTTAGATGTTCATATTAAGGCCATTCCCAGTTATTATAACCATGACTTTTTTGTGTATGCATCAACGCCAGCCCTGCCCCCTGCCTCAGCTTCAAAGCTTTTTTCTGGCTGGACTAAGAATGATGGCTTTAACGACGTCAAGGCACTTTCTGCTTTGACGCCGGAATTGGATATGTTTCCGATCACAGACTCAGCCTCTAATCCAGTCTTGCAGGTGGGGCAGTTGGGTACTGGACCTTGGGTGGACTGGGAAACAGAGGCTCAAAATTTTGCCACTACTTTCACTACAAAGTCTTCTCACCAAATCCCTCAAGAGCATCATTCTTGGTTCTCTCTTCCGGTTTTTAGTGCCGGAGGAGTCCCCTCTGTTTTGTTTGATTTCATGGCTGCCCCTAAAATCAATTTGTGTGAATTAAAAGATCCATTTAGCACGCCTTCCCCAACTCACCTAGACCGCGAGTTTAGGTTAAGAGGTAAAGCGTTTAGACTGTTTTCACAATATATTGTTACTCAGCAAGTAACGAAGAGTCTGTTACGCTCTTCTCAGGCAATCGAAACTGCGGATGTCAGGAAGGCCATTGAACTTTCCCGGCGCTTGCTTCTCCAAACTTCCATTCAGTCTTTAGGAGATATTCGGACGGCCTTATTAGAGGCGGTTCGAGCAAGGCAGGATCTGAGGATGTTCTTAGTAAAGAAACTTCCTGACCGTATTGCAAGCCAAGTAATTCTGTCTCCAGTTCTAACCCCTTCTTTGATTTCTCCAGCAGTTTGGAAGACTGTTTTCAATATGGCACAAGCATTCAAACAAAGTTCATCTCAACCTAAGAAGCCATACCTTTACTTTCCCTAAACCCAAACCAGTTTCGAAAGCTCAAGCTAGTGGGTCGAAGCCTTTTCATCAGCCTAAGTCCTCTTCCACCCAGGGTCAGGCTCACGTCAGGTATAAACAGGGTAAATTCTCAGGTAAAGGCCACAGGTTTCAACAATGACCAGGTCAGGGCCAGCCTCCAGCCAATCCCAGCCAGTCGTCCAAGAGTACACCACCACCAGCAAAAAACTAAGGTCTCTCTCACTCCCGGGGCCAGTCAAAGGCGTGTTGGAACAGAGAGTAGTCCAGCCGGCGAACCCCAGTCTGCTAACTGGGTCATTCCGGGCGTGTCATCAGGCATGGCCATTAAGATCATGGGCGAGGACTGTGGTGCGCAAAGGCATCACTTGGCAGTGGCTCCGGCGACCTCGCTTACGTCAGCCGACAGAGGCCACTCATGTTTCTTTAGAGGTGGAGTCACTAGTTCAGGAGATGATTACCAAGAGTGTCATTATCCCAGTCCCCCCGACTTACCCGGTGTATACATCCAAACTCTTTCTAGTACCAAAAAGGGACAGTATTCAGATGAGGCCGGTCGTAGACCTGTCTTATCTGAATCTCCACATTCACAACGTGTCCTTCAGGATGCTGACAGTGAATGAAATCAGGCTAACACTTCCACCGGGAGGGTGGATGTGTTCTTTAGACCTGACAGACGCGTATTGGCACGTCCCGGTCAACAAGAGATTTAAAAAAATTCTGGCTTTAAGAATAATGCATCAGACTTATGTCTTTCAAAGGATGCCGTTTGGATTAAACCTAGCGCCACGCATTTTCACAAAATTAGTCCGGCAAGCCCTGATGCCCATTTTAAAACAAGGGATCAGGATCTTGTGGTATCTAGACGACTGGCTGGTGGTGGCAGAGACAGAAGAGTTATGCAACACTCATGTCAACATTACGTTAAACCATGTCAAATCTCTAGGATTCAAGGTCAACTTGGTAAAGTCCAACCTTGTTCCCTCACGAGTAATTCAGTGGATAGGGCCGGTCTGGGACACAGCGTCTCTCACTCTGAGTCAGAGTGTGGACAATCGAAACAGGTTTCGCAAAAAAATGTTTATGTTTCTCCACAGTCGGACTACGACATGGAGACTCTGGGAATCTCTAGTCGGTTCTCTCAACTGGGTTCAACTAACTGTGAAGTTAGGCCGGTTGAAAGTCAAACGTTTAATATTGGAGGGCAACAAATATTTCCCACTCTTACCGGCGGGAAAATTATGGCCTATCTCAGCATTAATACACAGCTTACTAGCGGTCTGGGTGAAGAGGGAAATGTTGCACTCAGTCATGTCATGGACCTCTCCTCCGCCGACGGTATGGGTGGACACGGATGCGTCAGGGACGATAGGTTGGGGCTTTCAGTCAAACCTCGGGCATCAGGGTCAAGGGCTTTGGTCCCCTTCAGAAACCTCTCACATAAATGTCAAAGAGTTACTAGTCCCCTTGTATTTCCTTCAGGTTCACGGCTCTACTTTACGGGAAAAGTCGGTGGCCTTCAGGATGGACAATCTCAATGCAGTTCACTGCATTCAGAAACAAGGGTCAACGAGGTCTCGGAAGTTGCTAGGCGTGTCAGAAAAGATTTTTATGCTAGCCAACAAGCTGAACATTCATCTTCATGCATCATTACTCCCAGGCGTAGCAAACGTCTGGGCAGATGTGCTGTCTCGGAGACAGAGCACAACATTAGCGTGGGCACTCCAGCAAAACATTTTCGATCAAATGATTGCAGAGCCTTACCGTCCACAAGTGGATCTGTTTGCGTCAGAGGAGAATAACAAACTCCTTCGGTACCTCACACGCCGGACATTAACGCCGGCGGGGGGGCCCGACGCATTGGTGACGGATTGGAACAGGTGGAGTTCCATTTATCTGTTTCCGCCACCAGACGCTTCTCTAATGTGCCACGTAGTCAACAAACTACAGGATTATCGAGGCATAGTCTTGTTAATCGCGCCCCTGTGGCCGGCGCAGTTGTGGTACCAGCAATTGAGAATGTGGTGCCCGAACCCGGTGTCGCTCCCGGTCGGGTATTTCCACTTAGACACGATTGGCAACCTAAAGACCTCGCTGACTTTTGCATTGTGGACATTCAGGAGGCCAAGTGGCTAACACTATATGGTAGAAACGTGACAGATAAATTTATGAATCAGTACACACAATCTACCAAAAGGCAATATCAATCTCATTGGCAGTCCTTTACTTCTTGGATAGTTAGAACAGAACAGACAGTACCTTCGGTGGCGTTAGTTTTTCATTATTTAAACTATTTGTTTGAACAGAAATGTCTATCTGTAGTGACTCTAAAAAATAACTTAACAGCTATCAGGGTGCCATTCTTTGACCTTACAGGTCTAACCATACCACAGGCGGAAGAAACAGGTTTCATGAGAGCATGCTTCAAACTCCGCCCACCTCCCCGTCAGCTCCTGCCTACCTGGTCTCTTGACAAGGCGTTATCTTTGCTTCATTCCCGTCTGTATCAGAATACGGCAGATTTTGAATTACTATTAAAAAAGGCTGTGTTCCTTATGGCTCTGGCAACAGGTAGCAGGGTGTCTGAGCTGGCGGCGATGAGCAACACCCCTAATTGCATAAGGTTTGGTAGACTCAATGATTGCATTCATATTGCACCTTCCCCAGGGTTCATCGCCAAGAATGAACATAGTGAACATGTTTTTTCAGAGTTCACGGTGCCGGCGTTGAAACGGGGTAAAGTGCACCATAATTTGTGTCCTGTACTGTACAAGCTTTAACCAAATATATGAGAGTGGCACCTCTTAACCAACAAGGTGCTTTATGGGTATCGAGTACAGGTAAAAGGTTAATGAAACGAAAAATGGCTTCTCTGCTAGTCGAAGTCATTAAAGAGAGTAATCCCGGCATAGTGGGTAGGGCCCACGATTTACGCAAATGGGCAGCATCTTTACGTTTTCATAAAAAAAAAATCTGTTGAAGACAGCTAATACTCAACTATGGGCTTCAAATCATACGTTTTTAACTCGATACCTGTCGGTAGCACTAGACAAACCATCAATGCCGTGTATAGCGTTACAGTTTCTTACAGTTTCTTACAGTAGATCCTCTGGTTACGGCAAAGGGTCTAGAGGGGTCTCTAAGTCACTTATTGTTTAGGTTAAGGAAGGGGGGGGGGGGAGGTGCAGTCAGTGTAACATAAGACACCCTAGACCCCGCCGGAGGATATGTACAGAGTATACGAGCTGTGATATAATGTATAAGTGTTGTGATTCAAATTTCTCTGTAGTAATGCCTACGGGAAATGTGGTTGAAGTACAATGGATGTTGTACAACAATGGTTTCTTTCAGCTATGCGAGCTGTGATACAATGTATAAGTGTTGTGATTAAAATTTCTCTGTAGTAATGCCTACGGGAAATGTTGTTAAAGTACAATGAATGTAGTACAACAATGGTTTCTTTCAGTGGGATACACTGTTGAAGCAATTTAATTTTAAGACTTCTCGGTAGTTGCAACTCCGAGTAGCATTTTAGTAAGTAGATCTGCGATAGTACAAGAATTTATTCTATTTTTGTGTCTAATTTTAAGGAATATGCACATTAGAATAATGGGGTTTATATGTGCATATGTAAACATACAGTTTTATTTTTCACCACTTAATTTAAGTGGGGTGCCTTTATCTTTCAGATCTGGGAACAGATTCTCATAGTTACTCCCTTTTTTTCCTCGAGCAGGCTTCTTTAAGCACGCCCCTGCTTGTACCCCTTTTTATATGTTGTATAAAGTTTATACATAATTATATAATTTTTACAAAGTAAGAATACTATGTGGTTATTTAGTAGTAGCCTCTACGTCTCCAACGTAGAGCTATATACCTATCGTATAATTCCGTTCCGCTCTGGAGCGGACAATTATCGTAATCACTAGCGCGATTAAATCGATAACATCTAGAGTAGCACCTTACTCTCTCTACTAGGTACGTTGTACACACTCTTGAGGCTACTATTTTAAAGGAAATGAAAATATTTATGAGAAAGAAAAGAGAAAATTGCAGAACATTGTCCATCCTATCTGGCTCCTTAAGCCATTGTCACGGGTCCACCGCACAACCCGACCGGGTTCATTAGACATTCCTTTTCGCGCTACACTCTATGACGCACACACTTTTTCTGGTGCTCTGTTTTTGTGCCTACAACTCCTGTCACCTCCCCTTTGGGGGTGTTGTGGGCCTTATTTAAGGTACCTGTGTTTCTAGACAGATGATACGTGCTGTAGGCACACTGAAAACTGGGCTCAGGTGTGTTTTTCTTGGAGTGTAGCGTCGAAACTGGAGGTTACTTCATTTTTTGCCAGCTGCGCATGCGTCGCCGCTTTGGCGACCCTCGTTCATTTCGGCTTTGCCTTTTGTATTCATTTCACTTGCGGTGGTTTTAGTTTTGTCTTTAGTAAGCTTCTTGTCATTATAGTTTTTTGTCACTGCCTTTATTTTTGCTTTTCTTTTCGTGAAATTAGGCCTAGGCTTACTTGTGCCCTTCTAGTTGGTTGGAAGGGGGGCGCTGACCCTTGTAGGGCCGACCCCTTTTGGTGGTCTTTTTACTTGTTGCTGCCTCTCTTCAAGCGTGCAGCAACTAGTGCGCCTGGTAATTTCATATATTACTGCCTCAAGTACCGAATAGGCTACCTCCCGAGTTTTGGCCTAGCCTAGGGGGGGGGGGGGGGCGTTTGGTTTTCAACACTGTGGCACCCTCAATCTGGCATACAATGCTCACTTTTTGATTGACAGACCCAGTGCTCTGTCTCCATGGATACAGTCCCACAAAACCGCGGACGTAGCCCGTTCTGATGAGTTTTTGTCCGACAGTTTTTGTTCTGTCTACTGCCCCTCCTACGGTATTGATTATATCCCTCATCAAGGGTACAGTACCTGGTGGCGCCTTGTAATTTCATATATTACTGGCTCCAGAACCGATTAGGCTCCCTTCCGTTTTTAGCCTAGCCTTGATGGGGGGCGTTTTGGTTTAGACTGCGACTCTGCGGCCTCCTCAATCTGGCATTCTCTGCCCCTGTATTGATATTACGGCCCCAGTGCTCCGTCTTCCTGACGCTTCGGTCACTTGTTGCTTACCCTCCTCAAGGGTACAGTACCTGGTGACTCCCTGTAATTTCATATATTACTGGCTCTGGTACCAAATAGGCTAACTTCCGTTTTTTCGCCTAGCCTATTCCAATTCATTTTTAATCTGACTCAGGTACCGAATAGGCTAACTTTTTTAGCCTAGCCTAGAAGGGGGGCGTTTGGTGTACAACTCTGTGGCCTCCTCAATCTGGCATAAATGACCCTGTATTGATCGGCGGCCCCAGTGCTCTGTATTCCTGTCGCTACGATCCCTTGTTGCTTACCCTCATCAAGGGTACGGTCCCTAGTGGCTCCCTGTAATTTCATATATTACTGACTCAAGTGCCGAATAGGCTAACTTCCGAGTTTTGGCCTAGCCTAGGGGGGTGGAGGGGGGGTGTTTGGCTTTCAACACTGTGGCAACCTCAATCTGGCATACACTGCTCACTTTTTGATTGACGGCTCCAGTGCTCTGTCTACCTGGCCTCAGTCCCACAAAACCGCAAACGTAGCCCGTTCTGATGTGTTTTCCTCTGACAAGTTTTTATTCTGTCTACTGCCCCCCACTACGGTCGTGCACTTGATTACCCACAGGCTCTCCCGCGCCTGATGTGACTTTAGGAGGGTTACCTTTGGGCCCCTCCGCTTTTGGAAGGGACTTTTATTTTACTGGCCTTCCACCTTCCTGGGTGCCACAGACCTCTCAGACGTACCGATGGGTTGCCGCCCTGGGTCGGGTACTCCCCGCTCTAGGTCGGACCTTTCCTTTACGGTCCCTTGGTCTCCCTGGGCCCCTCCGATCTCGAACGGGACTTTCCGTTCTATGTCTGAGGTCTGTTTTCACACTGACTGATACCCACAGACGCTCTAGAAAGGGACTTTCCGTTCTATGTCAGAGGTCTGTTTTCACGCTGTCTGTTACCCACAGACGCTCCCACGTCTGCTGTGCCTTGCCAGGCTACCTTTCCTGGGTCCTCGGCTTACGGCGGGGCCCATCTGGGCCTCTCCGCTCTCGGACGGGCCTTTTCCCTCACGCACTACTGCCGTCTCATACCACTTCCCGCGCCTGAACGTACGAGTCCGTATACGGACGATTCCGCCCGCCTTAGAACGCGGAAGTTCCCGCTCGATGTCGGTACTTTTCCGCTCTCGAACGGACGTTGCCGTTTACGGTCGCGCTACTTTTGCCTCGGTTTAGGCCTAGACTGGTCGTCCTACACTTCCTTTAAGACATATTTTAATGCTCCTTTTTACCAGGCTGTGCTTTCTGACCTACAGGACCTCTTCACTGATACCGGCCTTAAGGTCTCCATTATGTTTTGGGGTGGGGTTTCCTTCAGTTTTTCAGAGGGTTGAGCCTACCCCTTGGTTTTTTCTGACCTGGGGTTTGGGGCTCTTTGGCCTGTTGCTGGTTCCCCTATGGCCTTCCTGATCCTCCTTTTGGAGGGTTCTCTTCAGCTTTAACCTCCAGGGGGACATGGGGGGGGGGGGAGCACTTGTAATGCCTGGATTGTGGCAAAGTATCTGTAACTGCATTCGATGCTGAAATCTGCTTGAGCTATCACGCCAAGTGGAGTAGTTCTCTTGGTGTAGCGGCTATGGCGCTCGTCTCCCACGTGGCGGGCCCGAGTTCGAATCTCGGCCGCGCCGCGCCCAAAAACATTTGGGCATTACAGAAGCACACCGTCAAAATTGGCTGGCACTCAGCGGGTTAATAACTGTTTGAGCTGAAGTATTTCTTAAAGGTATAGCTTCTGGGTATCGAGTTGCCATGTCCATTATAGTTAACAAATATATATGTCCCTGGGATGTCTTTGGCAATGGGCCAACGATATCCACTACCACCCGAGTGAAAGGGTTCTCGAACACTGGTAAGGGCACCAGAGGGTGTGCAGGCACCTTTTGATTAGGTTTACCTGTCATCTGGCAGGTGTGACACACTCTACAGAACTCCACTACATCTGCATGCATTCCTGGCCAGTGAAAGTGGGCTCTAATGCGATCTAAGGTTTTCCTCACACCTAGGTGCCCTGCTAAGGGTATACTATGGGCCATTTCTAGTATATCTCTACGGCAAGGTTTAGGAACAACTACCTGATGTACGTCCCATGCCCCGTCATCAATAGGTCTATGTGGCGGTCTCCACCTATGCCACAAAACTCCTTTCTTCATATAGAAGCATTCACCCTTCTTCTTTTCACTCTCCTCTTCACTCACGGCACTGGCAGCTAACTCCTTACACTCCCTGTCATCTCGCTGCAACTCTACCAGGCCACTAGGACAATTAGGTGGGGTTTCATAATCATTCGGCTCAAGGTTAGCCATAAAGGTGTCAGACAGATCTACTTCAGTGTCCGCTTCAGGCACAGTTAGAGCATCATTCACTACTCTTACATCCCTTCTATCTACCTTCACTGGTGGTACAATTATATCTGAGGGAACTGCTACTTGGGCCATAGATTGAGTGACAGCACACACTGGGAAAACCTTTGGCATCTCCTTCTCGAGCTCACCGGTTAGTGGCTCGTCAACAGGGGAAAGTGACAAAATGGGGTCTGGTTGGACCCTCTCACCAGCCAAATCATTCCCCAAAAGGAGTGTTACCCCAGGCACAGGGATGTCCTGAGGCCTACACAAAGCTATACAGGCTTCACCCTTCAGCAAATCACACTCAATCTCACCATTCACCAAGTTAGCAGAAAACTGACCTCCAGCACCTCTCATTATTACTGATTCGCCAGTTAGGCATTCAGAATAAGGATTCACCATGAGGGTGCTAGTAGAACCAGTATCTCTTAAGATTTTTACCTCATGTACACAACCATTTATTTATTAGTGGCCCCTCCATCATTGACGAACATGCCTATTACATAAGGCATCCTCTTCAAACACTAATCCGCCGTAGTTTGAATCTACCGCGCAGAGCATTTAAAATCTGAGGAGCCTTCATCATGAGCGCACGCGACCTCACTCATGGCTTCAGTCATTATGAATTGGGTTCTCACTACGAAAAAACTTCGTAAAAAATAAAAATAAAAAGAAAATAAGAATAACTATCCAATAAGCTTTCCATCATATCGTGGATGTACTTGTGTGGATCTTTGACCAGACGCTGATTCAGGCGTCATTCTTCCTTCTCTGCTCTGCGATCAGCCGGCCCGGACGTGTCTCTCCACGCTCCGCTGGTTCCGCATTTGCTGCGTCCCTAGTGAGTTTTTTCTCATTTGTTTACTCCGGGATGTATCGAGTAAGGTTAGGATATGCGTAGCAGGAGTGTCCTGGGCTGGTTGCCCGCAGTGCAGTGTATTTTGGGTCGTGTGTTTGGGGCATCTATTTCGGATGTACCCTCGTGGTCCGGTTGTGGACAGGTGAACTTTTTCACAGTTAGCTAGCTTTGTGATGCAGGCGGCTTTCATTACGCGTTATTGCTTCCTTTTATCTTTCTGATGAGGTAGCGTATTTTTGCTGACGTTCCCAGCATATTTTTCTTCACTTAGTGAAGTTTTTTCTGGGTCCCGAGTCAGTTCTTCCCTTTGCCGGAAGTAGTTGCTACAGTGGTGTGTTGGCGGTGGTTCCTGTTGTGATATAATTCAGTGCTTTTTGTTTATATTCCGACATGTTACTGTTATCCGTCTGCCTAGGCCTAGCCAGCCTCTCGTAGCTTTACCACATATACAAGTGTTATTGATTTATTTTCTAAATATGTACTACTGTGTCATGTGTGTCCTGGTTTAGTTGTGTATTGGCTAATTCCACGGACTATTTATGTGTCCTGGGTTAGTTGTGTATTGGCTAATTCCACGGACTATGTTGGGCCCGGCGTTAGTTGTGTTTTGGCTACGCCTCGGTCCGGTGGTGCGTTCAGATGGTATCTGGACGGGGTGGGTTTTTTCCGGCGGGTTTTTCTCGGTTTCACCTTGATAACCCCCGGCTGGTTGCCGAGTTTTGGCCACGCGTGGTTTAAAACAGGCTTGTTTCCCCGGCGAGTGGGTGTCTGTGGCTCCCCAGGACTGCGTCTCTGGGGTGCCTGTTCAGGCTCCTTATGATTCCCGGCGGGTTGGATGTACCCATCTAACAGTGTTCATACGGACACGTGTTGTTTGTAGTTTTTTCGGTTTTGCAAAGGCAATATAAAACTATGCTGTTGTTGTTTTTCCTCCCCGGCGATCTTTTACAAAGAAGTGGGGATAGGAACAATTGGGGTTAACTTTGAAACTTTAAATCACCCGGCGGGTGCAACCTGGAAGGGTGGGATGACCGAATTTGCAAAATTCAGTTTAGTTGACCAGACAATTGAGGGATGCATTGTGTATCGCCTCCTTCAACATACGGCGCTTTAGGGCACAATTGGGGTTAACGTTTTTTAAACTAATATTCACACCCGGCGGGTGCTCCTTGGAGGGATGGGAATAACGAATTTACAATTCAGTTAGTTAACCAGACAATTGAGGGATACGTTTTGTATCGCCGCCTTCAACATACGGCGATCTATAAAGATACTTCGGGAGAAGTTAGATCTCGTATATTTGTCAGGCTTCCCAGTTTTTGATCTACGAGATAATTCGGGGGCCGGCGTCTTTTTTAGGGGTGTTTTTTCCAAAATTGAATCTTGAAACAAACACCACCGGAAAGACTTAATCAGTTATAAACGCCATGCTGGTCTTTATATATTATGTCAGAGGGTATTCATAAATCTTTTGGACAAATTAACATATTCTGAAATCTTTTACTTAGGAAACCCCACCGCTTAGCGAGCTGTAGTCGTTGAGTATTACGTCTCGTTACCCGGCGGGTTATTTAACACTTGTGTGCGAATATGATGGGGTTAACCTTATGAGCATTAATTCCTGGAAATTTTCTTTTTTCCAGAGCTGGGTCCCGGCGGGTCTATGCAGAACCTGGAGTAAGTATCCCACCAGTCTTTGTCATGGCTACCTTTGCCCCGGTTTTTGCTTTATGCAAAATTTTTGTGCACAAAAAATTTTGTGTGCACAAAAATAGGGATGCCCTCCTGTTCAGGTATCCCTATTTTTGTGCACACCCTTTGTATAAAATGTGTTAAAATGTCTCGTTTGGTGTGGGTTACCTTTCCGGCGTTTTTTCTCGTTGCTCCGAGAACACCGTTTTTGTTTACCGAGTTTTAGTCAGGATGGCTAAAAATAGGTAAGTTACCCCGACGAGTTTGGTCGCTTGAGGGCTCATAAGAAACTGCGTTTTCTGTGGTCGAGCCTGGGATCAGGCTTCCTGTGTTATTCATTGCTTTATGCATTACGCCCTCCTGTAATGTATAGTTTAGTGTGGGTTACCTTTCCGGCGTTTTTCTCGTTGCTCCGAGAACACCGTTTTTGTTTACCGAGTTTTAGTCAGGATGGCTAAAATAGGTAAGTTACCCCGACGAGTTTGGTCGCTTGAGGGCTCATCAGAAACTGCGTTTTCTATGGTCGAGCCTGGGATCAGGCTTCCTGGGTTTCCTATCGAGGGGGGCTCCACACAGTTTTCTAGGTGATCAGGCTGACACCTGTTGGACTTGGTTTTCTCTGCTTTTCAAAGCCATTGAAACAATGCTGTCTGTTTGTTTGGTCTTTACATCTCGGCGACCTTTTTACAAAGAGGTCTGGGGCAGGTATAATTGGTTTGACATTGCATATAAAACCCGGCGGTTGTACCTTCGGGTGGTTATATTAACGGATTTGCGATTCGAGATAATTTGCCAAACAATTGATTGATACAATAGGGTATCACGGCCTTCAAGACGGCGATCTATGAGGGCTTCTGGGAGAAGCCGGATTAGAGATTACGATAGGCTTAGACTTTTTATGGGATAAAAAGATGCCTGAATCTTACTAGTGTTTCAAGTGTAAAGGGATACTTGAAAGACTTCATCTTTAATAAAGATATGCTTCATCTTTATGAGGATTAAGAAGTTATGCTTAATTCTTTTGGACAGGTAAAAGATATGCTGAAATCTTTAATAAGCCATTGAAACAATGCTGTTTGTTTGTTTAGTCTTTCCTCCCGGCGACCTTTTTACAAAGAGGTCTGGGGCAGGTACAATTGGTTTGACATTGCATATAAAACCCGGTGGTTGTTGTTGTTGTTGTTGTTGTTCCCCAGGCTGTCTGGCCGAACAGCCCCAAGGTCTCGAGCAAGGCCAAGGCCACAAACGAGCGCCCCCACAAAATCCCTCCTGCCTACCACTAACAAAGCCCGGGTGACCGAAGCCACTCCAAGGCAGGGAGCTGAGGAGGGTGCGGAAACGCCCGGGAAACCAAAGCCCCACCCAAGGCCCCGTGCCCCTCAGCAATTATGAAGGGAAAGTTGAGGGGCAAGGGAAAAATGTGACGCTTTGGCTCCCAATCTGCCAACTTCTAGGTTGGCAGTAGGGAGGTCAATCCACGGAAAAGACGCCGCCACTTGAGATCTAGAAGATATATAAGTAAAAGGAACAGTCAGAGTAAGCTATGGGTATGGCAGAGATAGCTCAGTTCTCACTCGGATAGACCAGCCCATCACCACATGACTAGAACCCAATCCTCTCAGCATCAGCTAGGAAAGGCCCTAGAAAGCCGCCTTTGGCGGGGGGATAGCTCCCCTATTTCAACTCCTTTCGGGGTTGGGCACCCGCCTACCCGGCGGTTGTACCTTTGGGTGGTTATATTAACTGATTTGCAATTCGCGATAATTTGCCAAACAATTGATTGATACAATAGGGTATCACAGCCTTCAAGATGGCGATCTATGAGGGCTTCTGGGAGAAGCCAGATTAGAGATTAAGATAGGCTTAGACTTTTTATGGGATAAAAAGATGCCGGAATCTTACTAGTGTTTCAAGTGTAAAGGGATACTTGAAAGACTTCATCTTTAATAAAGATATGCTTCATCTTTATGAGGATTCAGAAGATATGCTTAAATCTTCTGGACAGGTAAAGATATGCTGAAATCTTTAATATGAAACTAAAGGAAAACGAAAAGTAGTGGTGGAGTGCTACGGTTCGTTGACCGGCGGTTTTGAGGCACATATTTTGTACCATTTTTTGGGTGTAACCCTATGAGCATTAATCCCCGGAAAATTCTCTTTCCAGGGCGGAGTACCGGTGTTGCACCAGGTGACCAGGTAGTTCCCGGGGGCGGGGTAGTTTTCCCCCAGTCTCTGTCGTGTCGGCACTTGAACCTCTCCTTGCTGTATGTTCAATGCCGTTAAGCTCAGCTAGACCTATCTTATTTTTATTTGTTAATTAAATAATTTAATAGCTGAATCATAATAAACATATATATTTTCTATGATTATATTATGATAATATTGTGTTTATTTATAGTAATTTATTTTAATACAATTAAATATAAATTAAATTAATTAGTATACTTTATGATTTTGCTCACCAGCTCTGCTTTCAATGTGTTAATGAGCTATGGGAGCTTTTAATTATCATAAACCTTTACGGGACTCGGACGAGGGCTCCCATTCAGAGAGTATACCGAGCTCGCAAGCGAGGGACAGCCACAGCCAAGGTGTATGGCGATACTCACAGTCCTGGCAGGACAGAACACATCCCTTTGTGACTCAACTAGTGCTGACGTCCACCGGGATGCCGATGTACCATCTTCTATCACAGTTTTAACATGGCAACATGTGGAGGTCCCGGCTTCGGCGGGATCTTCCCATGATAAGCCAGACTTAACGGATGAAGAACAACGATCTCTGGTCTCAGAGATGGAGGTTGAAGAGTCCAGTCACCTTCTAGGCGATTCTCAGGGTACTGTCGAATCTCCACAGAGTTCGGCATCGGCTAGGTATGTACCGGCGGAAGAGATTGATGGACTACTTTTGAATGCACTTAATAGGTTCTTTGGCCCTACGCCGGAAACTCCTTTTGATACGGGAGATCCCGCGATGTCGACGAATGTGCGACCTCTGGCTACATCCTTTGCTTTAGCTAAAATACCTAACCATCCTCTTGTGTCAGATCCAATTTCCAATGTGCCTGGCACAGCGGCTCTCACTACTTCCACTGTGCGAGTCATATCAGACATATCTCCCCCTCCTTAAGACAAGGCGCAAGTAAAAAAACAGGAGCTATGCCTCTTTTATACGGGCCAGATGAGTCAGGAGTAGCAATGTTACGGAAATGTTTTGGATGTTCATACTAAGGACATTCCAAGTTATTATAACCATGACTTATTCTTCCCACCAAATCCCTCCAGAACGCCATTCTTGGTTCTCTCTTCCGGTTTTCGGTGCCGGCGGGGTCCCCTCTGCTTGGCTGCCACCCCCCAAATAATCAATTTGTGCGAATTATAAGCGCCCTTTAGCACGCCTTCCCCAGCTTACCTAGACCGCGAGTTTAGGTTAAGAGGAAAAGCGTTTAAACTGTTTTCGCTATATATGGTTCCCAGCAAGTAACAAAGTCTCTGTTACACTCTTCTCAGGCAATAGAAGCCGCGGAAGTCAGGAAAGCCATTGAACTTTCCCGGCGCTTGCTTCTCCAGACTTCCTTCCAAGTCTTTAGGAGATATTCGGACGGCCTTATTAGAGGCAGTTCGAGCAAGGCAGGATCTGAGGATGTTCTTAGTGAAGAAACTTCTTGACCGTATTGCAAGCCAAGTAGTTCTGTCTCCAGTTCTAATTCTTTCTTTGATTTCACCAGCAGTTTGGAAGACTGTTTTCAATTTGGCACAAGCATTCAAGCAAGGTCCCCGCATGCCCTGATGCCCTTGTTAGAACAAGGGATCAGGGTATGGTGGTATCGGGGCGACTACCTGGTGGTGGCAGAAACAGAATAGTTATGCATCAGTCATGTCTACGTTACGTTAAACCATCTCAAATCTCTAGGATTCAAGGTCAACTTAGTAAAAGTCAAACCCTTGTTCCCCCACGAGTATTGCAGGGGATAGGGCTGGTCGAGGACACAGCTTCTCTCACTCTGAGTCAGAGTGTGGACACTCGAAACAGATTTCGCAAAAACTGTTTATGTTTCTCCACAGTCTGACTATGACACAGAGACTTTGGGAATCTCTAGTTGGTTCTCTCAACTGGGTTCAGCTAACTGTGAAGTTGGGCCGGTTGTAAATCTAACGTTTAATCTGGGAGGGCAACAAATTTTTCCCACTATTACCGGCGGGGATAGTATGGCCTATCCCAACGTTATTACACAACTTACTAGCGGTTTGGGCGACGAGAGATATGTTGCACGCAGTCATGTCATGAACCTCTCCTCCGCCGTCGGTATGGGTGGACATGGATGCGTCAGGAACGATAGGTTGGGGCTTTTAGTCAAACCTCGGGCATCAGGGTCAAAGGTTTTGGTCCTATTTAGAAATCTTCCACATCAATGTCAAAGACTTGCTAGTCCCCTTATCTGTCCTTCAGGGTCATGGCTCTGCTTTACGGGGCAAGTCGGTGGCCTTCAGAATGGACAATCTGAATGCGGTTCACTGTATTCAGAAACAAGGGTCAATGAGATCTCGGAAGTGGCTAAACGTGTCAGAAAAGATTTTTATACTAGCCAACAGGCTGGACATTCATCTTCACGCATCTTATCTCCCAGGCGTAGCAAACGTCTGGGCAGACGCTCTGTCTCAGCGACAAAGCACAACAGTAGAATGGGTGCTCTTGCGTGTGCGGAGCATTACCATCCACAAGGGGATTTGTTTGCGTCTGAGAAGACTCACAAACTCCCACTGTACCTCACCCGCCGGACGATAACGCTGGCGGGCGGACCTGACGCTCTGATGACGGACGAGAACAGGTCGAGTTCCATTTATCTATTTTCCGCCGCCAGACGCGTCTCTAATGTGCCACGTAGTCAACAAACTACAGGATTAGTGAGGCGTAGTCTCGCTAATCGCACCCCTGTGGCCGGCGCAGTGTGGTACCAGCATTTGAACACGTGGTGCCCGCACCCAGTGTCACTCCTGGTCGGGTTGTTCCACTTAGAACACAATTGGCAACCTAGAAACCTCGCGGACTTGTTCATTTTGGACATTCAGTAGGCCAAGTGGCTAGCACCATATGGTAGCGACGTGACCAAGATATTCACGATTCAATAGACCCAGTCTACAAAGCGACAGTTTCAATCGCATTGGCAAGCTTTTACGTCTCGGATTCTTAGAACAAAACAAACTGTGCCCTCGGTGGCGTTGGTTGTTTATTATTTAATTTATCTGTTCATGCAGAAACATTTATCTGAAAGTGATTTATGTGGGCAGGTTTTTAACTCCGCCCACCTCCCCGTCAGCTCAGGCCTACATGGTCTCTGGACGAAGCATCGTCGTTATTCTCGTTCCCGTATGTACCAAAGACTGCAGATTTTACAAAAGGGCAGTATTCCTTATGGCTTTGGCTACAGGGAACAGAGTATCTGAGCTGGCGGCGATGAGCAACGCACCTAATTGCCTCAGGCTTGATAGGCTTCATGAGTGTATTCACATTGCACCTTCCCCAGGATTCATAGCCAAGATTGAGCACAGTGAACACGTGTTTTCAGAGTTCACGGTGCCGGCGTTAAAAAGGGGAAAGGTGCACCATCTTTTTTGCCCAGTGCAAGCTCTAACCAAATATTTAAGAGTGGCACCTCTAAATCACCAGGGTGCTTTATGGGTCGCAAGTCCGGGTGAACGCTTGATGGAGCGTACACTGGCTTCTCTCTTGGTCGAGGACTTTAAAGAGAAGAATCCCGGCGTTGTGGGTAAGACCCACGATTTACGCAAGGGGACAGCCTCTTTACGTTTCCTTAATATCTTTCGGTGGAAGTTATTACGTCCACACAGTTGTGGGCCTCTAATCATGAGTTTTTGCCTCGATACCTTTCAGTAGCAAGAAGGACAAACCTGCCTTGCCATGTATAGCTTTACGGAAGAGGGTCTAGGTGGCCCTTTTAGTCACGTTTTGTTTAATTTCAGGAAAAAGGGGGGGGGGGGGGAGGGTGCAGTCAGTGTGGCATAAGACACCCTAGACCCCTCCGGAGTATGTGTTCGGAACATACGAGCTGTGATACTGGTTGTAGGCATTGTATTATAAAATTTCTCTGTAGTATTCATTGCAGGAAATTGTGCTAAAGGCCAATAGTAGTGTTACAACAATTCTTGTTGTAAGTAGCTTTGGCTGTGAAGCAATAGATTTTTGAGAAATCTCGGTAGTTGCAACTACGACTTTTAATTTTGAAGTAATTACTTCTGCATAAGTACACGAGTTCAGTACTTCTACGAATGTACAAGAATTCATTTATGTTTGGTTATATTTTTAGGAATATATCCACTAGTTATTGGGGTTTATATGTGCACATGTAAACTTATAAGTTTTTAGTTTTCACCACTTACTTTAAGTGGGGTGCCTTCTTAACTAGCAGATCTGTGCACAGAGTCTCAGAGTTAACCCTTTTTCAAGCAGGCTTCTTTGAAGCACGCTCCTGCTTGTACCCCTTTTTGAAGATTTAGGCTGTATAAAGTTTATGCACCCGAATATCTCTTTTTTACAAAAGTAAGAATACTATGTGGTTGTTTGATTATCTGCTTTTCTAGAGTTATGATATGATTACGAATGTCCCCCTCCAGTCTTAGAAATCAGGCATGTTCGTCAATGATGGAGGGGCCACTAATAAATTATAGGTTTGACTCCTGTAAGGAGATAAAGAAAACCTAATATTTAGTAGTGGCCCCGTAATCATTGACAACTGGGGCCCTCCCGACCATCCCCTTCCCATTCGTTGATGTATTAAGGATTTTGGTTTACTTGATATGTCAGTGAAGGAAGAATGACGCCTGAATCAGCGTCTGGTCAAAGATCCACACAAGTACATCCACGATATGATGGAAAGCTTATTGGATAGTTATTCTTATTTTCTTTTTGTTTTTATTTTTTACGAAGTTTTTTCGTAGTGAGAACCCAATTCATAATGACTGAAGCCATGAGTGAGGTCGCGTGCGCTCATGATGAAGGCTCCTCAAATTTGTTATGCTCTGCGCGGTAGATTCAAACTACGGCGGATGAGTGTTTGAAGAGGATGCCTTATGTAATAGGCATGTTCGTCAATGATTACGGGGCCACTACTAAATATTAGGTTTTCTTTATCTCCTTACAGGAGTCAAACCTATAATCGTGCGCTTTTAAGTTACCAATTTATAATACACTATCAAATCGGGCAGCTAAATATGTTACCGGCTATATTTCTTATTAGACCAGTGACAGGAAATCAATCAATGTGAATTACAATGTCATAGAACACAGAGGCAGCAAATTACATACGTGGAGATGCAGGACATTCGAAAAAGATGATGACACTACTAAATATTAGGTTTTCTTTATCTCCTTACAGGAGTCAAACCTATAATTGTCACACATCCAGATGAAATAAAGGGACGGTAGCTATCCTGAACTGATGGAGACACTAAGACAGGCTTAACCCTTGTGGGTTGTACCACACACGCTACTACACCATTTCCTGTCGGATTTCAGTTAGTAGCTAGGTACTCCTTCTGTCGGGAGTTCTGCATCAAAGGCACATTTGGGTGGTTTTGGTTATTTGGGGAGGCAGTTACTGCGGCTACTGTCGGCCCCGATCTCTCCGCTCTCTCCTTAGCCCAACACTGATAAGCTAAGTGGCCTCTCTTGCCACAATAGGTACACACTTTCGGGGATACATTCCCCTTGTAAGCATTATTATTATTGGTTTGGGCCCCACCTCTGTTACCATTACCAGGAGTCACATTCTTAGTTGGGGGAGCATTTGTAGTTTGGCTTACGTGGGGAGAAGTTACAGGCTTTTGAGAGTGACTAGATTTATCAGATTTGTGATTGGAGAACTTATTATTATCATAGGGCTTTTTCCCACAACATTTGTTGTTTAGTACATAAGTATCAGCCATGTCTGCAGCTTCGGCAAGAGTTTCTACCTTTTTCCCTCTCAAATGATAGGCTACTGATGATTCTACCTTCCATAGGAAGTTCTCAAGCAAGATTAACTCTTTCAGACCCTTAAACTCAGTGACATTCTTACTTGTTAGCCAGTTATTTAAAGCTTTGTTCATGGTCCTGGCAAACACCGTATGAGTTTCCTCAAATTTGTTATGAGTCTTTCTGAAAGTCTGTCTATATGCTTCAGGCAGCAGTTTGTAGGTTTTTAGAATGGCTGCTTTGAGACGGTCATAGTCTTGCCGAACCTCAGACTCTACTGATATGTAAGTTTCCCGACCTTGTCCTGTCAACACCGTTTGCAACATAAATGGCCACCGATCTCTTGTCCACCCCATACCTGTAGCAACCTTCTCGAACAACACAAAAAAGTCCTGAACATTGTCTTCGGTGAACGGGGGAATTACACTAGTCATGGTTAATCCCGGAGGGGGAGCAAGCACATTGGTTTTGGACTCTTTTTGAGCAGTTAATTGGGCCATGCGATATTCATGATCTAGCTGAGTTTGTTGTGCCTGGATTTGGGTTTGTTGTGACTGTGCTTGCAGCTGAGCGTCTGCCTGGGCAGCATTTAACCTAGCTAAATCAAGATATTGCTCAGGGGTAAATCCCTCTGGCAAATGCTCACCAAACCGCATCTGTATCCCATTACCGAGTCCTCCACCAGCTGCTCCATTAGGCTCACCGCCCTCGGCTCCGTCATGCTCACCGCCCTCGTGAATCCCAAATAATTCTGACTTTATGATCTGTGCTATTTCAGGTTTTGTCATGTCCAAGACAGTTAGCTCAAGATACGAGGCTAGTACTATTAACTCTGCCTTGGACAAGTGATCGATGTCATCGGCAACGGGTGACGATTCTAAGAAATTCTTAACATCTTCCTTATTAATAATTTCAGGCATGATTATGATATGATATAAACTTAGTGAAACTTATACAAAACGTATCCTGGCAAGGTCGCCAGTTAATGTATCTTGATTTAGAAGTGGTTAACTAAATAAATAAAGACAGAACAGTTAACCCTCTCCGACATATGACGCAATTTTGAGCCTATTAGGGATACTTTAAAGCCTTTATTACCATCAGGGTTTTTTACAAACCTTTATTTTAGTTACTTCAACCTCTGTAGTTGTCTTTGAGTTAGATGTGGGCAGAAAACTAATTTTGGAGAGGTAATTATAAGAGTGAGAGAACTCTATTTCTTATTGCTAATCTGGCAACCTCTGCGTCATATATGTCTGAAGGGGTTAAGGTGTAAGTGTAGCAAAACAGCTGAAGGCAAAAAGAACGTAAAATATTAAAGTTAGTTTTGTTGTCACTTGCTTTCCCTCAGTTGTTGGGACAGTTATCCTTTATACTCTGATACACTTCAATTATATTTAATCAGTATACTATTTAAAGTTACATTGAATGTTTTAATATGAAAGAGGCTATTAATTACGAATACAAAAGTTCAGTATGTAAGCAAAGTTTTAAGACACTAAAATATCTCAATTAATCTTGATTATCAGCAAAGTATTAAGATTTTTTATATATAATTAATTTAATTTTGTTAACCCTCTAAACATTGTTTTGCTCTTTATATTATCTATTTATTCTTAGTTTATTATTATTATTCTCCTTTAGTATTTTATCTTATTACTGAAAGACATTTGACTAAATAAAAATGGTAAGGAAATATTATAGTCACATATAAAAGGGAATTATATTTATAAACGTAAATAAGGTATTTTACAATTAATCAAAATAATAAGCAATGAAAGTTATGATAGAGTTTCAGGATCGTTTTGCATACGTTCTGATTTCACTAAAGTACAAATTAAAGAATAATAGTCAGGTAAGTATTTAACTTATACAAGGCTTAATCCTTAATTATGAATGACAATAGCTTTACATCAAGTTAGTTAATTGTTAATATGTAAAGTAGAATATTCAATCACAAATCATCTCTGAATCAAACATTAATTCTAATCACCAAAATTAAACAGTAATTCAATATATATATCTCTCCAATTAAATTAAACATATAGGATTCTCCAATCCAACCTGTATGATTTATCCAAGTAAATTAAACATATATGATTTCTCCAAGTAAATTAAACATATATGATTTCTCCAAGTAAATTAAACATATATGATTTCTCCAAGTAAATTAAACAGTAAAGTAAATGATTTCTCCAATCACAAAATCTTAAAGCAAATGAGTGTATGTTTTCGACATACCTCTGGTTAATTGATAGTCACAAATAATCCCTAACTAACGTGTAAGAGGTCACTATGGGACACAACTTAACACATAATAATATACAAGCCTTTGAAGTCTGTCTCGTCTCCCCACCACACTGCTCAATTCCCCAGCTAGAAATGTACTGCTTTTAACCAGTGGAGCCCCGGCTAGTTTTGTAATGTTTGTTCACCAGAACCCGGCCGGTTTTCAAAAAATGGTTTTATTCCAGAAACAATAGCGAATGGGTTAGGAATGAAGGAAAAACCACGAAAAGCCGCTCAAAAAGCTTAAAGAATGGTCCTACAGAGCCCCCGAAAACGTATTTTACAAGAGTAAAAAATTGAAGGCAATTACCCCAAAAAACCAGGTTATTGCGTGCTCACGCGCACGCACGTGGACTTTGAGAGTTTTCAACCATCGGCACGGTTGCGTGGGATACGTACACAGTTCCCATACAAATCTGAGCCCTCTTGAGTGGCTACACCTGAGGTAACGGTCGGCGCAATTAGGGTGACGCGTCAGACGCGTCTCTGGGGCTGTGCGTTACATACATCGCCGACACGTCAGACGCGTCGCTGGGGCTGTACGGGTTAACTATCAAATCTCTGGCTTATATATAATTTTTCGGACCAAGCTATTCAATCAGAAGGCAGAAAACAGGTGCCGAAACCAATAAAACAGGCTGCTGGTGTCAGCCATTCACGGACGAGAAGCAGGTGAACTAGGCCCCGTGAGTGGTTGGGGCAGTAGGGAGAAGGGGGCTGGTTCCGCCTCGTTCAGTTGTTTCCCCCCAAACCTGGCTGGTTTATCTCTCTCTCTCTCTCTCTCTCTCTCTCTCTCTATCTCTCTCTCTGGTCACGTAAGCAAGGTGAGATGTTGCCACGAGGTAATTGTAAAGTCACATTCAACAGGTTGGTCTGGCCACATGATATCCGGTCGGTACGGATGTTACAATATATATATATATATATATATATATATATGTATATATATATATATATATATATATATATATATATATATATATATATATGAGTACTGTATGTGTATGTATTGGGGGAAGGAAGAAATGTGGATGATTAGATGGATATATCTGGGTAGATAGATCAATAGAGAGAGAGAGAGAGAGAGAGATGTCAGTGGGCTTTGTGATAACCAAGCACAGCACAAAATCCATCCGAATATTGTAATATCTTTCCATTGACACATCAGGATTTGAACCCTGGACTTTAAGATTACTAGTCCCGTGCCAAGACCAGACAAATAAACAATAAAATAAGGTGGGAGACAAGGAGGGGGGTGAAGGAGAGGGAGAGAGAGATTGCTAGAAATGTGAAGGATAATCCAAAAATATTCTGGAAGTACATTCAGGAAAAGTTAACAAGAAGAGTAGGGATCCCAGAGCTGGTAGGGGGGTTGGATGATGGGAGTAGAGCGGAGACTGATAAGGAGAAAGCAGAGGTGCTGGGGAAATACTTTGGGGGGGTACTAACAGTGGAGTCGGATGATGCAGTGCCTACTATTCCCATCAAACAGGCACCGGCACTAGAACTAATAGAGTTTTCCCATGCTAGAATAAGAAGGGCTATAGAAAAAATGAACAGAAGTAAGTCCCCGGGACCGGATGGGATACACCCAAGAATCATAAAGGAAGGAGGTGAGATGTTGGTAGAGCCATTGAAAATGTTATTTGAGGTATCGTTTAATACAGGACAAATCCCAATGAACTGGAGAGAGGCGAACATAACAGCTATATTTAAGAAGGGAAAGAGAAATGACCCAGGGAATTATAGACCAGTCAGTTTGACAAGTGTTGTGTGTAAACTAATGGAAACGGTCATTAGAGAAGGAATAATGGAGCATATGAAGTCAAACCAACTTTTCAGTGGGAGACAGTTCGGATTCTTGCCGGGGAGGTCGACGGTACTACAGCTAATTAAGGTGGTAGATGATTGGATGCAAATTCTATAAGATGGTGATGTAATAGATGTGGTATATTGCGATTTTATGAAGGCCTTCGATAAGGTCCCACATAAAAGGTTAATAGAAAAGGTTAGAAGCTATAATGTAGGGGAGAAATGTATGAAATGGATAGAAGCCTTCCTGAAAGATCGGAGACAGAGTGTACTGGTGAATGGAATAGGCTCGGGGTGGAGGGAAATTACAAGTGGGGTACCTCAGGGATCTGTGTTGGGACCACTGCTGTTTGTTATATTTATCAACGACTTACCTGAAGTTATAACTAATGGAAGTGAGCTATACTTGTATGCAGATGACACTAAGCTGTATAGAAGAGTGAGGAGTAAGGAAGATGTGGGTTTGCTTCAAGGAGATGTGGAGGGCATGAAGGGATGGTCTGAGCATTGGTTAATGCCTTTTCATCCAAAAAAATGCAAGTACATGCAGATTGGGACAAGCAAGATAGACAAGGTAGGATTACAGTATATATGAAGCGATGGAGGAAGTGAATGCAGAAAAGGATATAGGAGTAGTGATAGACAATAAGTTAAATTTCTCAGAACATTTAGTGGAAAAGATAAACAAAGCCAAGAATTGTAGGGCTGATAAGGAGGACATTTGTGTCACTTGACAATGAAATCTTCAGGAATCTCTATACAGCGCTGGTTAGGCCGCACCTGGAATATGCGAACCAGGTGTGGGCTCCATATATGGTAAAGGATATAGAAGCAGTGGAGAAAGTGCAGAGGAGAGCTAGCAAGCTAGTACCAACGTTGAAGAACGCGGGCTATGAGCAGAGGTTGAGGACACTGGGGCTTCCGACACTGGCATATAGGAGAAAGAGAGGGGATATGATAGAGACTTTTAAGATAGTGTCAGGAAAGTATGATGAGGATGTGTGTGAAGGTATCTTCTTGATGCGGGAGGGAACAAGAACGAGAGGACACTAAGAAAATTTACAAAGAAAGAAATAGGCTGGAGAAGGCAAAGAACTCATTTTGTGATAGAGTGGTAAATGAGTGGAACGCACTGCCCCAGTATGTAGTCGATTCCGAATCAATAAGGGAGTTTGAAAGTAATCTTGATAAAGCATGGGGAAGACAAGATTTGAAGAGTGATTATAAAACAAAAATACAGAATAGTAAAATTTTTGCGTCAGCTACCGCCGCCGCCAACACCGTGAACGACCGCAGCAGTGCAAGTACTGGTACTGACCTGGATACACAGGCCTAGTTTGCCTTTTTCCAGAGGATCTACTGTAAGAAACTGTAAGAAGACCACTCCACCACACTTACTCTTGCCCCACCCTTTAGAACAAATAATTATTGCTCATGCAAAACCTTCATCTGTAGTCATTACCAACACCTATTACATCAGGGTATCCCACAGTTGCAGTGATCAATAACTAAACATTAACTCAAGTATTACAGCTGCCATAACCTATCCCTAATGACAGAGCAAGGAAGACTTGGAATGAGGTCTTGTAAAATAATATCAGGATAAAGTCTAAACAAAGATTCTACAGTTTATCCCAAAGCATGGAACATGACCATCAGGTAACAAGAGCTGACCTTGGTCAACCTTATTAAAGGCTTCGAAAAGCCCTTCAAAGTTATAATGGGTTCCTATGGCACTAAAAGTGGGTTCATACCCCTTAAATACATCATCAGTATTACTACTACCATCTCACTTGTACTATTACTACCACCACCACTACCACCTATGTCTCTCTCAGCTCCGTGGGTGGTGGGTCAGACATGATCAGTGTATCATCCCAGTATCTGCCGACTGTATTGGAGACCATAAAGTTTGACACCTCCTCCTTCCTGGCACCCATGATGATCGGATTCACCTTCACCATGATCCCCGCCGGCATCACCATGGACCTAGTTCATGACCGCGAGGTGAGGGACTATTCTCCGTTTTTTTCCAGTTTTTGGTAAATTGCTATGTGCCGATCTTGAATTCTTGGCTATTACAAAGATTTTGTAGGGAAATATGTTGTTAATTAGGATAATTTGCCATTAGTATGATGCAAAGACATACATTAGTATACTGTAGTTTCTTACTTTTCCATTGATTATGATGATGATGATGCAGTTTTTAACGCCATACACTCCCTTGATTGACTTGCCTGACGTCCTAGGGCGTGCCCTTGTTACAAGGACTTAACTGGACATTAATCATAGATATATCAGCTGCTAAGGACTAAGTTATCCACCAGGTGAACAAAAATTAGTGTAGGTTCTTGAATTACTCACCCAGTATACTGTAGAATACCAATCAGTACATCTCAACCAGTACCAATTCACTAAGGCCAATAAAACCAGTGCCAACTTGAATTCCTAACCATATTTAACCTAATAGTATTGGTTAAGTTGGCACTGGTTGAGAGCTACTGGTTAAGATGGTCTACTGGTTGAGTCGTCTGGTCCTAGGGACTAAGTCCGTCCAAACGGTGGTTGTGGACATTAATCCATAGGGCTACTTACAGTACAGTATTATATTTTGGCTAACATTTGACGATAAATTATTAAAATGAGTTGGCTTTAGAGAGACGTCATAATTTCAGCTATCCTGACCAGGCAGCTTTTTAATTAGAGTATTAAATCAATTCAGCAACCTAGAGTGGTTAAAGTGGAGGATATCGATAAAATATAACGGAATAAGAAGAGAATGGTGAGATGGATGTGTGGGGTTATTCTCAGGGACGGGGTATCGAGCAAGGAATTAAGAAGGCGTCTGGGCATTAGGAGTGTCAGTGAAGTGATGCCCACGAGCTGACTTGGTTGGTTTGGACATGTGGAGAGAATGGATTATCAGAACTGGGTGAGGAAATGCCGGACTGTGAACGTGGGGCGATCTGCGCCTAGGGATAGACCTAGAATTACATGGGATCAGGTACTCCGGTCTGATCTCAAAATAAAGAACTTGACAAGAAAGGCAGTCCTTGATAGGGCCGCCTGGAAAGCCGCCTATTAGGATGTGAGACTGTAACCATTATAGGTTTGAGTCCCGGAGGGAAGAAGGAAAACCTAATTTTTATTAGTGACGATATGCCTATTAAATAATAGCTCTCTTTCAAACACCCACGGTCAGCCTGTTTGAAACACGCGCCGCAAGGGAAAAGAGTACTAACATCATAAGTGCAACGCTAATTCTCTTATGGAATCGTCTTTATGATTGGGTACTCACTACGAAAAAACTTTGTAAAAAATAAAAATAAAAATTAACTTAAGAATTGTTATAATAGAGCTTTCCAACTCGTGGATGTCTTTTGTGGATTCTATCCGAGACGCTTAACCAGGCAGTGTCATTCCTTCTTCCTTCCCCTGCGCCCGTCCCGAGTAGAGGTGCCTAGCCTGTCCTCCGCTTTATGCGACGTTCGTTCAACTCTAGTGAGTCTTTTGCTCATTTGTATCTATCTGAGGTGTTCTAGAATAGGTTTAGACTAGCTAGGACTGGCGGCCCCATTGGTACGTTCGCAGGGAAGTGTTAAAATAGGGTACTTGTGTGTAGGCGCACAGTCAGTCCGCTTTGGACACGCGCGCCATGTGTATTTGTTTTTGTTCTGCGCCTTAGCTTTGCTATAACCTAGTTACAGTAAACTTCCGTTAATCCGAAGGGCAGCGGACCGGCCCTCGTTCGGATTAGTGAATTTTTCGGATTATCGGACTTTACCCCTATGAACCTGTGGCCTGACGAAAACATTGAGGCATTAGGCCACCCAAATGACACAATGGTGCACACATATCGGCTCATATGTTCATGAAATCACTTCAAAAGTTTACCATTGTCATTGTAGCCTATTACCTACTTCAAAACATTCAGATTAATGGTCAAAGGAATCTGCTGATATAAATGTAAACACCTTCTTCTTCTTCTTATTGTCACATGTCCGCATCGTCTACTATCGAGTTTGTCTTGCTCTTGAAAGCACCCTTGGGACGCTCCGATCACTGAACTATAAATAGTAGCGTATCGGAACGTCCAAAGGTGCGTTTTCAAGCGCAAGACTGAATGCGCTTGCAGACGATGCGGTGCAAGCCAGTAGCGCATCGGAGCGTCCCAAGAATGCGTTCAAGAGCAACACAAACGCTCTAGCAGACGATGTGGTGTTTACGTTTATATCAGTAGCTTCCTTTAACCATTAATCTGAATGTTTTGAAGTAGGTAATAGGCTACAATGACAATGGTAAACTTTTAAAGTGAATTCATGAACATATGATATGTGTGTGCTCCATTATGTGTCATTTGAGTGGACTAATGCCTCAAAAAGGGGACTTTGGGACTTCTTGAAATTCGGACCATCGGGTGAATTCGGATTTGGCCTCAAATTGAAAAATTCGGACTATTGGGAGATTCGAATCATCGGTCGTCGGATTAAAGGACTTTTACTGTATTTAGGAGGCTATATATCCGCGGAGCTATGTTACTAGCCATCTCTATGAGGTAGTAACATTTTTGTGTATTATAGCAGACATTCTGTTCTAAGAGTTGCCCCACGTGGTGTGGAACTTTCCAGAATCCTAGTTTGCTCTTTTTCCCCTCTGGCGTGGGGCGTTATGCGTTCGCTGCTGCTGTGTCATCATCGGAGGTAAGGGTATCTTATTCGTCGTAATAATGACCTTGAGCCTCGTGGCCACCCTCATTAGGGGTATTCTTAGTCGGCTAGGGGTATTATTTATTGCTTAATTAATACTGTGTGTTAGCCCTAAGAAGTGACCTTCGCTTTCATGTTTTTTTTTCTTCTTTTTTTTTCCTATGTGATTGAGGGAGGCAAAAGGCATTACTGCCTATAGCGAGTGCCTCCCCCATAGTTGAAAGAGTGACAGGGCCAAAATCAAGGGACGTTCGAGCCAAAATGCCTGGACACACGGAGTTTGAAGCAATTTAAGTCATAGGAAGAGGGAAAGACTGATTCTGGGAGAGAGTTCCAGAGCTCAGCTGTTGAGTAGAAGAAAGTTTGAGAGTAACGTTTCACTCTTGGGTTGGAGAGTTGCACAGAGTAGGGGTGGGATTGAGTTGCAAGACGGGTACCACGTGCCCTACGTAAAGGAGGTGGTATGCACTGGGATAGCTCTGAGGAACACTGATTATAATAGTAGCGATAGAATAGCGAGAGAGATGCAACATTGCGGCGGAGAGAGAGAGATTGCAGAGAGTTGGAGAGTGGACGGGAGTTAATGATACGAAAGGCCTTCCTTTCAACTTTGTCTAGGAGAGCGGTGTGAGAGGAACCTCCCCACATATGTGAACAATACTCAATACAAGGGCACACTATGCCCCTGTACAGAGCAACAAGCTGTGCTGGGGAAAAGAACCCCCTAAGGCGGTTGAGCACACCCAGCTTCTGGGAGGCTGCCTTAGCAAGACTGGTAATATGGTCCTTCCAAATGAGAGCAGAAGAAAAAGAGACACCAAGAATATTGAGAGAAGATGAAGGGTTGATTTTTGTATTGTTGAAGAATAAGGGATAGTCCGCTGGGAGATCCTGATGGGTAGATAGATGGAGAAATTGGGTTTTGGAAGCATTAAAGTTAGCAAGGTTTTCTCTGCCCCAATTGGAAATAGTATTTAGATCAGAATTTAAGAGTTCTATGGCTTCATTACATTTGTCGTTGAGGAATTGCTGGCTGGGATGTTCTGAAAAACTAATGGAGTAGTGTAAGGTTGAGTCGTCTGTGTATGAATGGATGGGAATTAAGGTACAGTTAAGGAGATCATTTATAAAAATTAGAAAGAGAATAGGAGATAGGACAGAGCCCTGAGGAACACCGGAGTTTATAGGGTGAGGAAGTGAACAATGGCCGTCCACAACCGCGGCTATGGAACGGCCGGAAAGGAAATTAGAGACAAAGGCACAGATGGAGGGATAGAAACCGAAGAAGGGTAGTTTAGAAATTAAAGATTTATGCCAGACTCTATCGAAGGCTTTCGATATGTCTAGTGCAATAGAAAAAGTCTCACCGAGGTCCCGAAAGGAGGATGACCAAGAGTTAGTAAGATATGAAAGAAGATCACCAGTAGAGCGACCCTTAAGGAAGCCATACTGGCGATCTGAGAGCAGATTATGAGAAGAGAAATGCTTAAGAAATTTGGAAGCAAGAATAGTTTCAAAAACTTTAGAAAGACAAGAGATGAGAGCAATTGGACGATAGTTGGAGGGTTGAGAGCGGTCACCCTTCTTTGGGACAGGTTGAATGTGAGAAAACTTCCAGCATGAAGGGAAGACGTTAGAGGATAGACAGAGACGAAAGAGTTTGCCTAGGCAGGGAGTCGGCACGGAAGCACAGTTTTTGAGAACAACAGGAGGAACACCGTCCGGACCGTACGCCTTATTAGTGTTAAGCCCAGAGAGGGTAGAAAGTACATCTTTAGAAGAGATTAGGATATTAGGCATAAGTAAGAGAGGAGGGCGGAGAGGGAGGAATAGCACCGGAATCATCCAAGGTGGAGTTTCTAGCAAAAGTTTGAGCGAAGAGTTTAGCTTTGTCAGAGGAAGAAGTGATGGTTGTGCCATCAGAGTGGGAAAGGGGAGGGAAAGACGAGGAAGAGAAATTGTTGGAGAGGTTTTTGGCTAGATGCCAGAAAGCTTGGGAAGAGCTAGAGTTGGATAGTTCAGTGCATTTATTATTGATGAAAGAGTGTTTGGCAAGTCGAAGAACAGATTTGTCTTGATTCCGGGCAGAAACATAAGAAGAATGAGAGTCTTGAGTTTTAAGGCGTCGGTACCGTTTGAATGCTTCCTCCTTATTGCGGACAGCAGTAGAACAGGCTTGAGTAAACCAAGATTTTTTAGCATTAGTCTGAGAGAAAGAGAATGGAATGTATGCTTCCATGCCTGATAGGATTACCTCGGTAATGCGTTCAGCACTCTCCGAGGGTCCCCGGCCACGGAAGCAGAAATCATTCCATGGGAAATCAAAGAAGTACTGCCGGAGAGCCTCCCAGTCGGCAGCGCCAAAGTGCCACAAGCGCCGCCGGCTAGGAGGATCGGGTGGCCGTACTGGAGAGATAGGACAGGTGACAGAGATAAGTTTATGGTCGGAGGAGCCCAGAGGAGAGAAAAGATCGACAGTATAAGAAGAAGGGTTAGAAGTTAGAAACAAGTCAAGAATGTTGGGCCGATCTCCGATGCGATCCGGGATACGGGTGGGTTGCTGAACTAACTGCTCTAGGTCATTTATGATAGAAAAGACGTAGGCTTGTTCACCAGGTGGATCAGTAGTGTGAGAGGAGAGCCATTGGCGGTGGTGAACGTTGAAATCTCCTAAGATATGTGGTGATATTATACATGTTGGCAAGGTGTCAGGAGACGTTCTGACTTATTTGGTGGGTTTTTTTGTTGGCGGCTGACTTGCTCGGACAAGTCGGTACCTTCAAAATGTTTGTTTTTCCCTTCCGGCAATCTTTACCGGGTATTGATGCCAGAAGCTCGCCTTGCAGGCGGGCAGGGAATATACCAATAAACCCGGCGTGGTGTGGTGTACCACTAGACTCCTGGCGGAAGTGCAGATTCCTTAGGGAGTGATGTCGCCCCGGCCGAGCGAACTCGCCCAAACCGATAGCCTCACGCGGCATGAATCGACCAATAACGCCCGGCGGAAAGGTTCAGTGAGGTAATTAACTATCACTCAGGTCCTGGTAGACAATTAGTTAGTTAATTAAATGGTAAATATGGGCCGGTGACAATTAGTCACAGGTAAGCAGTTCACAATACGAAAGGGTCTTCAAGATCTTTTCACAAACAAGTACAACGGAAGATTAGAGTAGCGGTTGGCCTACATCTAGTTTTCCGGCGTATTTATTAATAATAATAATAATAATAGGTTTATTTAATGTAATTTTTACAATTGCAAACATAGAGTTGAAAATATACAGTGAGTAAAACATACATACAAAGCGTCATTACACATAAAATACACATAAATTACAAATATGGAAAGCGAGAGAATGACTAAGAGGGTGTACGAGAGCGAGGTGGAGGGACAAAGAGGGAGAGGTAGACCGAATGAGAGGTGGAAGGATGGAGTGAGGAAGTACATGAACGAAGGCGGTGCTGGTTGGGGGGAGGGGCGTCGACTGACTAGGGACAGAGGTGCATGGGGGCGGTTCGTTCGTGGCCACCCCTTCGGGGATCACGGCGTCAGGCAATAGATAGATAGATAGAAGAACAATTTGCCGGAATAATGATCATGTATTGGCAAAATATAATATCATTTCAAAACACTGACTACCTACTTCCTCAAATAATTGTTTATATACCTGGTCATCTGTGGAATGGCACTGTTTTGGTGTCTCTTAGTGTTACATTTTTCTTCAACTAGAAAGTTTCTTGCTCGTAATTTGTGTGTGTAAGTGTTGGTGTTGTCCGGTGGAAGTATATTTCTATGCTGTTTATCGTGCAACAACTTAAGGCTGTCTTCTTCAAACTTCTTTCTTCGTCTCTCTTCTAATGATTCCAAATTTAATAACTCCAAAGCAGACTCGTAATTTATATAACTAGGTCCTAATGAAATTCTACAGAATCTTTTTTGTATTCTCTCAATAGAATTTACTTCTGCGTGTGTGAGTGACGAACACCAAACCGTCGATGCATATTCAAGTACAGGCCTAATATAACAACAATAATAGTTCTTTAAATCAGACAAATTAGCCTTAAAAAGTTTCAATTTACTAACTGCAAAAATTTGTTTACTTGCATGCGAGACAATATACTTGGTGTTCGCCTTCCACTGAAGGTTACTCGAAACAATAACACCCAACAGCTTCATCTCATTAACAAATGGAACAGATTCATTACCTAAACTAACAGCATTTACATTTGTCTTAATTTTCTGAAAGTCCAGTAACATTAATTTCGACTTACTTCCATTTATTTTCATGTTGTTCTCGACCAATGATCGATCTTATTGGCTTGCTCCTGACATGTTGGTATATGTGTACTGTTATATGCACAAGCAAAAGTAATGTCATCCACGAATTTACACTGAGCATCTTCATCCAAACCGGCACTATTTATATGATTATTAAAAATACGAGGTTCCAGTACGGTACCCTGCGGAAATCACATGTAGTGGTGTGCTCCTCAGAGGTAGCACCACTATAACGTACAACCTGACCACAAGATGTAAGGAAAGAAGACATCCAAGGAACTAGTTCAGGTCTCATGCCATTATGAAGTAAATGTCTCATTGCTATTGTGTTGTCTACTCGGTCAAATGCTTTTGAAAAATCAATGCTAAGCACAGCTACACATTCTCCCCTAATGTCAGTCGTTTTATAAAGAAAATTCATTAAGTACAATAAATAATGGGTGGTAGAAGTATTTTTCCGATTCCCAAACTGATATGGATCAAAGTTTACCTGTGTGTCATCACGCACCCAAGATGCAACAAACTTCTCGGCAATACGTGCAAAAATTGATGTTATAGTCACTGGTCGAAGATCATTACAAGTTTCGGGTTTGGGAATCTTGGGCAAGGGAGTGATGAAGCCACGTTTCCAAAGGAGAGGTACGATCCCTGAACTGAATGACGAATTAATGATGCTAGCAATAGGAGAAGCAAACTCATATGCAAATGATTTGATAATGCGAAGTGGGGGATCAAAGGGGGTTACAGATTTGTTTACATTTATCTCACACAGTTTTTCATACACTTGGTAGGGCTCAACAGAAGGTAAAGGTGGTAAATTATCCACAGGCTCAGGTAATCTTGACTGGTCTAAGGGGGGTAGACTTTGGCAGATTGTTGAAAAATGATCATTTATGGTATTTGCAGCTTGGTTAGGGTCTTTGTCAATATGAAATTTAAATTTACGCTGTGAGTTGTCTTCAGTTAACTTACGAATTACTCTGTACCATTCACTTGGCTTTGTTGTACACAAATCTGACACGTTTGACTTGAAATACTGTTATTTAGTAATGGTTCTCTCCGTCAATGATGTGAGAGCCTTATATATATAAGGGCTCCCCGGAGACCCCCGTGAGGGTCCCGGAGAAAGCATAACGCGACCCAAATATATAAAAAGTACATCCTAGGGTGAAACCCTTTACTTAGTTCCTAGGAACGTCATTAAAAAAGGTAACCATTAGAAAAAGAAAGAAAATTTTTATGAGTAAAGATTAGAAACTATGAATGTTGTCTTACTAAATCAACTAGTGCGCCGTTATACAGTCCTTCCCTTGCACGCGTCCCCCAGCTGGTCACGCTGGGTTTATACGTCCTTCTTGTGGTCGCGTCCCGTGCGACAGGTTGGACTAATTTTGTGCTCTCAGGATGTGCTACTTTTCATCTTTAGATGTTTCCTGCTGCCTCTTCTGGGAAGTATATGTTACTTTATAGTAAGGAGGCATCATAGATCTATCTATCTATCTATTGCCTGACGCCGTGATCCCTGAAGGGGTGGCCACGAACGAACTGCCCCCATGCACCTCTGTCCCCAGTCAGTTGACGCCCCTCCCCCCAACCAGCACCGCCCTCGTTCATGTACTTCCTCACTCCATCCTTCTACCTCATATTCGGTCTACCTCTCCCTCTCTGTCCCTCCACCTCGCTCTCGTACACCCTCTTAGTCATTCTCTCGCTTTCCATACGTTCCATATGGCCGAACCATCTCAAGTTGTTCCTTTTCACACTTTCCAGCACATCTACCTCCACACCACATCTCCTTCTTACTTCCTCATTAGTCTGTCTATCCCTCCATGTAACTCCGCACGCACTCCTTAAGTAATTCATTTCCACTGCTCTCACTCTTGGTCTGAGTCTCTCAACCAACGTCCATGCTTCGCTTCCGTAAGTCAGTGTCGGGATTACCACACTGTCATGCAAGGACTTCTTCACTTCCATACTGACCACCCTATTTCTTGTTACTGCTTTTAGCGTTCCTACAGCCCTCTTCCCCTGTTGTACCCTCTCCCGCACTTCTTCATCCATAGTCCCATCTTTACTCAACACACTGCCCAGATACTTAAAAGAGTTGACGATCTCCATAGCCTGACCGTTCAGCTTCACCTCACACTCTGTGACTTCACCCCTTTCGAAGACCATAACCTTGCTCTTCCCCGTATTTACCTTCAAATTCCGTTTTTCGCACACTGTTCCAAACTCATTTACCAGACCCTGCAACTCCCATTCATTATCACTCATCAGAACTGTATCATCCGCAAACAGCAGTATAGGTAGCTTCTACTCAATTCCCTCCCTTTTCAGCGATACACCAACATCCACTGCTCTTGATAGTATTTCTTTCATGACTCCATCCATATATACAGTAAACAACATGGGGACATCACACACCCCTGTTTCAAACCAACATTCAGGTCAAAGAACTCGCTCTGCTCACTCTCCACATGTACTGCCGCCTTTGCACCCTCATACATGCTCTTCACTGCTTTCAGCAACTTGCCCTCTACTCCGTATATTCTTAGTACTTTCCACAAACCTTCTCTATCCACTCTGTCATAGGCCTTCTCCAAGTCCAGAAAGGCAACATACACCTTTTGTTTCTTCTCCAGATACTTCTCCACAACACAATTCAGGGTAAAAATCTGATCTACACATCCTCTTCCCTTCCTAAAACCTCCCTGCTCGTCGCCTATCCATTTCTCCGTTCTCACTCTCTCAATCACTACCCTACTGTATACCTTCCCTACTACGCTTAGAAGACATATTCCTCGGTGGTTACCACACACTCCTCTTTCCCCTTTGCCCTTATATAGGGGGATTATTATGCCAGCCTTCCAGTCATCTGGTGCACTCCCCTTCTCTCATACTAGTTTGCACATTTTCCATACCCATTCTATCACTATCTCACCACCATACCTCAACATTTCCCCACACACTCCATCTGTTCCTGGTGCTTTCCCCAACTTCACTCTTTTCATGGCTTCCCACACTTCTGACCTCCTGATCCCCACCTCCTCCTCCACTACTTCTCTTCTTCTCCCTCCCATACCATATCCAGCTATGTTTGCTGGCTCTTCATTCCTTACATTTAGCAACTCACTGAAGTACTCCCTCCATCTTTCGACTCTCTTTGCTTCTCGGCTAGCATTCTCCCATTCTTATCTTTCACACCCTTACTGTTTCCCTTGCTACCTTCCCTAACTTTCTTGACTTCTTTCCAGAACAGTTTCTTACTCTCCCTCCATTTTACACTCAGATTCCTTCCAAATTCCTCATCTACTCTTCTCTTACTTTCCTTCACTACTCTCTTCACCACCCTCTTACTCTCCACGTACCTCGCTCGTTTCTGTCTCTCGGAATCTTCATTCCCTCTACTACCCAACCACTCTCTATATGCTTTCTTCTTTTCTTCCACAGCTATTCTTACCTCTTCTGTCCACCATGCTGTACCTTTCACTCCCCTCCCTCTTCTCCTCACTCCACACACCTCCTCACTTGCTGCACAGATCTCATCCTTAAACACCTTGCTCATCTCCTCCACTTCCTCCATAACTTCCAGGTCGAACCCACCTAGTCGTCTTTCCACTGCTCTCCTGTACTCCTCCCTGACTTCCTCCTCCTGCAACCTCTCCACCCTCCTCACCATTCCACCCTCCTCTCGCCTCCCTCCAGCTCTCCTCACCCACTTCTTTTATATCCTAACCTTAGCTACCACTACATAATGATCAGACAGACCCCCTCCAATACATACACCCTAGCATCCATCACAGATTTCTTCATTCGTTCATCCACACATACATAATCAATCAATGACTTTCGTTCCACCACTGTCTTATCCTTCATCATCAACATCCGTTTCCATGTGTACCTGTGGATCATTCTGTGTCGGAAGAAGGTGTTGGCTATCCACAGCCTCCTCCCCACACATACGTCCACAAGTGCACTACCATTCCCATTCACCTCTGATGGTACCCCCCACCCTCCCACCACTCCCTCAACTTTCTTATCACCCACCTTACCATTCATATCCCCAATCAGAAATATTCTTTCGTTCTTGTCAAACTTCTCCAGGCACGCCTCCACATTCATCCAGAACTCCTCTTTCTTTCTTTCAAGTATATCCTCTGTCGGGGCATACACGCATACAATCACCCACATTTGTATTCCTACTTTCATTCTCACCCACACAATCCTTGAACCCACAGACCCATACTCTCTTACACATTCCTTCCATTTGCTACTTACAAACAAACACGCACCTTCTCTCGCTGTTCCTTCACTCACTCCAGCACACACACCCATTCCACACTCCCACTCTCTCACATCATAGATATGTATGTATATTGAACATTTCCAGAGAGCTGACGACTTCCACGGGACGCGCCACATGCTACGACCATTATTATTATATGAATATTATATGAATATTATTTTTATTTTCTGTACAGTCTTTCTATCTTTTTCCTCTATATATTATTACATTATGTTATGTAAGCCAGGTTAGTTAGAATGCCTCTATTTCAGTTTTTAGGCTTCGTTAGTTTTAGCTAGCGGACGCCAGTTTTAGGGATAGGCTAGGCCTTTGCCTTTTTTCCATCAATGCTTTTATAAGCTCCGAAATTCAATATTCTTAATTCTAACTTTTTTTTCTTTTCTATATTCCAACTACTCCCTCTCGGGCATAGGCTGAGAGCCTGTACATTCCACCGCTCAACACGGTGAAGCCCGTGAGGTCTTGTTCCAGTCTGGGGAGTGAGACATGTGAAGCATCCATCATCTCTGAAGCGGCTGGTTGCTTCGTTCAAGTGCTTCACCGTCTCACCCTCCAGACTCAGACCCTCACTCTCAGAACGCCACCTATTGAGCAGTGAACTCACTAGGCATTGTCCCCCTGTAACATATTTTGAATATGGGAATATTCATACATTGTTATTTAATCAGGGAACAATGAGGGTATTTTTTTGGCATTTCGGTGGGCTTTGTGGTAATGCACTGATACTAGGTACAGCACAAATTCAATCCCAATAATATCTTCCCATTGACATATCGGGATTTGAACCCGGGTCCATTGGATTACCAATCCAGTGGCATGACCACTCCACCGCACCTCCCCTCCATTCTTATTTTTTTGTTCAATTAGTCGTTGATTCTATTCATCTCAACTTTTCTTGCTGATAGCCTAACTTTTTCTCTGAACGTCACGCTTCGATAACAAAAATTAATGGCGGACTACAGGCTATCACATTTTCTTTTATTTCTTATCGAAAATTCCAAATGCTTCGAATTTCATCCTTTTGACGTTTTCGTGACATTGAGCGTTTCTCTTTACATTTTAACCCTCCCGCCCCGGCTATGTATTATATATATATTCCCCGAAACCCGGGGGTTTTGGCCGAAAAACGTCTACGCCTAGGCTACCGCATCTTTGTTATTTGGCTTGCTTCCGCATTCCCGCGCATCCCCAAGCGTAGGTGTGTTTCGTAGCTATAGAATGGCGTTAAGTAGAGCTCTCTAAGTCAACTGGTTCAGTTGTGATGATGATTTCATTGGAGATAACTTTATGGCAAAAACAGCCACTTTACACTACTTTTCGATACTTAACAATAACATACAGGCACACACGAACAAGCGACGCACTCCTTCTTGTGGCCGGAGATGCGGGGCGTCGGTCCAGCCGGCTGTTGTTTACATGCGTCGGACGTACGCCTCGCACACCAAGCTTACAGGCTTTGAGCTCATGGGTGTTTAAGAGCCCTTCCGGGTAGCTCGGGTGTGTTTTTTATGGGTGTTTAAGAGCCCTTCCGAGTCTGAAGGGTTAATAAAGTTTTTACGAAATATTTTCCTTTTGCACTGTATATAAACAATTTATTATACTTTTATGTCATACATCTTCATAGTCTCTGTACCTTCCAGGTTTTCTGTCTTGTTGCAGAGCGGATAAATTTTATTCTTTTATGATACTTTTGCTTGTAATTATTTTTGATACTTGCCACCGTAGCCTCCCTTTTCAAAAAATATGATTTTAAGCTACGAACCAACCTTCAGTTGGGCCCCTTTTTAGAGTCTCACTCTGGTCCTTTTTAGGTCGGCTAGTGTTAGACTGGGCTTAATTATATCTCCGGTCACAAGGAGATCCCCGTGTACTATTTGAAGTCCGGGGGGTAGCAGAGTATAGGCGGAGGTTGGGGGCCTCATTTGTATATCTTTTATTTGTGCCTACTCTGCCGGAGTTCTCTAGTTTATATCTACGAGGCTCCGGGTAATTTTACCTACCATTTTGTTTTTACTACAAGGTGCTTTTGTCATACACCTCACCCCTTTCTTCCACTCGGAGTTTTATCCGGTGGTACACTGTCATAGCCTTATCTCCGGGGCTCCAGAGTTAAGAACCTGTTCCCTCACCAGTTTTTATTAACTCCGGTTCTCAAACACCGAGTGCTACTATAGCTCCGAGTGCAATTATGTCAAAATTCATATTTTACTCCGGTTCACTACAGACAGTATCTCCGAGTACTCTAACCCTTAAAGAGAATACATACTCCGGTTTCCATATACCGAGTTTTACCACTCTAACTCCGGGTATTCAACAAAAGCGTCTTAACTCCGGTTCTCAAACACCGAGTTCTACCAACATAACTCCGAGTATCCCTTAGCGAGAACATATCTCCGGTTCCTATATAACTTCTAACTCCGGGTATACAACAATAGTGACTTCACTCCGAGTCCCAGAAAACTCCGAGTAGTCTAATATTGTCAATTAACTCCGGTTCCCAAACACCGAGTTCTGTCAACCAACTCCGGGTATTCAAACAATATTAACTTATTTCCGGTTCCAGACACCGAGTTATACCAATAGGCCTACCGAGTCCTACTAGCACACTCCAAGTAGGCCTATTCAATTAGTATTCAAGTTGGCAGTCCTAGATGACGAAGTTCAAATTGGTAATTAATAGAATCACCTTCAAGAACTTTTTATAATACTTGTATATGCATAGCATAGTACTAGAGATAACTCAATTTTAACAAAGTCCCGAGTAAAACTTCATTCACTCAGTATTACTGATAATGTTTATACTCATTCAGAGTGGGACAAAAGGTGCACTACACTTTCCAATCCTAAATTATGGTACAAGGTTGAAGGATTATTCCTACCCTTTATTAAGAACAGTATTTCAATACCATAGTTACCCTGTTCATTCATGCATAGCCATATAGGTTAGGAGGATTAATAATTTAGCCGTCCGGCTGGCTTAGTTGATAGCGTGCCTGATAACCATCTGGCAGGTCTCGCCTTTCAATCCCCTCTCAGATTGAAAATTTTTCAGGGATATAGCCGGCGGTTACCATCTCTCCTCGAGCAAGGGGGATGGGTAATAGTCAATGGTAGAATAAAGAAAGTCAAGCACTGGTGAATCCTCGAAGGAGGAGAACGATTGGTTCTCATCCATTCGTTTTACACAGATTTTACTGTTTTACCTACTATTAGTAGATCAACATTTTTTGATTTACAAAGAATCCCACATTATCACTCCTTCAATAAAGGATACTATGATATTGTCGTTCACGTATAAATACTAATAGTAAATCAATAATTTTGATTCACAAAGATTCCCAAGTTACCACTCCTCCAATAAGGATACTATGGTATAATCAGTATCATTCAAGGCTAACGCTTGACTACTCAACTCGACAATAAACATTTCATATTTTAGGCTCCGGACCAACTCTCGAGTTGGTCAAGGACCCCAATGGAAATACGCCTAATGGCCTTATTGGGCTATCCTTAGTTGAAATTATGCAAAGCTGGTACATGTCATATTTGTAACATACTATTTATTAGTGGCCCCTCCATCATTGACGATTATGCCTATTACATAAGGCACCCTCTTCAAACACTCATCCGCTGTAGTTTGAATCTACCGCGCAGAGCATTACAAATTTGAGGAGCCTTCATCATGAGCGCACGCAACCTCACTCATGGTTCAGTCATTATGAATTGGGTTCTCACTACGAAAAAACTTCGTAAAAAAATAAAAATAAAAAGAAAATAAGAATAACTATTCAATAAGCTTTCCATAATATCGTGGATGTACTTGTGTGGATCTTTGAGCAGACACTGCCTCAGGCGTCATTCTTCCTTCTCTGCTCTGCGCTCAACCGACCCAGACGTGCCTCCCCACGCTCCGCTGGTTCCGCATTTGTTGCGTCCCTAGTGAGTTTTTTCTCATTTGTTTACTCCGGGATGTATCGAGTAAGGTTAGGATATGCGTAGCAGGAGTGTCCTGGGCGGGTTGCCCGCAGTGCAGTGTATTTTGGGTCGTGTTTTGGGGGCATCTATTTCGGGTGTACCCTCGTGGTCCTGTTGTGGACATGTGAACTTTTTCACAGTTAGCTAGCTTTGTGATGCAGGCGGCTTTCATTACGCGTTATTATTGCTTCCTTTTATCTTTCTGATGAGGTAGCTTGTTTTTTCTGACGTTCCCAGCGTATTTTTCTTCACTTAGTGAAGTTTTTTCTGGGTCCCGAGTCAGTTCTTCCCTTTGTCGGAAGTATTTGCTACAGTGGTGTGTTGACGGTGGTTCCTGTTGTGATATAATTCAGTGCTTTTTGTTTATATTACGACATGTTTAATTTTATGTCCGTCTGCCTAGGCCTAGCCAGCCTCTCGTAGCTTTGCCACATGTACAAGTGTTATTGATTTATGTTATAAATATGTACTACTGTGTCATGTGTGTCCTGGTTTAGTTGTGTATTGGCTAATTCCACGGACTATTTATGTGTCCTGGGTTAGTTGTGTATTGGCTAATTCCACGGACTATTGTGTGGGCCCGGGGTTAGTTGTGCTTGGCTAACTCCACGGTCTTGTGATGCGTTCAGATGGTATCTGGACGGGGTGGGTTGCCTTTTCCGGCGGGTTTTTCTCGGTTACACCATGAAAAACCCGGCTGGTTGCCGAGTTTTAGCCACGCGTGGTTTTAAAAAACAGGCTTGTGTTCCCCGGCGAGTGAGTGTTGAGGCTCTCCAGGACTGCGTCTCTGGTGGGGCCTGTGTCAGGCTCCCTATGATTCCCGGCGGGATGGCTGTACCCATCTAACAGTGTTCATGCGGACACGTGTTGTGTGTAGTTTTTTCCCGGTTTTGCAAAGCCAGTAAAAGCTAAGCTGTTGTTGTTTGGTTTTCCTCCCCGGCGATCTTTTACAACGAAGTGGGGATAGGAACAATTGGGGTTAACGTTATAAACTTATATTCACACCCGGCGGGTGCACCTTGGAAGGGTGGGATTAACGAATTTGCAAAAAATTCAGTTTAGTTGACCAGACAATGGAGGGATGCATTTTGTATCGCCGCCTTCAACATACGGCGATTTATGGCACAATTGGGGTTAACTTTTTGTAACTTTATTTTACAGCCGGGTGCTCCCTGGAAGGGTGGAATAACGAATTTGCAATTCAGTATAGTTGACCAGACAATTGATGGATACGTTTGTATCGCCGCCTTCAACATACGGCGATCTAAAAAACACTTCGGGAGAAGTCAGATCTCGTATTTTGTCAGGCTTCCCAGTTTTTGATCTGCGAGATAATACGGGGGCCGGCGTGTTTTTAGTTTTTTTTTCCAATAATATCTTGAAACAAACACCACCGGGAAGACTAAATCAGTTATAAACGCCATGCTGGTCTTTATATCATGTCAGAGGGTATTCATAAATCTTTTGGACAGGTTAAGATATTCTGAAATCTTTACTAAGGAACCCCACCGCGTAGCGAGCTGTAGTCGTTGTGTATTGCATCTCGTTACCCGGCGGGTTATTTAACACTTGTATGCGAACATGTTGGGTTTACCTTATGAGCATTAATTCCTGGAAATTTTCTTTTTTTCCAGAGCTGGGTCCCAGCGGGTCTATAGAGAACCTGGAGTAAGTTTCCCACCAGTCTCTGCCATGGCTACCTTTGCCCCTGTTTTTGCTTTGTGCATTACGCCCTCCTGTTCAGGTATCCCTATATTTGCACACACCCTTTGCATTAAATGTGTTAAATGTATCGACCGCTCAAGGGGTCTGTGGGTGATGCGGAACTGTACCTTTTGCTCTCAATTAAGCCATAAAGTTTTGCAAGACAATGATAAGACCGCAGCGGTCGCTTTACGGGAGGTTAGGCAGCAGATGACCACTTATACTACCACAGTGGCTCATAAGTCACTTCAATGCGATAACGTAACTCTTTGGGATAAGTTACTAATTGAGCACCCCCCTATTAAACGTCCCTCTAGAGTCTAGAGTAACTGTACGAAAGTCAGCAGAGACTGGACAGGGTATTACACTTTCTCCAGCCTCCGGCACATCTAAGAGACCGCGAGAACCTACGCCCCCGGTGGCAGCCTCCTCGTCACGGGCGCGATCCAGGTCCAGGTCACCTCTTAGACAGCAACCGCCTGGTCTCTCTTCTTCGCCGGCGAGTAAGAAGAGCAAGACAGAGGGGTCCACAAGTAGCTATAGTGAGAAATCTACAAAGTCCAAAGGCAGTTCTAGGTCGCACCGTAGCCACAAGTCTTCTAGGAAAGACTCGCATGAACGAAAGGCCTCCCGGCATTCACCGGAGTCTAGTGCCTCTCTTCATGCCTCTACTCCCGGCAAATCTAGTATTCACTCTCATGGGGCTAGTGTGGTGTCAGCAACAAAAGACAGTTTGCCAATTAGTATTCTAACCTTAGAATTGGAGAGTTCGGTGGACAGTGATCGTCCTCTAGCAGGGTCAAGTGGGGGCTCCATGGTTGAGGGAGTATCGGACTCCCAAGGGAGTGCAGGCCAAGGCCTGGGGGTATGGCGGTATTCTCGACCAGGGACTGAAAGCCCACGTCTGGCTCAAGATACACATTCAGTGGCTGATGTCCACTGGGACGCGGCGATCCCATCATCCATTCCAGACTTGACTTGGCAACACGACGGGATTCCGGCTTCGGCGGAATCCTCTCACGGGGAGCCAGATGACAAAGACGAGGTGTCTGTAATCTCGGACATGGAGGTGCAGGAGTCGGGTTCAGTTTTAGATGACGCACAGGATCGGAATGATTCACCTCTGAGTTCGTCATCAACTAAATTTGTCACGGCAGAAGAAATAGATGGGTTATTGGTTAATGCTCTAACAACAAAATTTGGTCAACAGCCGGAGACTCCTACAGTAGACCTGGGAGCTTCCATGACAAGTTCCAATGTTCGGCCTCTGATTGCTTCCATTGCCTTAACCCTCTCACCACGGAAGGCCTCTTGAACGCCCATAAAAAAGCATATAACAAGTTCCCGGAAGGCCTCTTGAATGCCCAGTGGTTGAAAGCCTGTGAGCTTCGTGTGCGAGGCGTCGGTCCGACGCATGTAAACAACAGCCGGCTGGACCGACGCCCCGCATCTCCGGCCACAAGAAGGAGTGCGTCGCTTGTTCGTGTGTGCCTGTATGTTGTTGTTAAGTATCGAAAAGTGGTGTAAAGCGGCTGTTTTGGCCATAAAGTTATCTCCAATGAAATCATCATCACAGCTCAACCAGTTGACTTAGAGAGCTCTACTTAATGCCATTCTACAGGTAAATAACACAGCTACGCTTGGGGATGCGCGGGAATGCGGGAAGCAGTCTGATTACAATACGGTAGCCTAGCCTAGACGTTTTTCGGCCAAAACACCCGGGTTTCGAGGAATATATATATAATACATAGCCGGGGCTGGAGGGTTAACTAAGATTCCTCACCCTCCCTCTACATCACCATCTGTGGTCGCTAGGCCTGCTTCGGCAGCACTGACTACTTCTAGTGTAAGGGTGGTAACGGACGTGAATCCGCCCCCTTTAGATAAAGCACCGTTAGGAAAGGTAGCGATGCCCCTATTATACGGTCCCGACGAGTCATGGGTACAATTGATCCTCACTAAACCAGAGGTCGCACAGCCCACCTTGTCAGGGGAACTTCCAGTGCCACGAGAGTGGGTAATCCAAGGCAATAAATCTAAAAAGTTACGATCCTTGGATATATTGGGTAATGTACTAGATGTTAATGTTAAGGCCATTCCTAACTATTATCACCAGGACTATTTTGTATATACTGCTACACCTGCCCTGCCCCCTGCCTCAGCTTCAAAACTGTTTTCTGACTGGTCCAAGAATGATGGTTTTAATGATATAAAAACACTGTCAGCTCTCACTCCAGAATTAGATTTGCAAACTGTCACAGACACAGCCGCTAATCCAGCATTGAAGGTGGGGCAGTTGGGCCCGGGACCTTGGGTGGAATGGGAGACGGAGGCTCAGAACTTTGCTACCACCTTCACCTCAAAATCTTCCCACCAAATTCCTCAGGACAGTCATTCTTGGTTCTCTATGCCAGTGTGTGCTGCTGGCGGTGTCCCATCTGCTTTGTTTGCTTTCTTAGCTGCCCCAAAAATCAATCTATGTGAACTCAAGGACCCTTTCACTACACCTTCCCAAACTCACCTAGACCGGGAATTTAGGCTGCGGGGGAAAGCGTATAAACTTTTCTCCCAATACATTGTGACGCACCAGGTGGCGAAATCGATGCTACGATCCACTCAGGCAATCGCAGACGCGGATGCCAGAAGATCGGTTGAACTATCTCGGCGACTGCTCCTTCAGACGTCGATTCAGTCGTTGGGTGATATCCGCACAGCCTTGCTTGAGGCGGTACGAGCGAGACAAGATCTCAGAATGTCCCTGGTTAGGAAACTTCCTGATCGAATTGCGAATCAGGTGGTCATGTCACCAGTGCTTACTCCCTCTTTAATGTCCCCAGATGTGTGGAGAACTGTTTTTAATATGGCTCAGGCCTTTAAACATAGTCCCACCCCTTCTAAGAAACCTGCCTTTAACTTTCCCAAACCCAAGCCAGTCGCAAAAGCACAGCCGGGGAGATCTAAGCCCTTTCACCTACCTAAGTCCTCTTCCCCCCAAGGTCAGTACAGGTATAGACAGGGTAAATTTACAGGTCAGAAAGGACGAGGCTATAACAAACCAGGTCAGGGCCTGTCTTCTGCCAACGCCGGCCAGCAGGCGAAGCGTCCACCACCACCACCTCCACCACCATAAAAAAACTAAAGTCTCTCTCACTCCCGGTGCCGGTCTCAAGGCGGGTGGATCCGAGGGTAGTACAGCCGGCGAACCCTTGTCTGCTAACTGGGTCGTTCCGAACGTGTCACCAAGCATGGCCATTAAATACGTGGGCAAGGATGGTGGCACGCAAAGGCATCACTTGGCAGTGGCTCCGGCGACCTCGTTTACGTCAGCCGACAACGGCGAATCTAGTTTCATTAGAGGTAGAGTCACTGATCAAGGAAATGATCGCCAAGAATGTCATCATCCCGGTCCCTCAAAATTACCCAGTCTTCACATCCAAGCTATTTCTGCTACCCAAAAGGGACAGTGTTCAGATGAGGCCCGTCGTAGACCTGGCGTATCTGAACCTTCACATTCACAACGTGTCATTCAGGATGTTGACAGTGCATCAAATCAGGCTAACACTTCCGCCGGGAGGATGGATGTGTTCTTTAGACCTGACAGACGCGTATTGGCATGTCTCGGTAAACAAAAGATTTCAACGATTTCTGGCCTTACGGATCAGGCATCAAAATTATGTTTTTCAGAGTATGCCATTTGGATTGAACCTGGCACCTCGCTTATTCACGAAATTAGTCCGGCAAGCCCTGATGCCATTGTTAAAACAAGGGATCAGGATTTTGTGGTACCTAGACGACTGGCTAGTGGTGGCAGAGACGGAGCAAGTATGCATAAATCATGTCAACATAACATTAAATCATGTCAAAACTCTAGGGTTCAAGGTAAATCTGGTAAAGTCAAACCTTGTTCCCTCACGAGTAGTTCAGTGGATAGGGCTGGTTTGGGACACAGCTGCTCTCACTCTGAGTCAGAGTGTGGACAATCGAAACAGATTTCGCAGGAAACTGTTCCGGTTCCTTCACAGTCTGACTACGACACGGAGAATCTGGGAGTCTCTGGTCGGCTCTCTCAACTTGGTTCAACTAACTGTAATGTTGGGCCGGTTGAAAGTAAAGCTTTTAATATTGGAGGGCAACAAATATTTTCCGCTATTGCCGGCAGAAAAATTATGGCCCATACCAAAATTAATCCACAACTTACTAGCGGTCTGGGCGAAGAGGGAAATGTTGCACTCAGTGATGTCATGGACCTCTCCTCCGCCGACGGTATGGGTAGACACGGATGCGTCAGGCACGATAGGTTGGGGTTTTCAGTCAAACCAAGGGCACCAGGGTCAAGGGCTTTGGTCCCATTTAGAAATCTCCCACATCAATGTCAAAGAATTACTAATCCCCTTATTTTTCCTTCAGGCTCACGGCTCTACTTTGCGGGGCAAGTCGGTGGCCTTCAGAATGGACAATCTGAATGCGGTTCACTGTATTCAGAAACAAGGGTCGACGAGATCTCGAAAGTTGCTAACCGTGTCAGAAGAGATTTTTATTCTAGCCAACAGGCTGGACATTCATCTTCACGCTTCTTATCTCCCAGGCGTAGCAAACGTCTGGGCAGACGCTCTGTCTCGGAGACAGAGCACAACAGTAGAATGGGCGCTCAAGCAAACCATTTTCAACCAAATGATTGCGGAGCCTTACCATCCACAAGTGGATCTGTTTGCGTCAGAGGAGACTCACAAACTCCCATTGTACCTCACCCGCCGGACGATAACGCCGGCAGGTGGGCCAGACGCCCTGGTGACAGACTGGAACATGTGGAGTTCCATTTATCTGTTTTCGCCGCCAGACGCGTCTCTAATGTGCCAAGTAGTAAACAAACTACGAGATTATCGGGGCGTAGTCTCGCTAATCGTGCCCCTGTTGCCGGCGCAGTTGTGGTACCAGCAATTGAAAACGTGGTGCCCGCACCCGGTGTCGCTCCCGGTCGGGTTTTTCCACTTAGACACGATTAGCAACCTAGCGACCTCGCTGACTTTTGCATTATGGACATTCAGAAGGCCAAGTGGCTAGCACCGTATGGTAGAGATGTGACCAATAAATTCATGAATCAATATACCCAGTCTACAAAACGACAGTATCAATCACATTGGCAAGCCTTTACTTCTTGGATCCTTAGGACAGAACAAACTGTGCCCTCGGTGGCTTTGGTTTTTAATTATTTAAATTATCTGTTGGAGCAGAAACGTTTATCTGTGGTAACGTTAAAAAATCACTTAACAGCGATTAGTATGCCATTTTGGGACCTTACCGGTCTCACCATACCAGTCGCGGAGGAAACAGGTTTTATGAGAGCATGTTTTAAACTCCGCCCACCTCCCCGTCAGCTCATGCCTACTTGGTCTCTGGACAAAGCTTTGTCATTACTTCATTCCCGTCTGTACCAAAATACTGCAGATTTTACATTACTCTTAAAAAGGGCAGTATTCCTTATGGCTTTGGCCGCCGGGAACAGAGTGTCTGAGCTGGAGGCGATGAGCAACACACCTAATTGCCTCAGGTTTGGTAGGCTTAATGAGTGTATTCACATTGCACCTTCCCCAGGGTTCATAGCCAAGAATGAGCACAGTGAACACGTGTTTTCAGAGTTCACGGTGCCGGCGTTGAAAAGGGGAAAGGTGCACCATAATTTATGTCCAGTGCAGGCTCTAACCAAATATTTGAGAGTGGCTCCTCTAAATCCCCAGGGTGCTTTATGGGTAGCAAGTGCGGGTAAGCGCTTGCTGAAACGTAGATTGGCTTCTCTCTTGGTCGAGGTCATTAAAGAGAGTAATCCCGGCGTTGTGGGTAGGGCCCACGATTTACGCAAATGGGCAGCCTCTTTGCGTTTCCTTAAGAATTTTTCTGTTGAAGATATTACGTCCACACATTTGTGGGCCTCTAATCATACGTTTTTGATACTATACCTGTCAGTAGCTCTAGACAAACCTTCCTTGCCATGTATAGCTTTAAGGCAGAGGGTCTAGGTGGCCCTAATAGTCACTTCTTGTTTAATTTCAAGAGAAATGGGGGGGGGGGGTGCAGTCAGTGTAACATAGGACACCCTAGACCCCGCCGGAGTATAAGAGCTGTGATACTAGTTATGGGTATTGTGATATGAAAATTTCTCTGTACTATTCAGTGCAGGAAATTGTGCTAGTACAATGGTAGTACAAACAACAGTGTTGTTATAAGTAGTTTTAGCTGTGAAAGCAATGTAATTTTAAGCATTGGATATATTTTGCAAGATATATCCACGAGTATTATGGGGTTATATGTGCACATGTAAACTTATAAGTTTGTTATTTTTCACCACTTATGTTGAGTGGGGTGCCTTTTTAACTTACAGATCTGTTCACAGAGTCTCAAGAGTTAACCCTTTTTATCAAGCAGGCTTCTTTGAAGCACGCTCCTGCTTGTACCCCTTTTTGTATATATGTGCTGCGCCAATAAATATCTTTTTTGAAGTAAGAATACTATGTGGTGTTTGATTATCTGCTTTTGCTAGAGTTATATGATTACGAATGTCCCCCTCCAGTCTTAGATATCAGGCATAATCGTCAATGATGGAGGGGCCACTAATAAATTATAGGTTTGACTCCTGTAAGGAGATAAAGAAAACCTAATATTTAGTAGTGGCCCCGTAATCATTGACGACTGGGGCCCTCCCGACCATCCCCTTCCCTTTCGTTGATGTATTAAGGATTTTGGTTTACTTGATATGTCAGTGAAGGAAGAATGACGCCTGAGTCAGCGTCTGGTCAAAGATCCACACAAGTACATCCACGATATTATGGAAGGCTTATTGAATAGTTATTCTTATTTTCATTTTGTTTTTATTTTTTACGAAGTTTTTTCGTAGTGAGAACCCAATTCATAATGACTGAACCATGAGTGAGGTTGCGTGCACTCATGATGAAGGCTCCTCAAATTTGTAATGCTCTGCGCGGTAGATTCAAACTACGGCGGATGAGTGTTTGAAGAGGGTGCCTTATGTAATCGTCAATGATTACGGGGCCACTACTAAATATTAGGTTTTCTTTATCTCCTTACAGGAGTCAAACCTATAATGTGGTACCAACTCGGTAAATTGCTAACTGAATAAATAATATTATTATTTTTATCATTATTAATGATTCATTGAACCTCCCTCCGGTCCCACTTTGGGTCGGCGAGTGTCTGGGTCGGGGGCTCTTTTACATATCTCCGATCACTAGAAGACCACCACATTCTCTCTGAGTCAGGGTTTTAGCAGAGTAGGCTGAGAGAGGAACCCTCTTAGATATTTATAACATTGCCTTCTCTGCCGGAGTTCCACAAGTCTCATACTAGAGTTCTCCAATTAGATATTTTGCTCTATCATTTATTACGGAATATGTTTTGTTCACTCTATTTCCGTCCGAATCTTGAGTCCTCCATACCAGTCCGAGAAGACTATTAGGTACTTAGTAAATTTTACCCCCGCACCTATTAAACAACACAGAGTTATTCCGTCAGTCATTACCGAGTAATTTCTTTACCCCGAGTCCTCATACTACAAAGGACAACACTGGGAATTAATTTTCCGTCTGGCATTTCCCAAGTAATATTTTCCCCAAGTCCCCACTCTAACAGAGGTCACTTCTTTAGGGTCTACTTAACCAGTATAGTAATGATTCATTAGCTTGTTTTCCTTATGCCTCAGCACAGCATGCTAGAGTTCTGGGTATCCCTAGCACCAACCATTCCTTTTAATAAATTGTTCGACTCGGGTCTGTTTTAAAAAACCTGACAGAACCGATACAGTCAATTGCTATCTTACCTTTACACAACTGGTTGTTCCGGTCCCACTTTGGGTCTGCTAACACTTAGTCCGGAGCTCTAATAATGACACCTCCAGTCAGTAGGAGTTCCCCGCGTTCTCTATGAGTCCGGGTTGCAGAGGAAGTAGGCTGAGGAAGGGGGTCTCTTAGATAACTATTCATTGCCTACTTCGCCGGAGTTCCACATTCACATACCAGAATTCTCCAGGTAGATAATTTTATCTATACTTTATTACAGAATAACTTTCACAGGGCTCAATCAACCATTTCCCCATACACCTCTTAATCACACAGGGTTATTCTGGCAATTTGGCTGAGTCAGATCCTTGACTCCGTGTCCCCATAATTGACAAGGATATTTCTTAGGAACAAAAGGTTGGGGAAGGACTTTACACTCTCAGATAAACAAGCCATAGGCGATTATCCAACCTTTTGGTTTTATTATGTTCTCTCCACCAACATACTTTACTCCTAAACTCGGTTAATGAAATTAACAAACACATGTGGCAGTTCGGGGATTCGAACCTAGGCTGCTCCCACTGAAAATCACCACACTTATGCATTGCACCACAAAGACAGTTTTACAAGACACACATGTGTCACACTAATGAGGAGTAGCAGATCCTATTCATGACACATACTCTAGGGCAACATTATCACACATAAGAGAAGTCTATCTTTGCAAAACCCTTCGGACAGTAGGAGAGGTCAGAACAGCCCTTTTCATGACGTCCAAAGCACGTCAAGACCTCCGTATCTTTCTATCTAAAAAACTCTGCCCAAAGACATCAAGACTAGAATCTTGATCTCTCCATCTATTCTAACAGATTAACAACCACAACTACTTGGTCTGAAGTATCAGCACTACTTTTTATAACCGTCTCTAAGGTTCTCTCGTGTTAACTTTATTTGATTCAGATCTCAACGACACTCAACAGGCCACAGTAGTCGGGACAGACTGGTTAATTCATCCCCAGACAACAAATTAGACAGACTCAGACACACAAACAGCAACAGTCTGACCTTTCAAGAGCACATACCGGTTCAAGGACCTAACTTAGTTCATCTTAGCCTTGCATCACATTATATCGCAAGGCACAACCGGTTCTTTCCAGGCCAGTTACACAGCATGACCGAAAGGACCTTGGTCCAGACATTTAATAAAGCATAGTCTGTTTTGGGACTGGGAGAGACGACCGTTCTTTCGTAAGTACGTATACAACGTCTCATACCAGTAAAGGTGCCAACACTCGTAAAAGCGATGCTTCAGTGAGGAATTCGAGTGAACATTCCTCCCACATCAAAAGTTTTCTGTCTCACTTAGTTCTAGTACCAAAACGAGATAGCCTACAGTTCAGACCAGTCATAGAATTATCAATCCTCAACAAGTTTATTGTAAACCACTTTTTCGAGATGATAACAATACAACAAATATCACAGACCTACGTCTGAATAGTAAAGTGGGAACCCTAGGTTTACCTCAGTTGGGAAACCCTATCACACAACATACAACATCAAATACTTGACTACTACAAGTATGCAAGACAGTACATACAAAAAACAATTCCAAATGGCTGTGGGAGTCGTTAACCCTCTCACGACCATATGATGCAGAGGTTGCCAGATTAGCAATAAGAAATAGAGTTCTATCACTCTTATAATTACCTCTCCAAAATGAGTTTTCTGCCCACAGGTAACTCAAAGACAACTGCAGAGGTTAAAGTAACTAAACTAAAGGTTTCTAAATTGGGAGGTTTGACGTACCTCCCAACCTACCAAATAGGAAAACCTACTATTTGGTAGTAGTCTTGGAAAATCCAACGTCAAGGCTATTAACCTAATTGCAATGACGACTTGTCTATTTTGACTGCTATGTCGTCATTCCAACCGCGGTTAAAAAAGAAAACGTCTAGAGTCTACTCCTTATCTTGCTCTAGGAGACGTTGTACATTAACCAAAACTACCACCGAAGGTGAAAAAAGCATAGAAGAGAAGAAAAAGGGGTTTACCTTAGTTACCGCTTAAGGCCCATCCCGTGTTCCGTCATGTGCAGATCCCTGTCGAACGTGCGCATGAGCGACCCTCTCTTGTCATCACATCTCACGTCAGCAGAAGAACGCGGATGGGCAGGGGTCCGGCGTGAGGGAGGGTATTATGTACGTTGGATTTTCCAAGACTACTACCAAATAGTAGGTTTTCCTATTTGGTAGGTTGGGAGGTACATCAAACCTCCCAATTTGTTAGTAGTCTTGGCAAATCCAACGTCAAGGCTGCATAACAAATAGGAGGAGGACATCCAAGCCCAACATACCAAAAAAAACAATGCATAAAACAAAATTATGAATGACAAAGATACAATTTATTAGTGGCCCCTCCATCATTGACGAACATGCCTATTACATAAGGCATCCTCTTCAAACACTAATCCGCCGTAGTTTGAATCTACCGCGCAGAGCATTTAAAAACTGAGGAGCCTTCATCATGAGCGCACGCGACCTCACTCATGGCTTCAGTCATTATGAATTGGGTTCTCACTACGAAAAAACTTCGTAAAAAATAAAAACAAAAACAAAATAAGAATAACTATCCAATAAGCTTTCCATCATATCGTGGATGTACTTGTGTGGATTTCTGACCAGACGCTGAATCAGACGTCATTCCTCCTTCTTTGCTCTGCGCTCAGCCTGCCCGGACGTACCTTTCAGGCTCCGCTGGTTCCGCATTCGTTGCGTCCCTAGTGAGTTTTTTCTCATTTGTTTACTCTGGGATGTATCGAGTAAGGTTAGGATAGGCGTAGCAGGAGTGTCCTGGGCTGGTTGCCCGCAGTGCAGTGTATTTTGGGTCGTATGTATGGGGCATCTATTTCGGATGTACCCTCGTGGTCCTGTTGTGGACACGTGAACTTTTCACAGTTGTGTTAGTTGGTGATGCAGGCGGCTTTCATTACGCGTTAATTATTGCTGCCTTTTATCCTTCTGATGAGGTAAGCTGTGTGTTTGCTGACGTTCCCAGCGTATTTTTTTTCTGGGTCCGTGTCAGGCTTCCCGGGGTGGGAAGTTATCGCTTCGGTGGTGTGTTGGCGGTGGTTCCTGTTGTGATATTCCAGTGTGTGTTTATATTTCAACTATTTTCATGCCGTCTACCTAGGCCTAGCCAGCCGCTCGTAGCTTTGCCACATGTCTAGTGTTATTATTTATTTTTAAATATGCCCTACTGTGTCATGTGTATCCGGGTTTTAGTTGTGTATTGGCTAATTCCTCGGACTATATTTGTTTCCTGGTTTAGTTGTGTATTGGCTAATTCCACGGATTATGTTGTGACCTTGGTTAGTCGTGCGTGTCTCTCCTCGTGTCGTATTGTTCAGATGGTGTCTGTTCAGGGTGGGGTTTGCCTTCCGGCGGGTTTTTCTCGGTTTCACCATGAAAAATCCTGACCGATGAGCAGTGTTGGGCCACACGTGGTTTTTAACTCTGGCTGGTTCCCCGGCGTGGGGAGGTGTCTGTGGCTCTCCAGGACTGCGTCTCTGTGGGTGCCTGGTTTCAGGCCTCCTTTAAAATTCCCGGCGGGATGGCTGTACCCATCCTTACATATATTTAGATATATATAAAGAAACGACGTTCTTGAGAACACTCGTTTTTTATAGGTTTTTCTACCTGGTTTACGACAACCACATGGAAAACCTAGCTGTTGTTTAGGCGTTCCTCCCCGGCGATCTTTTACAAAGAAGTGGGGTCAGGAACTTGTGGGGTTAACTTTTAGACTTCTCACCCGGCGGGTGCACCTGAGCAGGGTGGGATAAAACGACTTAGGTCTCTTATAGTTAACCAATCCATTTGAGTGATACTCTGTGTATCGCTGCCTTTACTCTTACGGCAATTGAAGGATCAGTGAGGTTTAACCAAATCGATTCCCACACCCGGCGGGTGCCCCTAAGTAGAGGAACTAAGGAATTTATAAACAAATTCAATTTCGATTAACCTTAATTGGGTGATACTTTCAGTATCGCCGCCTTCTATTTTTACGACGATCGTTTGGGACAATTCGTTAAAAATCAGATCTCGTATATTCCTGCCCTGGGCTATTCTACTAAAATATTTCAAGGGCCGGCGTCTTTATGAGGGGGGGCTTTGTTACAAAATTGAATCTTGAGACAGTCACCACCTCCTACAGACTATAAGTGCCATACTGGACCATTATATCAGAGGGTATTCTTCATGTTCTTTAGCTAAGAAGATTTGTTTAGCCTCTTTACACCCAGCCGCGTAGCGAGATGTGTTAGCTGTGTCTTTGCATCCCGTTACCCGGCGGGTTATTAACACTTGTATGCGAACACTTGGGTTAACCTTATGAGCATTAATTCCTGGAAATTTTTCTTTATTTTTCCAGAGCTGAGCTCCGGCGGACCAATACAGACCCGGCGGTAGTTCCTCACACCAGTCTCTGTCATGGCTAATGTGGCCCCACTTTTTTGCCCTGTGCATTACCCCTACTTGCGCGGGTATCCCAATTTTTGCGCATACCCTTTGCATAAGGTGTGTTAGATGTCTAGACCGTTCAAGGGGTCTCTGGGTTACACTTAATTGTTCATTTTGCTCCCAATTAGCCAATAAAGTCCTGTGTGACAATGACAAGACCGCGGCGGTAGCGTTGAGAGAGGTCAGACAACAAATGTCGGCCTATACTACCATTGTCGCACATAAGTCACTTCAATGTGACAACGTCCCACTTTGGGATAAGTTGCTGTCAGAGCATCCTCCCCCTAAACGTACCTCTAGAGTAACGGGTTTTAAGCCGACAGAGACTAGCCAGGGTTCTGTATCGTCTGTGGATACGTTTAAACGCCCGAGAGAGCCTACTCCCCCGGCAGCCACCTCCTCGTCGCAGGCGAGATCGAGGTCAAGGTCACCCCTCAGACAACGGTCTTCAAGTCGGGCCTCTTCCCCGGCTAGTAAGAAGTGTAAGACTGAAGCTTCCCCCAGTGGCCATGGTGGTGATTCTTCCAAACCTAGGTCTAGTTCGCGGTCACACCGTAGCCACAAATCCTCCAAAAAGGATTCCCATAAGAAGTCCTCTCGACATTCTACTAAGTCTAGTGCATCTCATCGTACCTCTACACCTGAAAATGTTTCTGTTACAGCCTCAGAGTATAGTGAAGCGCCTGTCCCTAAACAAGATTTACCTATTGATATTTTAACCCTAGAAACGGAAAGTTCAGGAAATTCAATAATTGAGAATGTTTCAGACTCTCAAGAGAGCGTAGGCCAGAGCCTCGGTGTTTGGCGGTTTGCTCAGCCAGGGTCTGACCATCCACGTCCGACTCATACGAGTCACACAGTAGCCGATGTCCACAGGGACGCGGCGACCCCATCCTCTATCCCTGATTTATCTTGGAAACAAGGTGCCCCTGCCTCGGCGGGGTCTTCTCAGGAGGATCGGGAGGAACAAGATGAAGTGTCATTAATTTCAGATAGGGAGGGACAAGGGTCAGGCTCAGGCCTGGACGCCGCCCATGATAATACTGATTCACCTGAAAGTTCTGCATCTAACCAGTTTGTTACAGCACAAGAAATTGATGGGTTACTTACTCATGCTCTATCAAAATTCTTTAATCAACAACGAGAAAACCCCACAATGGACTTGGGGGCTCCCTTGACAGGTTCTGCGGTACGGCCTCTGATAACGTCAATCGATTTATCTAAGATTCCTAACCCTCCTACTCTGTCACCGGCAGGGAGCTCTAAGCCAGCTACGGCGGCATTCACTACGTCAAATGTCAGGGTCATTACGGATGTTAATCCACCCCCTCTAGACAAAGCGCCTCTTAGAAAGGTAGCTATGCCCCTGCTTTATGGGCCAGACGAGTCATGGGTCCCTTTGAACCCCTCTAAGCCAGAGCTTGCCCAGCCTACCTTGTCAGGGGAACTCCCGGTACCACGTGAGTGGTTTATCCAGGGAAATAAGTCTAAGAAATTAAGGGCATTGGATGCCTTGGGTAATGTTTTGGACGTAAATATCAAGGCTATACCTAGTTATTATCATCAGGATTATTTTGTTTATGCATCTAAGCCTGCTTTACCCCCTGCCTCAGCTTCAAAACTTTTTTCAGACTGGTCTAAGCTGGATGGGTTTAATGATATTAAGGCTCTGTCGGCTCTTACTCCTGAACTAGATTTACAGACCGTCACAGACGAGACAGCTAATCCAGTGTTGAAGGTGGGACAGTTGGGACCAGGACCTTGGGTGGATTGGGAGGTAGAGGCTCAAAACTTTGCAACCACTTTCACTTCTAAATCTTCCCACCAGATCCCTCAGGATACACATTCATGGTTCTCCATGCCGGTAGGTTCTGCCGGCGGAGTTCCGTCAGCTTTATTTTCTTTTTTAGCTGCCCCTAAGATTAATCTTTGTGAACTAAAGGAACCATTCATTACCCCTACCCCTTCTCACCTAGACAGAGAATTTAGGCTAAGGGGAAAAGCTTTCCGCCTGTTTTCACAGTACATAGTTTCTCAACAGGTGGCTAAGTCTTTACTCAGGTCTACTCAGGCAATCGCAGACGCGGATGCTCGAAGATCAGTTGAATTATCCCGGCGTCTGATTCTTCAGTCGTCGATTCAATCCTTAGGTGACATACGCACAGCCTTACTTGAGGCGGTGCGAGCACGACAGGATCTTAGGATGTCATTAGTTCGCAAGCTGCCTGATCGCATTGCTAACCAGGTGGTAATGTCCCCAGTACTTACACCTTCTTTAATGTCCCCTGATGTATGGCGAACAGTGTTTAACATGGCACAGGCCGTGAAGCACAGTCCCGCACAGGCTAAGAAACCCGCATTTAACTTCCCCAAACCTAAGCCTCCTACTAAAGCTCAGCCAGGGGGTTCTAAGCCGTTTCTTCCGCCTAAGTCCTCCCAATCCCCCCTGGGTCAGTTCAGGCATAGACAGAGAGGGTTTTCAGGACAGAGGGGACGCAGCCAGTATAAGCCGGGGCAGGGCCAGTCTTCGGCCCACACCAGCCAGCCGGCGAAGCGTCCAACACCACCAAACCCACCATAAAAAAACTAAAGTCTTTCTCACTCCCAGTGCCTATCTTAGAGCCGGAGGAACCGAGGGAAGTACAGCCGGCGAACCCTTGTCTGCTAACTGGGTCGTTCCGAACGTGTCACCAAGCATGGCCGTTAAAAACCTGGGCACGGATGGTGGCACGCAAAGGCATCACTTGGCAGTGGCTCCGGCGACCTCGCTTACGTCAGCCGACAACGGCAAATTGTGTTTCATTAGAGGTGGAGTTGCTGGTCCAGGAGATGATTGCCAAGAATGTCATCATCCCGGTACCTCCAGATTACCCTGTATTCACGTCAAAACTGTTTTTGGTTCCCAAACGGGACAGTGTTCAGATGAGGCCGGTCGTAGACCTGTCGTATCTGAATCTTCACATTTACAACGAGTCTTTCAGAATGTTAACAGTTCATCAAATCAGGCTAACACTTCCGCCGGGTGGCTGGATGTGTTCCCTAGACCTGACAGACGCCTATTGGCACGTGTCGGTCAACAAAAGATTTCAAAGGTTTCTGGCCTTGAGGATCAGGCACCAAAATTTTGTTTTTCAGAGGATGCCGTTCGGTTTGAACCTAGCACCTCGATTATTCACGAAACTAGTCCGGCAAGCCCTGATGCCATTGTTAAAACAGGGAATCAGAGTGTTGTGGTATCTAGACGACTGGCTGGTGGTGGCAGAGACACAACAATTATGCATAAAACATGTCAATATCATTTTAAATCATGTCAAAACTCTAGCCTTCAAGGTAAATCTGGTAAAGTCAAACCTTGTTCCCTCAAGAGTAATTCAGTGGATAGGGCTGGTCTGGGACACCGCCGCTCTCACTCTGAGTCAGAGTGTGGACAATCGCAACAGGTTTCGCAGGAAACTGTTCAGGTTTCTTCACAGTCTGACTACGACACGAAGAGTCTGGGAGTCTCTGGTCGGCTCTCTCAACTGGATTCAGCTAACTGTCAAGTTGGGCCGGTTGAAAGTAAAACGATTAATATTGGAAGGCAACAAATATTTCCCACTCTTACCGGCGGGAAAATTATGGCCCATACCAAAATTAATCCACACCTTACTAGCGGTCTGGGCGAAGAGGGAAACATTGCACTCAATCATGTCATGGACCTCTCCTCCTCCAACGGTATGGGTAGACACGGATGCGTCAGGCACCATAGGGTGGGGATTTCAGTCAAATCAGGGGCACCAGGGTCAGGGACTTTGGTCCCACTTAGAAATCTCTCACATAAATATCAAAGAGTTACTAGTCCCCTTGTATTTCCTTCAGGCTCACGGCCCGGCGTTACGGGGCAAGTCAGTGGCCTTCAGAATGGACAATCTGAATGCAGTTCACTGTATTCAGAAACAAGGGTCAACGAGGTCAAGGAAGTTGCTACTCGTGTCGGAAGAGATTTTTGTTCTAGCCACCAGTCTAGATATTTATCTTCACGCATCTTATCTCCCAGGCGTAGCGAACGTCTGGGCAGACGCTCTGTCCCGGAGACAGAGCACGACAGTAGAATGGGAGCTCAAGCAACCCATTTTCGACCTAATGATTGCGGAGCTCTCCCATCCACAAGTGGATCTTTTTGCGTCCGAGGAGACTCACAAGCTCCCTCTATACCTCACCCGCCGGGCGATAACGCCGGCAGGGGGGCCAGACGCCCTAGTGACAGACTGGAACAGATGGAGCTCCATCTATCTGTTTCCGCCGCCAGATGCGTCACTAATGTGCCACGTAGTGAACAAACTACGAGTTTATCGAGGCTTAGTCTCGCTAATCGTGCCCCTGTGGCCGGCGCAGGTGTGGTACCAGCAGTTAATAATGTGGTGCCCGGACCCGGTATCGCTCCCGGTCGGGTACTTCCACTTAGACACGATTGGCAACCTAGAGACCTCGCTGACTTTTGCATTATGGACATTCAGGAGGCCAAGTGGCTAGCACCATACGGTAGGGATGTGACCAATAAATTGCTCAATCAATATACTCAGTCTACTAAGCGACAATATCAATCTCATTGGAAAGCTTTTACTTCTTGGATTGTTAGAACGGAACAAACTGTACCCTCAGTGGCATTGGTTTTTAATTACTTGAACTATCTGTTTGAGCAGAAACGTTTATCTGTGGTTACTTTGAAGAATCACTTAACTGCGATTAGAGTGCCCTTTTTCGACCTTACAGGTCTATCCATACCGGTGGCGGAGGAAACAGGATTTATGAGAGCGTGTTTTAAACTCCGCCCACCTCCCCGTCAGCTCATGCCTACTTGGTCTCTGGACAAAGCTTTGTCTTTACTTCATTCTCGTCTGTATCAAAATACTGCAGACTTTGCTTTAATCTTAAAGAAGGCAGTTTTCCTTTTGGCTTTGGCCACCGGAAACAGAGTGTCTGAGCTGGCGGCGATGAGCAACACACCTAATTGTCTTAGGTTTGGTAGACTTAATGATTCAATTTCCATTGCACCCTCCCCGGCGTTTGTAGCCAAGAATGAGCATAGTGCACACGTGTTTTCTGAGTTCACGGTGCCGGCGTTAAAAAGGGGAAAGGTGCATCATAATTTATGTCCAGTGCAAGCTCTAACCAAATATTTGAGAATAGCTCCTCATAACCCCCAAGGTGCTTTATGGGTAGCGAGTACGGGTAAACGCTTACTTAAACGGCGATTAGCCTCTCTTCTGGTAGAAGTCATTAAAGAGAGTAATCCCGGCATTGTGGGTAGGGCCCACGATTTACGCAAGTGGGCGGCCTCTTTACGTTTCCTGAAAAACTTTTCAGTTGAAGATATTGCGTCCACACAGTTGTGGGCGTCTAATCATACGTTTCTCTCTAGATACTTGTCAGTTGCTCTAGACAAACCTTCCTTACCATGTATAGCTTTAAGGCAGAGGGTCTAGGTGGCCCTGCAGTCACTTATGTTTATTTTCAAGGAAGGGGGGGGGGGGGGTGCAGTCAGTTGACATAGGACATCCTAGACCCCGCCGGAGTATGAGAGCTGTGATACAATTTAAGGTTAAAATGTGATATGAAAATTTCTCTGCGAGAATTTGTGCTAGTACAAAGTTTAGTACAAAACAACGGTGTTGTTATAGTAGTTTTAGCTGCGAAAGCAATGTAACATTAGTTCAATGGAGTTCATTAGCAATTGATCTCCACATGTATTTTGGGGTTTATGATGTGCACATATAAACTTATAACTTATTATTTTTGTCACCACTCGTTGAGTGGGGTGCCTTTTGTAACTACAGATCTGTGTTCAGAATCTTCAGGGTTACCTATTTTTGTCGGGCAGGCTTCTTTGAAGCACGCACCTGCCTGAACCCCTTTTTCTTGTATATTTCCGGCCTACGCCGTATTAAATACATTTTTTCAAAAGTAAGAATACTATGTGGTTGTTTTTATTATCTGCTTTTCTAGAGTTATGATATGATTACGAATGTCCCCCTCCAGTCTTAGATATCAGGCATGTTCGTCAATGATGGAGGGGCCACTAATAAATTATAGGTTTGACTCCTGTAAGGAGATAAAGAAAACCTAATATTTAGTAGTGGCCCCGTAATCATTGACGACTGGGGCCCTCCCGACCGTCCCCTTCCCATTCGTTGATGTATTAAGGATTTTGGTTTACTTGATATGTCAGTGAAGGAGGAATGACGCCTGATTCAGCGTCTGGTCAGAAATCCACACAAGTACATCCACGATATGATGGAAAGCTTATTGGATAGTTATTCTTATTTTGTTTTTGTTTTTATTTTTTACGAAGTTTTTTCGTAGTGAGAACCCAATTCATAATGACTGAAGCCATGAGTGAGGTCGCGTGCGCTCATGATGAAGGTTCCTCAGATTTAAATGCTCTGCGCGGTAGATTCAAACTACGGCGGATTAGTGTTTGAAGAGGATGCCTTATGTAATAGGCATGTTCGTCAATGATTACGGGGCCACTACTAAATATTAGGTTTTCTTTATCTCCTTACAGGAGTCAAACCTATAATTTAAACAAGAGAGTTTAATAAAAGGGTGAAAAACTGAGGAGTAGCTAAAAAGTTTTTTTTTTTTTTTTTTTTTTTTAATGAGACAATGAACGGAGGAAGGAAAAACACAGATAAAACAAAAAGGTCCATGTGCCTAAAGGCATCCTCCATTCATAAAATGTTTGTAACAACTGGATTTAAACATTTGCAGATTGTAAGTTTGTGGAAAGCAATTCGAGGGAAGTGAATTCCAAAGAGTAGTAGCTCTGGGGATAAATGAATTCTGATAAGCAGAAGTTCTGCATTGTGGAGGAGAAAGTGTAAATTCATGGGCGCTCTCAGCTGCCCTAGTTCTACGCGGAAAGAAGATGTGGAGAGGCGGCACAATTGAAGCAAGTTCCTCGGAACAATTGCTGTGAAAATATCTGTAGAATAATGCAAGGGATGCAACGTTTCTTCGTATGGATAATGTAGGAAGGTCCTGTGTGATTGCAGGGTTATTGATTAATCTAATAGCTTTATTTTGAATTTTGTCCAACTGCCTCAATGCAACCACTCCACTTCCACCCCACAGAGGTGAACAGTAATCCATCTGAGAACGCACATGACTTTTATATATCACGGCCAACTGCTCGTCAGTGAAGAATTCTCGAACTCTGTACAGGAGTCCCAGTTTTTTAGAGGCATTCCTAGCAATGCTTCTAACATAATGTGTCCAGCTCAAGTTAGTAGTTAATGTTACACCGAGAATGTCAATACTAGGGGAAGTGGGAATATTTACATCATTAAAAAATATATGGGAGTCAGTGAGATTCTGTCGGTTAGAAAATTGAATGTATTTGGTTTTCTGTGCATTAAAGGAAACTAGATTCTTTTGTCCCCATCCATTAATTCTAGAAAGGTCCTGGTTCAGAGAAATTGCAGTGTTTATTTTTGAATTTATAAGATCGGGTTGGGTGAAAGAATACATGCCCGTCATTCATAGTAATGCAAAAACATAGACTTGTCTTAAACCAAAAAGGTACTGTACCCAAAATCCTTTTTCTTCCAAAACCAACAAAAACATTGAACACAATAACAAAACACAATTTTCACTGTGGCAAAAACACTTATGTACTGTAACAATACATAATCCCAAACTTGCAATCAAGTGTTGCAAACCCGTACTCCCCCCCCCCCCCCTTTGTCAAATAAAACAAAGTAAAAGAACGAGGGACAAGGGGGGAAGACCAGGTATCTTCGCCAGAGCACTAGGAAACACGACCCCCGAGAGCTATCACCGGCCGAGGGGGTCGAACACCGGACAAGGAGAGGTAGGAGGAGATGAAGGAATTGATAGAAGACCACAAAACTGCTGAGGTGATGTCAGGTAAGGATCGACTTTGCAGGAACCGGAAGGAGGCAGCAAAGGATCGCACATCGCGCGCAGAACCCCTACAAACAGGGTGATTGGCACGAATGGTCCGACAAATGCGGCGTCCCATCCGCACCTGCGAGAGCCTCCCACCTGTCCGAGGAGACACCCACACAGCAGTACCCGAAGGCGGCGCCACAGACGCAACAGAGGAGTGCAAGGCTGACACCGGGCACAACACATGGTGAGTATGCCCACGCTGTAAAGCCTGGACGGTGAAAGGCTGGAAAACGTGGGTCTCCCTCTCATTCGTGGCAACAAAATGAGGGGAGGAGGCGAACGTGACGCCATGCAAGGACGGGGAGAATCGCACGCAGCCCTGGGGCCGTGACAATGCCGCTAGTGCAGACACCCGATCCCCAGTGGCCAGAGCGACAAGGAAGAGCGTACGCCCGAGCAACGGAACCGGTGTAGCGGCCCGTGTATACGAGGGTGAAGCCAGAAGGTCCAGAGCCCGCCCCAGATCCCACTGTGGAGGGACCTGGCGCGGAGGCGGTCGGGCCCGGAAGGCAGCCGTCATGAAGGAATCCAGCTCCTGCGGCGGAACGACCAGCCCAGCGACGGACTCAAAGACCCCCCGGACGGCAGAAAAGTGGTTACGTATAGCGTCGACGTGAAAGCGACGTGTACGGAAGAGGTGAAACAAGGAGTGTAGGACGAGGGAAGGAGAGCCAACGTCTGGCGAGTGTCCTGTATCCACCTAGTAAAAGACCTCCAGCGGGACCCGTAAGTCCCCCAAGGAGAAGGCGGCCAGGAACGCTTCAGGAAGTCAGTCAGGTCCCGGCCGTGGACTGGGAGCCACCGTGCCTCATGAACATTCACGATGCGAAGGCCAACGAGGTCCGCAGGTCCCCAACCTAGCTCAAGTGGAAGTCGGAGACAGGTAGAGGGACCGGACTCGGGCACCACCGCGTCAACCGGGCGGACCAAGCCCGTGCCGGCCACAGAGGCGCGAGTAGCCAGACGCTGCTGCGGTACAGCCGTAGCCTCGCGAGGACTTTGCACATCAACAGTGCGTCTGGTGGCGGAAAGATGTATATCGACCGCCACCTGTTCCAGTCTACCATGAAAGCGTCCGGACCCCCCTCCGGAGTGCGAGGCCGGAGGGATAGGTACTGAGGCAACCGGCGCGGCACCTCCGATGCGAACAAGTCGACCTCCGGAACACCCCAGGAAGCCGCGAGGTCGTCGAACACAGTCCGTTGCATTGCCCATTCTACAAGAACGCCCTGTCGAGAGGACAGGGCGTCCGCCCACAGGGTGGCAGTCCCGGGCAGGGAGGAGGCATGCAAGGAGAAGGCGTGTCGGTTCGCGAAGAAGAACAACTCCACCGAGATCCCCAATAGAGTCAATGACCTGGAGGACCCCCGCTTTAGGAAACAGCGGACAGCTGTCTGAGTGTCCATCCCGAAGGCCACCGACTTTCCCCGAAGGGCCAGCGCGTGGTCCCTCAGGAAGAACAAAGGAACCAACAGTTCGAGGGCATAGACGGGTAAGGGGAGGGAGACCCACCCATCTGCCGGGAAGTGGACGTCCCAGGTTTGATTGGGAACCTCACCCTACCTCGCTCGACGCATCTGTGTCTATCCAGATCGTCAGCGGGGGGGCGGTCCAGGGCACAGCCGCAGAGAGCGTGCTCCGAGCAACCCAGTGACCGAAGCGTCTGCGAACGGTACGCGGGAGCGGCAGGAGCCGATCCATAGGGTCAACGGAAACACCTCGGCGCCCATGAGGAGGAGGCGGCGTAGCCTGAGGCTCCCTAAGGGAATGGGCAGAGCGGCCCAATGCAGCGAACGCACTAACGAGTCCCAGAGCCACCCCGGGAGGGAGACCGAGTGCAACACGGCGAAGACCTTCCGCCGAAGGTGCACCGCGTCCGGCAGACCCTGGGTCACCGTAGCGCCGGACAAAACCCATGCGAGACCGACCCATGGCATGACACGCGACGGGGTCAAGCGTGACTTGGGAACATCGATGGGGAACCCTAACCGTGCGACGTGGCGAACGACCGTGAGGGCGTCGCGTACGCACAGTCCGAGGGCTTCGGAAACTATCAACCAATCGGCCAAGGAAAACAGGAGCTGGAGCCCGCTCCTGACGAGAGGACCCAGAGCCTGTCCCACCAGTGCGGAGAAGGTCCGCACTTTGTGGACATGAGAAAGACATAGCTCCTCCGAATCCGCTACCACTAACCAGTCGTCCAGATACCACAACACCTTTATTCCCTGATTTAATAGTGGAACTAAAGCCTGCCGAACAAGTTTTGTAAATACTCGTGGTGCTAAGTTGAGCCCGAATGGCATTCTTTGAAAGACATGTCTGATTGAGAAGCCTGATCGCTAGGAATTTCTGATAACGTTTGTTCACATGGACATGCCAGTAGGCGTCGGTTAGATCGAGAGAACACATCCACCCCTGCGGTGGGAGTGTAAACCTTATCTGGTTCACTGTCAGCATCCGAAAGGACGCGTTGTGAATGTAAGCGTTCAGACGGGACAAGTCCACTACCGGTCGCTTCTGAACACTGTCCCACTTTGGTACTAGAAATAGGTGAGAGGTAAAAACTGGGCAAGTTGGTTCTACTGGGACAATGACCTGCTTGGAGATCATTTCCTGGAGGAGCGACGCTATTTCTAGAGATACATGAGTGGTTTCTCGTGGGAGGCGCAATTGAGGTCGTCTGATCCACCTCCAGGTTATGCCCTTGCGGGCCACTGTCCGAGCCCAAGTCCGCCGCGGCCATGCTTTGTGACATACTTTGAAAGTCCCTGTGAGGGTAGACTTGTCCGACGTTACTGAGCTCTTTGACTTAACTTGTCCAAAGTGTGATTGGAGACTGGCAAAAGATTTAGTTTTTTGACTGGGTAGGTGTGGGGTTGGACGCCTGGCTAGTGGAGGCTGAACCTTGTGATTTAGAGGTAGAACCCTGACCTGATTTATATTTATGGTATGGCTTGGTCCACTTACCAGGTTTGGTACCACCTTTACTCTTAGAGGACGCAGTGCCTTTGGAGTGCTGTGGCTTAGGGGGAAAAAACCTATTACCTTGATGGGGAGTTTTAAATTGCTGCTTTGGTTTGGAGAAAAGCTTTGGAAACTTGAACTCTTTAGGTGCCGAACTTGCGGCGGTCCGAGACGTGGCTAGGTTGTAAACCGTACTCCAGACCTCAGGGCAAAGCAATGAGGGTGTCAAAACCTCAGACATAAGAACTCGGCAGGCAATCGCTTCCGGTAATTTCTTAACAAAATGGACTCTTAGGTCCTGTCTAGCCCAAACCGCCTCAAACAAGGCGACTCGGACGTCCCCCAAAGATTGAACTGCATTCTGGAGCATGATTCTACGTGATAGTTCCAGAGCCTTACACGCATTCTCGTCTTGGATCGCCGCAATGGTTCTAAGCAGGGATTGGGAGAGCTGACGAGATAACAGTGCCTGCGACAATAGCCGTAACGCTTTCTGCCTCAAACGAAAGTCTTTTTCGAGCTGAGTTTGAGGCGGAGTACAAAAGGGATCTATGTCTCTAATCTGGAGACGTGGGGCAGAAATGAAAGTGAGGATAGGTTCTGGGACTCCGCCGGCTTTGACCACCGGAAGGGAGAACCAAGCATGAGTTTCCTTGGGGATCAGATGTGAGGCTTTGTTAGTAATTGTCGAGGCATACTGTCTCAACTCCGACTGCCACTCCACCCAAGGCCCCAGCCCTGCCTGCCCTATGTGTAAGACTGGGTGACCAAAAGGATCAAGCTGCGGGGTTGTATCCAACTCCTGGGTTAACGAGGACAGCGCTTTGATGTCATTCATGCCATCAGTGCATGACCAATCAGCATAGAGTTTAGCTGACGAGGCAGGTGGAAGGGCCGGGGCCGAGGAATAAATGAAGTAATCAGGGTTAAAGAGATTGGGTACTGCCTTAACTGTTATATCTAAGGTCCTACCAGACGAGTCCAGAGCTCGTAATTTCTTATGCTTATTAATTTGTATTTCCCACTCAGCAGGGACCGGTTGCTCTCCCGACAAAGTAGTTACTGCCAGCGCCGGATTGAGAGCACAAAATATGGACCATGAGACATCCTGACCATACAAAAGGGGCATAGGTCCCAGATGGGTAGGGATTTTGTCTAAAGTGGGAGGAATGACATCAGATATCAGGTGTACATTAGTTGTGGTGATAGGTGACTGTGTAACAACGGTACTAGCTGTTGACAGACTATGAGGTAGCGTTACGTTAACTTCCTGTTTCGCCGGCACAGGGGCTGGCTCAAGAGAACGAACTGGCTTTGGCGGGAGAGCATCCGGCACACCCGAACCGACAGACGTATGGGAAGTACTAGGAGCCGAATTACTAGCATCGTTATGAGCTATCAATCTAGCTAACATACCCTCAAAAGCTTGCTCTAGGTAATCTTTGGTAACAAAACGAGACTCGGAAGATATGGATCCCCTATCTGACCCGCTGTGTGTAAAAGACATATTGAGGCGACTCTGAGGTCGGTTACTAGTGTGCTCATTAGGTTGTGCGGATGGAATATATGCAACATCCGACTCACCTTCCGTGTCCACCTCGCTGGGGTGCACAGAGTCCAAAGCGTTCAGGTTCAAGTCCGGAGCTGTGGAAAAATCACATGGGGCCCCTAGTATCGTGGGGTGATTAGTGACATGGTTAAGCATATCTTGAGGATTAAGATCAAGCATCGGTATTTCCTGAGGAGTAGGTACATGTGTAGGTATTGGTGGAGGATGAACAATTGCTTGGGGGAACACTGATTGAGACAATACCCGTTGGTGCCCCACACAACCACTAAATAGACATTCACCTCTATTATCTAAAGAGACGCTAGTATCCGACTTGTCCACCACCCTATAACCCTGGTACTCGTCTTCTAACACTTTTGGTGGCAAACCGTGAACCTTGGCATGACCAGAAACCTGTAGGATTACAAAGTATAGGTTTGACTCCTGCAAGGAGATAAAGAAAACCTAATATTTAGTAGTGGCCCCGTAATCATTGACGATTATGCCTATTACATAAGGCCTCCTCTTCAAACGCTCATTTACCGTAGTTTGAATCTACCGCGCAGAGCATAAAAAATTGAGGAGCCTTCATCATGAGCGCACGCAACCTCACTCATGGTTCTGTCATTATGAAATTGGGTTCTCACTACGAAAAAAACTTTGTAACAAATAAAAAATAAAAATAAAATAAGAATAACTATTCATAAGCTTTCCATATACTCGTGGATGTACTTGTGTGGATATTTGACCAGACGCTGACTTCAGGCGTCATACTTCCTTCACTGACATATCAAGTAAACCAAAACTCTTAATACATCAACGAATGGGAAGGGGATGGTCGGGAGGGCCCCAGTCGTCAATGATTACGGGGCCACTACTAAATATTAGGTTTTCTTTATCTCCTTACAGGAGTCAAACCTATAATTTATTAGTGGCCCCTCCATCATTGACGATTATGCCTGATATCTAAGACTGGAGGGGGACATTCGTAATCATATCATAACTTTAGCAAAAGCAGATAATCAAACAACCACATAGTATTCTTACTTTGTAAAAAATATATATTTTTGCGCATAAACTTTATACAGCATATATATTCAAAAAGAGGTACAAGCAGGAGCGTGCTTCGAAGAAGCCTGCTTGAATAAAAAACGGTTAACCCTGAGACTCTGTACACAGATCTGCTAGTTAAGAAGGCACCCCACTTAAAGTAAGTGGTGAAAAATAAAAACTTATAAGTCTACATGTGCACATATAAACCCCATTAAACTAGTGGATATATTCCTAAAAATATACCCAAACATAAAATGAACTCTTGTACTTTCACAGAAGTACTGAACTCTTGTACTTATGCAGAAGTACTTACATCAAAAATAAAATTCGCAGTCGCAACTACTGAGATTTTCTTAAAATTATATTGCTTCACAGCCAAAACTACTTACAACAAGAGTTGTTGTTTTACTACTATTGTACTTTAGCACAATTTCCTGTAATGCATACTACAGAGACATTTTATATCACAACACCTATATACAGTATAACAGCTCGTATGCTCCGTACACATACTCCGACGGGGTCTAGGGTGTCCTATGTTACACTGACTGCACCCCCCCCCCCTCTTTTCTTAACTTAAACAATAAGTGACTGAGAGGCCACCTAGACCCTCTGCCTTAAAGCTATACATGGCATGGAAGGTCTGTCTAGAGCTACTGAAAGGTATCGAGTCAAAATCGTATGATTAGAGGACCACAGGTGCGTGGACGCTATGTCCTCAACAGAAAAATTCTTAAGGAAACGCAAAGAGGCCGCCCATTTGCGTAAATCGTGGGCTCTTCCCACGACGCCGGGATTACTCTCTTTAATGACTTCGACTAGGAGAGAAGCTAGTTTTCGTTTCATTAAGCGTTGGCCCATACTTGCTACCCATAAAGCACCCTGTTGATTCAGAGGTGCTACTCTCAAATATTTGGTTAGAGCTTGCACTGGACATAAATTATGGTGCACTTTTCCCCTTTTTAACGCCGGCACCGTGAACTCTAAAAAAACATGTTCACTGTGTTCATTTTTGGCGATGAACGCCGGGGAAGGTGCAAAATGAATGCACTCATTGAGCCTACCAAACCGTATGCAATTAGGTGTGTTGCTCATTGCCGCCAGCTCAGATACCCTGTGCCCGGTAGCCAAAGCCATAAGGAAAACTGCCCTTTTTAAAAGTAAGTCAAAATCTGCAGTATTTTGGTACAGACGGGAATGAAGTAAAGACAACGCCTTGTCCAGAGACCAGGTAGGCATGAGGTGACGGGGAGGTGGGCGGAGTTTAAAACATGCTCTCATGAAACCTGTTTCCTCCGCTAGTGGTATGGTTAGACCTGTAAGGTCAAAAAATGGCATCCTAATCGCTGTTAAGTGAATTTTTAACGTTACTACAGATAAACGTTTCTGCTCGAACAGATAGTTTAAATAATGAAAAACCAAAGCCACCGAAGGTACGGTTTGTTCTGTTCTAATTATCCAAGAAGTAAAGGACTGCCAGTGCGATTGATACAGTCTCTTTGTAGATTGGGTATATTGATTCATGAATTTATCGGTCACGTTTCTACCATACAGTGTTAGCCACTTGGCCTCCTGAATGTCCATAATGCAAAAGTCAGCGAGGTCTCTAGGTTGCCAATCGTGTCTAAGTGGAAATACCCGACCGGGAGCGACACCGGGTTCGGGCACCACGTTTTCAATTGCTGGTACCACAACTGCGCCGGCCACAGGGGCGCGATTAACGAGACTACGCCCCGATAATCCCGTAGTTTGTTTACTACGTGGCACATTAGAGAAGCGTCTGGTGGCGGAAACAGATAAACGGAACTCCACATGTTCCAGTCCGTCACCAGTGCGTCGGGTCCTCCCGCCGGCATTATTGTCCGGCGGGTGAGGTACAGCGGGAGTTTGTGAGTCTCCTTGGACGCAAACAGATCCACTTGTGGACGGTAAGGCTCCGCAATCATTTGGTCGAAAATGTTTTGCTTGAGCGCCCATTCTACCGTTGTGCTCTGTCTCCGAGACAGAGCGTCTGCCCAGACGTTTTCTATGCCTGGGAGATGAGATGCGTGAAGATGAATGTTCAGCTTGCCAGCTAGAACAAAAATCTTTTCTGACACGTTTAGCAACTTCCGAGATCTCGTTGACCCTTGTTTCTGAATGCAGTGAACCGCATTCAGATTGTCCATCCTGAAGGCCACCGATTTGTCCCGTAAAGTAGAGCCGTGAGCCTGAAGGAAATACAAGGGGACTAGTAACTCTTTGACATTGATGTGGGAGGTTTCTGAATGGGACCAAAGCCCTTGACCCTGATGCCCGTGGTTTGACTGAAAGCCCCAACCTATCGTTCCTGACGCATCCGTGTCTACCCATACCGTCGGCGGAGGAGAGGTCCATGACATGACCGAGTGCAATGTTTCCCTCTTCGCCCAGACCGCTAGTAAGCTGTGTATTAATTTTGGGATGGGCCATAACGTTTCCGCCGGCAATAGTGGACAAAATTTGTTGCCCTCCAATATTAAACGTTTGACTTTCAACCGGCCCAACTTTACAGTTAGTTGAATCCAGTTGAGAGAGCCGACCAGAGATTCCCAGACTTTCCGTGTCGTAGTCAGACTGTGAAGAAACATAAACAGTTTCTTGCGAAACCTGTTCCGATTGTCCACACTCTGACTCAGAGTGAGAGCAGCTGTGTCCCAGACCAGCCCTATCCACTGGACCACTCGTGAGGGAACAAAGTTTGACTTTACCGGGTTTACCTTGAACCCTAGAGATTTTACATGATTTAATGTTATGTTGACATGATTGATGCATAACTGTTCCGTCTCTGCCACCACCAGCCAGTCGTCTAGATACCACAAAATCCTGATCCCTTGTTCTAACATGGGCATCAGGGCTTGCCGGACCAATTTCGTGAATAAGCGAGGTGCTAGGTTCAATCCGAATGGCATCCTCTGAAAGACATAAGTCTGATGCTTTATTCGTAATGCCAAAAAGCGTTGAAACCTTTTGTTTACCGGGACGTGCCAGTACGCGTCTATCAGGTCTAAAGAACACATCCACCCTTCCGGCGGAAGTGTTAGCCTGATTTGATTCACTGTCAGCATCCTGAAGGAAACGTTGTGAATATGGAGGTTCAGATAAGACAGGTCTACGACCGGCCTCATCTGAACACTGTCCCTTTTGGGCAGTAGAAAGAGTTTGGACGTAAATACTGGGTAATTTTGAGGGACCGGGATGATGACATTCTTGGCGATCATCTCTTGGATCAGTGACTCCACCTCTAATGAAACAAAATTTGCCTTTGTCGGCTGACGTAAGTGAGGTCGCCGGAGCCACTGCCAGGTGATGCCTTTGCGTGCCACCATCCTCGCCCATGTGTTTAATGGCCATGCGCGATGACACGCCCGGAACGACCCAGTTAGCAGACAAGGGTTCGCCGGCTGGACTACCCTCTGATCCACCCGCCGTAAGACTGGCCCTGGGAGTGAGAGAGACCCTAGTTTTTTGGTGGTGGTGGTGGTGTATGCTTTGATGACTGGTCGGTTTGGTCGGAGACGGGCCCTGGCCTGGTCGTTGATACTTCTGTCCTTTATGATTACCTGAAAACTTTCCTTGCTTGTATCTGTACTGAGCCTGACTTTGGGTGGAAGAGGACTTAGGCAGATGAAAGGGCTTTGCCCCACCAGGCTGAGCTTTTGCGACTGGTTTGGGCTTGGTAAAATTGAAAGCAGGTTTCTTAGATGGGGCGGGACTGTGCTTAAAGGCCTGAGCCATGTTGAACACTATTTTCCACACCTCCGGGGACATTAAAGAGGCAGTTAGAACAGGGGACATAACTACTTGATTTGCAATCCTATCCGGGAGCTTCCTCACGAGAGACATCCTTAGATCTTGAATTGCCCGCACCGCCTCTAGCAAGGCTGTACGGATATCCCCCAGTGACTGTATAGAAGTCTGGAGTAGCAAGCGTCTAGATAGTTCGATAGCCTTTCGGACTTCCGTGTCCGCGATTGCCTGAGCAGATCTTAGCATTGACTTTGCTACCTGTTGTGTGACAATATACTGGGAAAACAGTCTATATGCTTTCCCACGTAGTCTAAACTCCCGGTCTAGGTGAGCAGTGGATGGTGTGGAAAAGGGATCTTTAAGTTCGCATAGATTAATTTTAGTGGCAGCTAAAAATGTAAATAAAGCAGAGGGAACTCCGCCGGCAGAGAATACCGGCATTGAGAACCAAGAATGGCTTTCTTGTGGAATTTGGTGTGAAGATTTAGAAAAATTTAGGTAAAAGTCGTTGCAAAGTTTTGAGCCTTCACTTCCCATTCCACCCAAGGACCCGGACCCAACTGCTCCACCTTCAAAACTGGATTTGCGGCTGTGTCTGTGAACGTCTTTAAACCTAACTCTGGTGTTAGAGCTGACAGTGCTTTTATATCATTGAAACCGTCATGCTTGGTCCAGTCCGAAAACAGTTTTGAAGCTGACGCAGGGGATAGGGCCGGTGTAGAAGTATACACAAAATAATCATGGTGATAATAGTTAGGAATGGCCTTAATATTAACATCAAGTACATTCCCTAGAATATCTAAAGCACGTAACTTCCTAGATTTATTCCCTTGAATTACCCACTCACGTGGTACCGGAAGCTCCCCCGACATAGTGGACTGTGCTACCTCTGGCTTTGCTGGGAACATTGCTACCCATGACTCATCTGGCCCGTATAGGAAGGGCATAGCTCCCTTTCGGACCGGCGCTTTGTCTAAAGGGGGAGAATTTACATCTGCTACTACTCTCACATTGGAAGTAGTCAGTGCCGCCGAAGTTGGCCTAGTAACCATAGTAGGTGATACAGGGGGAGGGTGCGGAATTTGTGTCAAAGCAATAGAAGTAGCCAGAGGTCGGACATTCGATGCTGTCGTGGAAGCTCCCAAACCAACTGTGGGAGTCTCCTGCTGCTGACCAAAAAACTTAGTTAGTGCATTTGCTAGTAACCCATTAATTTCATCAGCTGTGACAATTTTAGCAGAGGATGAACTATGTGGCGAATCATTCCTACTCTGAGAGTCGTCCATCACTGAACCTGACTCTTGAATCTCCATCTCAGAAATTATAGAACCCTCATCCCTTTCCCCCGGCCTTTCAGGAGAGGATTCCACCGAAGCCGGGACCCCCTCATGCTGCCATGTTAAGTCCGGGATGGACGATGGGATCTCAGCGTCCCGGTGGACGTCTGCCACTACCGTTGGTGCATAAGAATGATGTGAACCGTCACGCCATGGCTGGGAGTACCTCCAAACTCCCCGGTCTTGGCCGGAACTCACTTGTGAGCTAGGTACCACACCAACTACTGAGCCCTCACTCGAGCCCTCTAGAGGGTTATAACTGCTGGTAGAACTCTCCAAAGCTGGTACATGTGAACTGGTAATAATATTAGGTGACACCTTGTCCGCCGGTATATCCCCCACCACAGTCTCTGACTCCACTCCCGACCTGTCAGATTGGACATGAGACATGTCGGGAGTAGAGGCAGAAAGCGAGGTACGAGGCTCCGGCGAACGCCTGGAGGTCTTTCGTACATGAGTATCTTTTTTAGAAGACTTGTGACTCGCCTTGACTTTGATTTTCCACTAGGACTATCCTTGGTCTTCTCCTCCTTACACTTCTTTCTCGCAGGGGAAGTAGAGTGACTATGTGGCTGCTGTCGGAGGGGAGACCTTGACCTGGACCTCGATTTTGACTTGGAAGTTGTCGCCGGGGGTGTCGGCTCTCGAGGTCTCTTAGATGTGCCGGAGGAGAGAGTAAGCACTGTACCCTGCCCAGTCTCAGTCGACTTACGCACATTTACTTTACTTCTAGAAGGGGGACGTTTAAGTGGGGGATACTGAGCAATCAATCTGTCCCACAGAACTACGTTATCACACTGCAGGGCTTTATGAGCCACTGAAGTAGCATAAGTAGATAAAAGCTGTTTGACCTCGCACAATGCAACCGCCGCGGCCAAATTATCTTGTTGTAAGACTTTAGTACTCAATTGACTACAAAAAGTACAATTCTTCGTCACCCACAGACCCCTTGACCGGTCCAAGCATTTGACGCATCTGATGCATAGAGTATGGGCAAAAATAGGGATCCCTGAACAAGAGGGTGTTAAGCACAGAGCAAAAACAGAGTCTAGTGGCGCCATGACAGAGACTGGGAAGAGCTAACCCACCCCCGGGCTCCTTCTGGTCCTCTGTTGACCCGCCGGAACTCCGCCCTTTGAAAAAAGAAAATTTCCAGGAATTAATGCTCATAAGGTTACCCCAAAATGTTCTAACACAAGTGTTAATGAACCGCCGGGCAACAAGACGTAATACACCACTATTACCTCTTGTTACCCTGTAGGTTCTTATGTAAAGATTTTAGAATATCTTTACTTGTCCAAAAGATTTAAGCACATCCTCCGACAAAATATAGAGACGAGCATGTCGTTATGAATGACGCAGTCTTCCCAGTGGTATTTTTGGCCACCGGAAACCCATATTAAGACGCCGGCCTCATTATTATATCGCAGTTAAAAAGGGGGGGTAAGCTTATCTTAAACGTTTTTGATCTGACTTCTCTCGAAGCCTTCATAGATCGCCGTATTTTGAAGGCCTCGATACCCAATTGTATCCCTCAATTGTCTGGCTAACTATACCGAATTGCAAATCCGTTAACCCCACCTCCCCAAGGTTCAACCGCCGGGTGTGAAAGTAATTTAAATGTTAACCCCAATTGTTCCTATCCCCACTTCTTTGCAAAAGATCGCTGGGGTGGAAAGACCAAACAAACAAAATAGCCTAGTTTTTTAATGGCTTTGCAAAAACCGGGAAAAACTATACTCCACCGGTGTCCGTATGAACACCTAGTGAAACGGGTATAGCCATCCCGCCGGGAAACACCTAGTAAGCCTGAACACAGGCTCCACCTCAGAGACGCAGTCCTGGAGAGCCCTCAGGCCACCACTCGCCGGGGGAAACTAGCCTATTTTAACCACGCGTGATATAAAACTCGGCAACCAGCCGGATTTTCTCGGTGCAATCGAAAAAACCCGCCGGAAAAGGCAACCAGCCGGATTTTCTCGGAGCAATCGAGAAAACCCGCCGGAAAAGGCAACCCACCCTAGCCAGATGCAATCTGAGAAACACAATTAGGCCCCGGATTAAGCCAAAACACAACTAATCCAGGACACACATGACACGGTATTACATATTTAAATCATAAATCAATAACACTTGTACATGTAAAAAGCTACGAGCGGCTGGCTAGGCCTAAGCAGACGGAAATAACACTTAATCACGTCGTAATATAAACAAAAAGCACTGTAACATATCACAACAGGAACAACCGCCATCACCACATCGTAGAAAAACTCCCGGGAGAGGGAAGCACTGACTCGGGACCTAGACAAAACTTCACTAAGTGAAGAAAAATACGCTAGGAACGTCAGTAAACAAACAATAAGGCAACTTCATCAGAAAGATAAGAAGAAGCCTGATAACACGTAGTTTAAGCCAACTAAATAACTAGGCTAGCTAGCCGCGAAAAATGTAACACGCGTCCACCACGGGACCACGAGGGTACACCCGAAATAGGTGTCCCAAACACACGACCCAAATACACTGAACTGCGGGAAACCCGTCCCTGACACTCCTGCTACGCATATCCTAACCTTACTCGATACATCCCAGAGTAAACAAATGAGAAAAAACTCACTAGGGACGCAGCAAATGCGGAACCAGCGGAGTGTGGGGAGACACGTCAGGGCAGGTTGAGCGCAGAGCAGAGAAGGAAGTATGACGCCTGAAGTCAGCGTCTGGTCAAATATCCACACAAGTACATCCACGAGTATATGGAAAGCTTATGAATAATTATTCTTATTTTATTTTTATTTTTTATTTGTTACAAAGTTTTTTTCGTAGTGAGAACCCAATTTCATAATGACAGAACCATGAGTGAGGTTGCGTGCGCTCATGATGAAGGCTCCTCAATTTTTTATGCTCTGCGCGGTAGATTCAAACTACGGTAAATGAGCGTTTGAAGAGGAGGCCTTATGTAATAGGCATAATCGTCAATGATGGAGGGGCCACTAATAAATTCTTGCCTGTTTAACTTAGAGGTAGGAAGCACATTGAGAACATCACCCCGAGTTGCTGCCTCATCCTCCGGTCCCACCACCGAGCTGCCAGATTGAAAGTCAGGCTTAGCGGAGGTGGAAGCTGAGGAAGACTTACTATGCTCGGTTCTATGCCGGGAACCAACATCAGCAGACCCCGAACGAGATTTCTTGCTATGTCGTTCGGAGGACGATTTCCGAGAAGATGTTGACTCTTCCGCCTTTCTCTTCCGGCTAGAAGAGGATGTCTTGGTCCGGTGAGTCGGGGAGGACGTCTTGCTAGTCCCCGGCGACTTGGACTGTGGCTAGCGGCTGTGGCTGGGGGGTTCATTCCCTTCACTGTCACTACTGTCACTTGAGCTACTATATTCCTTTGACAGAAACTTAGGTTTAGTTTTACTAGCTTTGGGAGATTTACTGGTGAAAACCCTGCGAGATTTAGGCAAGAGAGGGGCAGGGGGTTCTTTGACAGTTAAGTATTCCCACAATTCTAGGTCGTCACACATCAAAGACTTATGTGCGACCTCAGTACAGTAATTCTTAAAAGCAATTCTGATTGCATTCAGAGAAATTAAGCAAGATTTATCTTATCAACCAGTAAGCCATGCCGGAGCTCAGTGCAGGTTTTGCACTTCTTGGACCACCAGGTCCCACGAGAACGATCCAGGCATGGCACACACCAGATACAATGTGAGTGATTAAAAATTGGAAACTCATAACAAGATTTAGTAACACAAAGAGGTACAAAGGGCATGGTAGTGACAAACCCCCCAGCCAGATTGGTTGTCCCCATGTCCGTGCTCCTCGCCGGAAGTGGTGGTGACCTGGAAAATATTTCCAGGAATCAATGCTCATAAGGATAAACCGAAACATTCACATATGTTATTTGATATCCCCGGCCCTGCCGAGAAAACAGAGCATCCTAACAGGATCAGTCTATTTTCCCGACTGGGCCACACTCTTAATCATGCCTGAAGTTGCACAAAAAGAGGGGTGAGGACTAAATGTAATATAATTGACACTGATATCAATAAATCCATTGCCCATTGTTTGTTCTTCCTACCGACTCGCCGGGGCGAAGACTAGTAGTGATAAGGTCTGTATACTACCTAATCTTGATAGTAACCCAAAAGAAAAAACACACAGGGTTGCATATAATGACACTTATAATTTTTAGTAGTATCAATAAACCCATTGACTATTGTTTGTCCATCCTACCTACTCGCCGGGGCGAAGACACAGTAGTGAGAGGCCCGTATACTACCGAATCTTGATAGTAAACCAAAACAAAAATCAGTAACAACCTTGTGTGTCCCGCCGGGAACAAGACCCTAGCGAGACAGGCTAGTCCTCCCGGCAACGCCGGAATTTAGTAGCAGTCTCGGAGTATCCAACGTAGGGCTTATGATCTCAGCCGCTACCACAGCGGGCCGATTTATCGGTACTCACGCGAAGTAACCAAATAATCTCTAGAGTTGCACCTCAATTCACTACTAGGCACGTTGTACACACTCCGAGACGACTAGGAAAGAAGAGATAGCGAAGGAGAGAAAGAATTGTTATAGTTACCCATTTAATCTAGCTGCTCTCCTCTGAGCCATGCTCCATGTTCTATGAGCCTGTGCCAGGACCTGCCAAAGTATCAGTCACTTCGCGCCCACCGTCGATGTCACACGCCTTTTTTGTCTGTGCTTCGCGAGTGCCTGCTTTGCATCCCCTTCGCTTCAACTCTTAGTGAGTGTGAGCCTTTTCAGGCTGTTGAGGTTTTAGAAGGATGTTCAGTGATGTAGGCAGCACTTTACTACGGCTTTATGGCGTGTTTATGGGTGTGCGCGTAGTGCTGGAGACGTGTTTATTTATTTGTTTTCTTCGGGGTGGTTGGTCCACAACGCCGCGTAGCGGTCGTTGTGTGTCTATTCTACCCTCACTTTTCGGGTTCATGTTCACTTTAACTACCCTTAACGTACCTTGGGGGGGATATGCTTCCCGCGGGATGCATTGTGTTTCTTTCCCTTTGTGACTTTTTGTTTTATTGTTTTTTCGTATGACTACGTGTCGATGTTTTACAAGACTTGAGCATGAAGTTTCTCTGGATTCTGCTTTGTGTGAGCATAGGCCACATAGCCTTTATTCTCTCACAAACATGCTGCTTTGGTCTCAACTGACCTATAGTCTGACTTGTTTATTAAACTTGTCCATAGTTGGTGGTCTTGTATTTCGTTCGCATGGTTCACGCTTTTGTCAGTTCCTTTTCGTTTCCCTGGGCCTACTTGACTCGTGGATACGTGGTTCTGGTGAAATTGTTGGTCAAGCCCTAGGCTATCCTCCTTTTCTTTTATTAATTTAACGTACTTGTGGGGCTTCTCGGGCAGTGTTTAGCTTTGTTACTAGGTTTTTTCACTTAGGGATTGACGCTGCCCTAGTCTTTTCTCGTTTATGTGAATTGTGTAACTAGGCTAGGCCTGTGTTTTTTAACTTGAGCTGACCGCCGTCGGTTTGGGCCACATAGTCCTGTCCTTCTGTTTTCCTCTTGTCTCTACTGACTTGCTGGTTGGTCTTCTCCGCTCTTGTTAAGATTCTCATTAATTGTGTGTTTAAGCTAATCGGTTTTTGCCTTGAGCTGCCCGCCGTTGGAATGATCCACACAGGTCCTTTCCTTCTGCCTTCCTTTTGTCTCCACTGACTGGGAAGTCTCGGTCTCGTAGCTCTTGGTTAAATTCTCGTTTTTCTTACATGTCAGTGTTTCTGTTCTTCCCCTGCCTGTGGTTACTTGATCACTGAAAAGGGGGGGGGATGTCTGGAAACTGTACGCGATAGGGGCCCCGCTCACAGGGAGGATATGCTTGGACAAGTTGACTCGATTTTCGTGTTTACTCACGTTTTTTCGCCACACAGGCAATGGTCTTCTGGTGTCCTCAGCTCCTTCGTCTTTTTAAATCTGCCCTAGAAGCGCCTTTATCTTTTTGAGGTGCCCTGTGCCTTGTCAAGGCCTAGGCCACATAGCTTTTCACTTGACTTGGTTTATGCGCCCTGTTCTGCCCCCCTCTTCATGTACCTGGACAGGGCTTTTTGGACAACGGCTGATTGGCTGTTTTCCTATCCCTTATGTCCTGTTCCTTGTGTCCTCCTTCTGTACCTGGTTCCCGCCCTACGGGCGTCCTCCTTGTATACTGGGAGGATCCTAAGACCACCTGAAAAGTCCTAGGACTCGACCCAAAGTGGCGATGTCCTGTGTGTTTTGGATTCCCTCCCAGCCCCTATTTACACTTATAGGGTACTGTTGGGTTGCTCACACTTGACCTTTTCCTTCCAGCTGGTGCCCGCTCTACTGCTGGCTGTCCCTACGCCGCCGCCGCCGCTTCGCCGCCTCCTCCCTCCGCTCTCACAGAGGGTTCTCAGGTATTTCGAAGGGTGCCACTTTCCCCACGATTTTGGTTAGGACCTGTTCCCAGGGTTGGGCCTCGCTAAGGGGCTTGTCCCAGCCCTGGTGTTGAGGGTCTCTGGTGTGGGTGTTTTCTTTTGACTTTCCTGTTATACTTGCTACATAGCTTCTTCCTGGATATTGTCTTACTGAGTCTTACGTGCTGAATTGGCTCTCCTGCCTCATATTGCCTGTCTCACCTCTACTGGTGGGTAATGCTTCCCCATTTTTCAGTGCTGTGATGCCGGCTCCTCCTGCTCTCGGCCGACGTGTCAGCGGACGGCCTTGCGGGATCACCGGGAATGTTGCCTCCACACGGCCTGCTATGGGAAGGATGTTTACGGTCCCCGCCGGTGTGGGGTGTGTCTCTCCGCTCTTCAACTACTCGAGACTCTCCCTACGTCGGCGGAAGGACAACGGGCCAGGACGTCTCTATGCCGATCATGGGACGTCATCTCCCGTCACGTCCAAAGGGTCCTGCACAGGGCTCCTTCCTTCCGTGAGGATGACGTCCGGGTGTTGTTAGGGATCCCACCTACCTCCGATGCTGCACGCCGTTCCCGCTCCCCTACTGTTCGTCACTCTCGCTCTCCTCATACGGCTCGGGGCTCCCCTCCCGGGAGTTCGGGTCAGGCGGGCGGGAGGGCGCGTTCCAGGGAGCGGGCCCCCAGGCATCATGAACATCGTGTGCCTCCCTCCGACCTCTCCATGACTTCTGGAACTTCTGGCAGGAAGATACGTCGCCGATCTCCGTCCCCTGCTGATCGACCCCATCTTGCTTCTCCTCACCTCAGGATGAGCCCCCCTCCTTCGCAGGGTTCCACGGTCTTCAGGGTCAAACGCCGTCCTGCCCCGCCTGCCGAGGAGGTCGTTCTCCATCCTGCACCGTCTTCAGCCACTGGTGGGGTGGAGTTCGAGCCTCTGCCTGCCTCCCAGCCTGTGAGGGGTCCCGGCCTCTTCCCTATGGCGGGCCCAGCTGTGGTGGTACCAGCGGCGATGCCCTCCACGCCTCCTCCTCCACCTGGAGGTTCCGACGCCTCGATCCCTTGTGACCAGCAGTCTCCTCCTCGTCTCCCTGACCATTTAGAAGATGTTCTTGAGATGGAGGTTGCGGATTTTGATCGGCTGGAGGATGAGGGTATGGGGGTCGACTCGTTTTCGAACGGTGCACCTGATTCGGGCCAGGAGGACCCCGACGTGGCGGCACAGTCCTCCCCACCGTCCCCTGAGTTCTCCCCGCTCACGGACCATGGGGCCCGTGGGCCCAGTGAGGCTGGTTCCCTGTCTCCTCTACAGACGTCCTTCCCTCCTGCTGCGGAGACGGAGTTACGGGCGGAGTTGGCGTCTCTTCGTCTTGCGATGGCCTCCAATAAGGCAGACATCCTCTCCTCTGTCACGGCAGCCATGGATGCAGTGGTCTCCCGGTTGGGTACTACTAACCCGGTGCCTCTGCAGACTTCGCTTGTGGCTCCTCTCCCACCTGTTGCCGACCACATCCCATCTCGGCCTGCTCTCCCGGTCGTGGTACCGTTGACATCATCTACTTCATCACCTGCACCTCCGACACCACCTACGACTCCTCTCTGGCCCGTTGTTATCCCGGGCCAGGGTTTGGGGTTGTTCTCTCATCCCCCTCTCCGTGCCACCTCTCTCCAAGTTTAAGATCCCCAAAGTCAAGATGCCATCCCTGTATGGGGATTCTGTTGCTTGGAGTGCTGTGGTCGCCTCCAACCCTGAGGGGACGGTCCACCTGCCGGCCGGAGAGCGGGCTGTGCCGGAGGGCTGGGCTATACAGGTGAATGAGAAAAACGTCTTCAGGGCCATTACTCCACAGGGTCTGGTCCCTGAGGTCGATGTGAGGGTGTACCCTAACCGGCAAGACATGCAGTATTTTTCATATCATCCGTCGGTCTTGCCTTACACTGCCACCAAGCCCTGGGCTGACTACTCCCACCAAGACCTGTCTGCGGATGTCCACTCCCTCTCTGCCATCTCAGGGACGCCGTACCTCAGGAATGTGCGAGATCGGGACGGGGTCCTGATGCTCGAACTCCCGCACGTCTGTCCGGGTCCCTGGGGTGAATGGATCCGTGAGGCAGTGGAGTTTGGTCAGTCCATGGCTGAGACCTTGCCGGCCATCCCATCCATGGAATCATCTTTTCTGTCGGGCATGCTCCTTACCTCCTCGGGCTTCCCTCTGCCTGTGTGGGAGTGGCTCAATGCTCCCAAACTGTCGGTGGGCCCCCTTCCGTGTTCCTTTTTCACGGCACCGGAGAAGGCACCACTGGACCGGGACTTTAAGTTCCGTCAGCAATCGGTGCGCCAACTTTCAACTCTTCTTGCTCAGTTGGAACTGGTGCGGGTTCACCTCCGCCTTATTGAGTCGCTGGAATCGGCTGATCATCGCCAAGGTTTTGAGGATGTCCGACGGATCACCCTGCAGCTTGCCCTCAACCCTGTTCAGGACATCCGCCACTCCCTCCATGACGCCACTCGTTGCCGTCAACAACTTCGGGTGGCTTTCTGTAAGAAGGCCCCTGCCGATGTCCGCAACCGCCTCCTACTGACTGACCTTCTGACCCCTGGACTGTTCCCTGAGGAGGCTTGGCACGGGGCTTTCTTACTGGCGCAGAGTGACACATACTCTGCTCAACGGAAGGTGGTGGCGAAGCCCACTTTATCCTCCTCCACCCGCGGATGCGGGGGCAGGTCTGTCGCCGGCAGAGGGCGCCAGGCTAGAGGTGTGGCCAGGGGACTGGCTCACAGGGGGCGTGGTGTACCCGCCTTCCGTGGTCGTCGGTCCCCGGATCGCTGTCCCCGTCAAGAGGGGATGCGGCGCTGGCAGTCACAGGGCCCCAGTTCCTCCGCTGCCAGACACAGCCTGGAGGGGGATAGGCCGGAGCGCGAGGCTCGTCCGTCGTTTCGGCGGGGCGGGGGGACGTCTGGAGGAGGACGTGGTGGCTCTAGCTCCCACTACGATAAGTCCAAGAGGGGCTCCGCGCCAAAAAACGCGTAGTTCCTCCTGGCCAGTCCCCTCTTCCCTCGCCCGACCATCTCGTCGAAGCGGTGATGGGCCTGACGCAAGGCGCCCGCACCGGCTTCTTCCGCCCCCACTACCGGCAATGGCCCCGCCGGTCGTGGGCACATCGGGTGGTCAAGAAGGGTCTGACTTGGAGGTGGAGGTCCAGGCCTCCTCTCAGGTGCCCTCCCCGACAGCGACCAGTGTCTCAGGAAGTGGCCCACGTGATCATGTCCATGCACGAGGAGGGCGTTATCAAGGAAATATCTTCTACACAAAAGGTATTTCTGTCTCATGTGTTTCTGGTCCCAAAGAAGGACTGCACTGCTATGAGGCCGGTGGTAGATCTCTCAGTCCTCAACTCTCACATTGTGAACACCCGTTTCCGCATGCTCACCATCAACCAGGTACGCCTGGCACTCAGGCCCTTGTCTTGGGTGGTCACCCTGGATCTGAAGGATGCTTATTGGCATGTGCCGATGGCTCCTCGGTTCCAGGGCTGCCTAGCACTGCAGTCGGATCAACGGGTGTTCCAATTCACCAGACTACCATTCGGCCTCAACATAGCACCGCGGGTCTTCACCAACCTGGTGAAGCAGGCTCTGACCCCCTTGCTCTTACAAGGGATTCAGATCCTGTTTTACCTGGACGATTGGCTCATCTCCGCAGACTCTCTCACACACTGTGTACAAGACACGCTCACTGTAGTCAGACATATCACAAACCTGGGGTTCAAACAAAACATTCCCAAGTCCTGCCTCTCACCGTCATGAGAAGTGACGTGGGTGGGCTTGCACTGGGATCTCCAAAGCACCACCGTTTCCCAGAGTCGTGTGAATGCGGCGAAACTTCGAAGGAAGCTCTTTGTCGTGTTGCACTCGGTCTCGATAACACGAAAAATCTGGGACTCCCTACTAGGGTCTTTGAATTGGGCGTCTCTGACCGTGCCCTTGGGCCGGCTCCGACTAAAACGCCTCATTCAGCTGGGCAACAGGCACTTCCCTATCTCGCCCCCTTACCGTTTGTGGACGGTACCGCGCTCAATACATCTGAGACTGACACACTGGGTCGCTCGGGGCACGCTCTCTGCGGCTGTGCCCTGGACTGCTCCTCCGCCGACCATCTGGGTAGACACAGATGCGTCGAGCGAGGTGGGGTGGGGCTATCAATCAGACATGGGACATCAAAACCACGGCAGGTGGTCGGGGCTCTCACACTTCCACATCAATGCCCTGGAACTGTTGGTACCGTTGTTCTTCCTGCGGGATCACGGACTGGCCCTCACGGGCAAGTCGGTGGCCTTCAGGATGGACAACATGTCCGCGGTTAATTGTATCCAAAAGCAGGGCTCCTCCAGGTCTGTTGTGCTCCAAGACCTGGCGGAGAAATTGTTTTACCTGGCCGATCATTACAGCATCACCCTGCATGCGACTTACCTGCCCGGGACGGCCAATCTTTGGGCGGATGCTTTGTCGAGAGGACAGAGCACCAAGGTAGAATGGTCATTAAGACAAAGCGTTTTCGACGACCTCGCAGCCTCCTGGGGCCATCCGCAGGTGGACTTGTTCGCCTCCTCCGGGACGAACAAGCTGCCGGACTACCTCACCCGCTGGACTTGTACTCAGGCGGGGGAGCCGGATGCCTTCAGCGAGGACTGGAGCAGGTGGCAGTCGATTTACGCTTTTCCACCGCCCGACGCACTGCTTATGTGCAAAGTCCTACACAGGCTGAGAGAGTACCGTGGCAAGGTTTGGTTAATCGCGCCCCTCTGGCCGGCCCAAGCCTGGTACGCTCAGCTGAAGCGATGGTGCCCGAGTCCCGTTCCCCTGTCTGTCTCAGACTTCCACTTGGGACAGATTGGAGACCTAGGGACCTCGTTGGCATTCGCATCGTGGATGTTTGTGAGGCAGGGTGGTTACCGAAATATGGACGTTGCTTGACTGATATGCTTAATCAGCACTGGACTAAGGCTACTTGGAAGACTTACGAGTCTCATTGGAATACTTTCACTAAATGGATCAATGACACCGAACAAACAGTTCCGTCGGTTGCGTTAGTCTTCCATTACCTTAATCACTTGTTTGCGACACGCACATACATGTACAACACCATTAAGAACCACCTGTCCGCTATTAGGGAGCCTTTCGAGACCTTGACGGGGCTGGTGCTCCCTCACAAGGAGCTGTCTTTTTTCATGAAAGCCTGCTTTAGGCTCAGACCGCCCCCACGCCAGATACCGCCTCAATGGTCTCTGGCGAAGGCTCTCAGGCTCCTTACCTCACCCATCTACACCACTAACCCAACACCTGTTCATCTGCTTGATAAAACTTTGTTTCTTTTAGCGTTGGCTACAGGAGAGAGGGTCTCGGAGTTGGCTGCCATGTCGAGGGCCCCGAATTGCATGAGTTTTTCGCCTTCCTTGGGGTCAGTCACTTTGGCCCCTTCCATTCATTTTGTGGCCAAGAATGAACGTGAGGCGCACATTTTTAAGCCGTTTACTGTACCAGCTTTAAAATGTGGGAGCACGCATCATCCGCTATGCCCGGTAAGAGCCTTGCATACGTATGTGCGTGCCGCTGTGCCGATGTCGGGGACGGCGCTCTGGTTGGCCCCTAAGACAGGGACACGGTTAGGCAAACGTGCTGTGGGACTTAATTTACGCCATGTCATTACTGCGAGTAATCCCCTTACGAAGGGCTCCGCTCATGATGTCCGCTCTTATGCAGCGACTGTGAGGTTTCTCAACAATTCCTCACTTTCGGATATCGCCGACACAGGGCTATGGTCCTCCTACAGCACTTTTGTCTCATCGTACCTGTCCATGTCCACTGCCAGGCCAGGTGTGCCTTGTGTTGCGTTAGGCCAATGTGTCACGTGATTCATCTCCATCCTGTGTCTCTTCTCATCCCATACTGTATTTTCTTCCTTTCCCTACACTGGGGGGGGGGGGGGTAATTTTTTATGATTGTACAATGCCTTTCTCTCTTTCATTTTTACATGTATGTCATCCCTGTTTCGTATTAAGGTTATCTCTCTTACTTCTTTACGTATAGACTCTACTGTCTAGGGATTACTTGTTTGGTATGTCTATGCCTCATATCCGGTTTTTGTAATTAAAGAGTGTCCTTGGAGATCTTCCGCCTACTGTGCCTTGCCTTCAGATTCTTGTCTTCATGTACAACTTACCTTCATTCTTCCCATATTGGTGTGCCATTCTCCGGTCGACATGACCTATTCCTTAGCCTGCTGCGGCAGTTTTAAGACCCTAGACTGATACTGGTAACATGTACTTCCTTAATATGCACCGTACTGTTACGCTCTTTTTCTGATAATAAACTGATTTGTTTATTTGTGTCTTTTCTTGGTCCTCTGCTTGTGCTACGGCTTGGGGTTTATGGTTTATTGGATGTCCGCCTCCAATTTGGGATTCAAGCCCTACGTTGGAAACGTAGAGACTGCTACTAAATTGGGAGGTTTGACGACCTCCCTTATAACCAAATAAGGAAAACCTCTTATTTGGTAGCAGTCTCGGAGTATCCAACGACAGAGTATCCCGCCCTCATGCCGATCCCCTGCCCATCCAATCTAAACTGATTACTTGATACCTCGATACTTTGGCAGGTCCTGGCACAGGCTCATAGAACATGGAGCATGGCTCAGAGGAGAGCAGCTAGATTAAATGGGTAACTATAACAATTCTTTCTCTCCTTCGCTATCTCTTCTTTCCTAGTCGTCTCGGAGTGTGTACAACGTGCCTAGTAGTGAATTGAGGTGCAACTCTAGAGATTATTTGGTTACTTCGCGTGAGTACCGATAAATCGGCCCGCTGTGGTAGCGGCTGAGATCATAAGCCCTACGTTGGATACTCCGAGACTGCTACCAAATAAGAGGTTTTCCTTATTTGGTTATAAGGGAGGTCGTCAAACCTCCCAATATCGCCAGGAGGTTGACACCCCCCGCCGGGATTTTATTTTATTAGACCACTATGGGAACTGGGACTTGTCCAATGTCCACTGAAGCAGACTCCTGGTGGTCACTAAAGCAGTGAGAGCACCGGGAAAGGACACCCAACCCGTTGTGTTAAGTACCCACACCAGTGGGCGACGAAAAACACAACCACAATAATAAAACAGGGCGTCCCCTGTCATCCTCGTACTTGCCAAAACACAACAAGTACTGAGGAAGCAAGGCTATAATACACAATATATAATCCCCGTACTTGCCAAAACACAACAAGTACTGAGGAAGCAAGGCTATAATACACAATATATAATCATAAAGTAATAAACTTAGCCTAAACAAGCTAAACCCCTAACAGAGGCAGACCACGAGGCCTTGGGCAACCGCAGAGGAGCTCCCACGATGACGACACCACCACACATTGGCTCAGGGGCAGGGCAAGGCTCCACGAAGTCCCACAACTACGTGTGACATCTTTTAGAGCCTACAAACACCGCACAAAAGGCACAGAACCTGGGAACATCTTCAGCAGGAAAAAACCCAGTAAAATAGCCTCCTAACTAGTTTAAGTTAACACGGAAACTGAAAAAGAAAAGTTAGACATGCGAGACGTCCACCCAATCGGGCTGCTTGGACGCTCAAAAAGTACCCTTATAATACACTCTCCCTGCGATAATACTGCTCGGTCCAGTAAGCTAGCTAATCTAAACCTGTCACAGAACGTCTCGGTTAATACAAATGAGTAAGGACTCACGAGAAGACGAAGGGACGACGAATACAGCAGCTCACTAAAAAACGTCCGAGCGGTATCGTCGCAGGTAGAAGAAGGACGAAATGACGCGCGGGTCCCGACGCGTCGTCAGGCTGCGCACACCAAGAATATCCACGATTGTTGGAAGCTGTTTTTGACAACTTTAGTGTATTATTATTATTTTTTATTTTTTCTAAAAGTTTTTTCTTTAGTGGTACCCGATCATTATGGCGATTCCATAAGAGATTAAGTGTGCACTTATGATGTGGGCCCCATCAAGCTACCTGCGTGGGCATTTCAAATGTGCGAAACGCATGGAGTTTGAAAGGGTGCCTAATTCCTTTAAGGCAGTTCGTCAATGACGAAGGGGCCACTATTAAATATAGTATAGGCTCTTCGTCATTGACTACGGAATCACTCCTAAATAGAAGGTTTTCCTTCCTTCCCTACGGGTTGTCAAACCCGTTTTTTTTTTTTTTTTTTTTTTTTTTTAATGTAATAGTTTAACCAGACCACTGAGTTTCAGAACAAAACTCTCATAGGACTGGCCTGGGTGGACTTATAACTAAAGACAGTATCGCACAAGCACTTCTACCTTCAATTTTTTTCTGTGATAGTAGTTTGGCAGCTTCTGAAATTTACTTTTATAAGAATTCTGTCACTTACAAGAATTGACAGACTGAAACTTTGTCATCTATATACATACAGTACCACTCCATTATCTTTAATTTTATTGATCAGCTACATTCCCATAGATGTGGATTAGGTTGGAGTTATTTAGATGTGGCTGGACTAGGCTTTACTACTGTTGCCGTTGCTTTATATATGGATGGTCAGAAATAAATTGCATGAATTAAAACCCAAGCTATCCAATCTCCAGATTAATGCCAAGGGCTATGTTGCATCTGAACGGTGTGGGCTTTAGGTGAATCTACACAAGTGGCTATACTTACTACTTTTTCCTGCAACTCAGATCTGGTGGCTTTTGCAATAAACATTAAAAATTCTACAGTATAACCTATGATCATGTATCTTCAGTTTACTTGGTGATGTCAGTGTAAAAGTCCCAAAATGTTATCAGAAAACAAATATGCATAAAATGTTGCCTGAAAAAGTCCTTGTGCAAATCCACTTTTAACCTTCCAACTGATCCTAATATATTATTTAGATTAGAACATATTACTGTATTATCTTCCCTCTTTCCAGATCAAGGCCAAGAGTATGTTGCGCCTGAACGGTGTGGGGTTCAACCTTTACTTCTCCTCATACCTGTTCATAATGATGGCCCTTTACATGGTCTGCTACCTGGGCCTACTCATCATCATCCAAGCCTTTGCGGTCTCCTCTCTGGTGATCCCCCCTGCCTTCGCAGCCATTGCCATACTGTACCTGCTGTACCTGCCCTGTGCCATGCTGTTCAACGCTACGGCCAGCTACATGTTCAACCAGTCTGAAACGGCACGCCAGTTCTACCCCAGCATGACCACCACCCTGGGCACCATTGCCTATACAGCCGTCTCCCTGCTGGATAACTTGGTGCCATCCCCGAGCAGCCCGGCGCTGTTCTTGCACACCATCTTTACCGTTATTTTCCCGTCGTACATCCCCTTTGGCCTCCTGTACTACATCAATAAGATCTACATAACCTGCTCCTTTGCCGGAAGCTGCCGGGACCTGAGCACCAGTGACTACATGACCACTGAGATTGTGATAATGTTTGTGATGATCATCGTGGACATCCCCCTCTACTACCTATTACTTAGAGTGGTGGACACACTCAAGTTAGGAGGTACCTGGCAGGAGGCTCTCTGGCTCTCAGTAAGTTAACTTAAAAGAAAATTATAGGTAGTGTGACTAGCATCCGGCAGTACCCTTAACTAAAACAAGAAAACACTAAAAATATTTGTAAAATTAACCGTAGAAGACGTAGAAGATCCACCAGTGCTTAATAATATTCTTCATCAATATTGATTTTTTTTTTTTTTTGTTTTTTTTTTTTTTTTTATGTGATTGAGGGAGGCAAAAGGCATAACTGCCTATAGCGATTGCCCCCCCCCCCCCATAGTTGAAAGAGTGACAGGGCAAAAATCAAGGGACGTTCGAGCCAAAATGCCTGGACACACAGAGTTTGAAGCAATTTAAGTCATAGGAAGAGGGAAAGACTGATTCTGGGAGAGAGTTCCAGAGCTCAGCTGTTGAGTAGAAGAAATTTTGAGAGTAACGTTTCACTCTTGGGTTGGAGAGTTGCACAGAGTAGCGGTGGGATTGAGTTGCAAGACGGGTACCTTTCGGGACTTCGGTGAGACTTTTTCTATTGCACTAGACATATCGAAAGCCTTCGATAGAGTCTGGCATAAATCTTTAATTTCTAAACTACCCTCCTTCGGTTTCTATCCCTCCATCTGTGCCTTTGTCTCTAATTTCCTTTCCGGCCGTTCCATAGCCGCGGTTGTGGACGGCCATTGTTCACTTCCTCACCCTATAAACTCCGGTGTTCCTCAGGGCTCTGTCCTATCTCCTATTCTCTTTCTAATTTTTATAAATGATCTCCTTAACTGTACCTTAATTCCCATCCATTCATACGCAGACGACTCAACCTTACACTACTCCATTAGTTTTTCAGAACGCCCCAGCCAGCAATCCCTCAACGACAAACGTAATGAAGCCATAGAACTCTTAAATTCTGATCTAAATACTATTTCCAATTGGGGCAGAGAAAACCTTGTTAACTTTAATGCTTCCAAAACTCAATTTCTCCATCTATCTACCCGTCAGGATCTCCCAGCGGACTATCCCTTATTCTTCAGCAATACAAAAATCTACCCTTCATCTTCTCTCAATATTCTTGGTGTCTCTTTTTCTTCTGCTCTCATTTGGAAGGACCATATTACCAGTCTTGCTAAGGCAGCCTCCCAGAAGCTGGGTGTGCTCAACCGCCTTAGGGGGTTCTTTTCCCCTGCACAGCTTCTTGCTCTGTACAGAGCATAGTGCGCCCTTGTATTGAGTATTGTTCACATGTGTGGGGAGGTTCCTCTCACACCGCTCTCCTAGACAAAGTTGAAAGGAAGGCCTTTCGTATCATTAACTCCCGTCCACTCACCAACTCTCTGCCATCGCTCTCTCTCCGCCGCAATGTTGCATCTCTCTCGCTATTCTATCGCTACTATAATAATCAGTGTTCCTCAGAACTATCCCAGTGCATACCACCTCCTTTACGTAGGGCATGTGGTACCCGTCTTGCAACTCAATCCCACCCCTACTCTGTTCAACTCTCCAACCCAAGAGTGAAACGTTACTCTCAAACTTTCTTCTACTCAACATCTGAGCTCTGGAACTCTCTCCCAGAATCAGTCTTTCCCTCTTCCTATGACTTAAATTGCTTCAAACTCCGTGTGTCCAGGCATTTTGGCTCGAACGTCCCTTGATTTTGGCCCTGTCACTCTTTCAACTATGGGGGAGGCACTCGCTATAGGCAGTTATGCCTTTTGCCTCCCTCAATCACATAGAAAAAACAAAAAAAACAAAAAAAAAACACGTGCCCTACGTAAAGGAGGTGGTATGCACTGGGATAGCTCTGAGGAACACTGATTATTATAGTAGCGATAGAATAGCGAGAGAGATGCAACATTGCGGCGGAGAGAGAGAGATTGCAGAGAGTTGGTGAGTGGACGGGAGTTAATGATACGAAAGGCCTTCCTTTCAACTTTGTCTAGGAGAGCGGTGTGAGAGGAACCTCCCCACACATGTGAACAATACTCAATACAAGGGCGCACTATGCCCCTGTACAGAGCAAGAAGCTGTGCAGGGGAAAAAAAAAACCTAAGGCGGTTGAGCACACCCAGCTTCTGGGAGGCTGCCTTAGCAAGACTGGTAATATGGTCCTTCCAAATGAGAGCAGAAGAAAGAGAGACACCAAGAATATTGAGAGAAGATGAAGGGTTGATTTTTGTATTGTTGAAGAATAAGGGATAGTCCGCTGGGAGATCCTGACGGGTAGATAGATGGAGAAATTGGGTTTTGGAAGCATTAAAGTTAACCAGGTTTTCTCTGCCCCAATTGGAAATAGTATTTAGATCAGAATTTAAGAGTTCTATGGCTTCATTACGTTTGTCGTTGAGGGATTGCTGGCTGGGGCGTTCTGAAAAACTAATGGAGTAGTGTAAGGTTGAGTCGTCTGCGTATGAATGGATGGGAATTAAGGTACAGTTAAGGAGATCATTTATAAAAATTAGAAAGAGAATAGGAGATAGGACAGAGCCCTGAGGAACACCGGAGTTTATAGGGTGAGGAAGTGAACAATGGCCGTCCACAACCGCGGCTATGGAACGGCCGGAAAGGAAATTAGAGACAAAGGCACAGATGGAGGGATAGAAACCGAAGGAGGGTAGTTTAGAAATTAAAGATTTATGCCAGACTCTATCGAAGGCTTTCGATATGTCTAGTGCAATAGAAAAAGTCTCACCGAAGTCCCGAAAGGAGGATGACCAAGAGTTAGTAAGATATGAAAGAAGATCACCAGTAGAGCGACCCTTAAGGAAGCCATACTGGCGATCTGAGAGCAGATTATGAGAAGAGAAATGCTTAAGAAATTTGGAAGCAAGAATAGTTTCAAAAACTTTAGAAAGACAAGAGATAAGAGCAATTGGACGATAGTTGGAGGGTTGAGAGCGGTCACCCTTCTTTGGGACAGGTTGAATGTGAGCAAACTTCCAGCATGAAGGGAAGACATTAGAGGATAGACAGAGACGAAAGAGTTTGCCTAGGCAGGGAGTCAGCACGGAAGCACAGTTTTTGAGAACAACAGGAGGAACACCGTCCGGACCGTACGCCTTATTAGTGTTAAGCCCAGAGAGGGTAGAAAGTACATCTTTAGAAGAGATTAGGATATTAGGCATAAGTAAGAGAGAGGAGGGCGGAGAGGGAGGAATAGCACCGGAATCATCCAAGGTGGAGTTTCTAGCAAAAGTTTGAGCGAAGAGTTTAGCTTTGTCAGAGGAAGAAGTGATGGTTGTGCCATCAGAGTGGGAAAGGGGAGGGAAAGACGAGGAAGAGAAATTGTTGGAGAGGTTTTTGGCTAGATGCCAGAAAGCTTGGGAAGAGCTAGAGTTGGATAGTTCAGTGCATTTATTATTGATGAAAGAGTGTTTGGCAAGTCGAAGAACAGATTTGGCTTGATTCCGGGCAGAAACATATGAAGAATGAGAGTCTTGAGTTTTAAGGCGTCGGTACCGTTTGAATGCTTCCTCCTTATTGCGGACAGCAGTAGAACAGGCGTGAGTAAACCAAGATTTTTTAGCATTAGTCTGAGAGAAAGAGAATGGAATGTATGCTTCCATGCCCGATAGGATTACCTCGGTAATGCGTTCAGCACTCTCCGAGGGTCCCCGGCCATGGAAGCAGAAATAATTCCATGGGAAATCAAAGAAGTACTGCCGAAGAGCCTCCCAGTCGGCAGCGCCAAAGTGCCACAAGCGCCGCCGGCTAGGAGGATCGGGTGGCTGTACTGGAGAGATAGGACAGGTGACAGAGATAAGTTTATGGTCGGAGGAGCCCAAAGGAGAGAAAAGATCGACAGTATAAGAAGAAGGGTTAGAAGTTAGAAACAGGTCAAGAATGTTGGGCCGATCTCCGATGCGATCCGGGATACGGGTGGGTTGCTGAACTAACTGCTCTAGGTCATTTAGGATAGAAAAGACGTAGGCTTGTTCACCAGGTGGATCAGTAGTGTGAGAGGAGAGCCAATGGCGGTGGTGAATGTTGAAATCTCCTAAGATGGAGATTTCTGAGAAAGGAGAAATGGATAGAATGTGTTCCACTGTAGAGTTTAGATAGTCAAAGAATTTGGGAAAGTTGGTAGAGTTAGGGGAGAGATAGACAGCACAGAAATATTTAGTAAGAGAATGACAGGAAAGTTTGAGCCATAAAGTTGAGAATTCAGAGGAGTCGAAATCGGGAACACGAGAGCAAGTGAGTTTGTTGTGCACATATGCACAACATCCGCCTTTGGCTTTGAAACTAGGATAGAGAAAGTAGGAGGATACAGAGAAGGGGTTGCTGGATGTTGCTACAGACACCTGAGTTTCGGTGAGGAAGAGAAGATCAGGTTTGTAGGAGGAGAGATGGTGCTCAACAGAGTGAAAGTTAGAGGAAAGTCCGCGAATGTTGCAGAAATTAATAGAAAGAGTAACAGGCCGAGGTCCAGGTGATTGTGTGGGGTCGTCAGGGGATGGTCGGTCGGGTGAGGGGGCATTTATGGTCCCCCCCCCCCCCCCTGGGGACTCCGAGGCTGGGCTACAATTCATCATTATTTTTTTTTTTTTATTTTGGTGTGGAAGAATGAAGTGTGGTGTGCATGTTTAGTGTAGTGAAGTGGATAGGAGGAGGAGGTGTTTGTGAGAGCTAGCTGGATTGCTCTCAGTGTAAATGAGGCACAAAGAAAATCAGTAAGAGAGGCCAAGCAAGTGAAACAGGAGTTCCAGCGACTCTTTATCACATGCCTATAACCTCACCTGGGTCTAGCCCTGATCGATTGGTGCCTACAATCTCCCCACATATTTATATATTTATTTGTATAATACGATAATGAGAATAAATAGCAAAATATATAGAAAATTAATTACATACAGTATGTGACTGTTGAAATTGTGCCGGTCCTGAGATTGTAAATAGTATAGTATTTGTAATAGTGTTCCTTAGCCCAGGCCACCTTTTATTGTAACAATTATGATGACAGAAAGGGAAGGTGCCGTCATCTGTGGAGAGTGAGAGTGTGGTCGCCCCGAAGTATGAAGATGATGATGTTGTGAGGGAGAGAGAGAAGGTTGCTGCAGCTCTATCTGATCCCACCTGCATTTCACCTATCCTTATTTATGTGAGTATGCTACCACTACCCCTTATGATCCTGTGTCTTTGCTAAGGTTTTTGGCATAAAAGACCCACATTCTGCCCTTTATATTTCTTCTAGTAATATTTCTGCATACAACAAAAGTAACAATTACATTACATTTGGTTAGATTTGTCTCTGTACTGTACTATTGTAAGTGTGTCTTCTAGAATGGGGAGACTCATAGGGCAGAAAGTATGATACAATGCTGCATAATGTCTGCAAGTAAGGGGATGCTTTGACATGACATGGGTGTGCACTCTCCTTAAGATTTGCAATGTGATTGTGACCAATCTTTTGGTTATCTATATGCGTTTTTCATGTCAGTATCTGAAAAATACTTTTGCAATTCATTACAGTATAGTATTGCCCTCCCCCCCCCTTCCAAGAACATGAACAAGAAATAACTTGTGCTGAATAGCATTCATTAACCCTTGTCTTCTAAAATGGGTAAAAATAATGCTTAAAAAAAAAAAAATTGCAATCATAAATTACATATAGAATATAACCTTTCTCTTTTGTGTCCTGCAGATCTGAAAGTCCTAGGCTCTCAGACTAGATATTTTTCCCAGACTGTAGGCTACCTATTAGTCGAACAAATTCCAAAATTCTGTGATAAATTTCCAGAAGTGTCCAGCAAAAGTTATAGTGGAAATAATTCCAGACAATCCCTTCGGATTAAGCATGGAAACTAAATTCATCATCCGGTTTGTAGTATCACACTGGTCTTTTGGACAAAAGTCTGAAAGTCTGAGGTGTTAGACACATCCTGTATTTCACACTTCCAGATAGGGCCAACCCTTGCTGACCTTCAGTTTGTTCAAAAGAATGGGGTCTTACTATACAGTAGCTTAAAACAAAAGTTACTAATTTTGCTAATTACTATACCGCAGAACCTGAGCAAGTCGTACAAAAAGGACAGTGATAAAGGTGAACAACGCAACCCCTGCAAGCGAAGTCCCCGTGAGATGTTCCAAGCCCTGCAGAGTGTGTCGTTAGAGGTGTCTGCCGGGGAGGTGATGGGGCTGCTGGGACCCAACGGTGCTGGCAAGACCACCACCCTACGCATCATGACTGCTGAGGAGACTCCAGACAACGGCAAGGTATATGGGGGGAATCCAAGCAGCTCTTACAGCTACAGCTGGGTCCCCGACTGTGCTAGAATTTGGTGGATGAACGAGGTTGCAAAGATCGAAATCGTACAAATTGAAACATGTATCTTATGGGAAATAATTAATTTGGTGGATGGACGGTCCCGAGTTTAGGGGTTCAACTTCATATTACCTATCAAAAACAACACTAACTGACACATATTCATAACAATACATAATATAAATAAAAGTAAGCAAACATTAAACAATAATAAGTCATTGTTTACTCACATTAAGTAAGGGGGCTCCGAGGCAAACCCCCACGGCAGGGCGAGTGCAGCTATGCTACCCCGGCCCCAGCCCCAGCCCCGTCTTTTATCTATACAGTAGCAGATAAACCATACGCCTGGACACACTTTAACACTTCATCCTTTTTCTTATAAATTGACCTTTCGACATTCGACTCAGTAAACCCCAACTCCCTGCCTACAACTGAATTTCCTTTTCCAGCATCCTGTAACTCAATAACTTTCCGCTTCGAACGATATTCGCACAGTTTGGAATTATTAAATTAATATTTTTGGTAGCTCGTACAGATCGCGAAACGCACAAATCGAACACGCATAAATGGGGACCCTACTGTATATAACTTAACTGTGGTTTAACATGGTTTCTGTATTTTATTTACCCACTGAGCCCGGGTGTCCTTTCTAAAGGACGGAGCTCTTTTTATGCTTTATACTGCACGCGCTAGAAAGCTTTGTTTGTCTGGGCGGTCGCACTGCCAACTCACACCAACCTCGCTCAGGCTCAGTCTTTGTTCCGCCACCGTGATGCAAGCCGTCTACAAGTTCCGTCAGTCTTGTCCGAACCCATGTAACCGCAAGCACTGTGCATTGACATAAGGATGGTTACAATGGTGAATTAAATCAATATACATGACATTATTACAATAGTAACGAGAACAGCTGTGATTAGTGACTAAAATTACATACCCGAAGCAATGCGAGTTGCGAGAGAATAACAACAAGCAAAAGTCGTAATGCGAGCAACTGTGTTGAGAGGTGGTGTGTCGGCAGTGTTTTTCAAGATGATACGCTGTGGATGATGAATTGATGGTGCTGTATTTTTATACTAGCCTTTGGAGTTGAGCGTTGAACCCATAGCTTATTCTGACTGTTCCTTTTACTTATATATTTTCTATTTATATATTTCTCTAGTGGCTGCGTCTCTTCCGTGGATTGACCTCTAAGACTGGGAGCCAAAACTTCAAATTTTTCCTTTGCCCCTCAACTTTCCCTTCATAATTGTTAAGGGGCACAGGGCCTTGGGTGGGGCTTCGGTGTCCTGGGCGTTTCCGCACCTTCCTCAGCTCCTCGCCTGGGAGTGGCTTCGGTCAGCTGGGCATTCTTAGTGGTAAAGCAGGAAGGGTTCTGTTAGGGCGCTCGGTTATGGCGTTTGCCTTGCTCGGGACCTTGGGACTGTTCGGTCAGACAGCCTGCGAAACAGCAACAACAACTAGCCTTTGGATCCTGAGCTGTTATTATGCTAGTGAACTATGTGAGGATGATAACCAAAGGGAGAATGGTACAGACAACTAGAATAGCAGTCAAATCTCGTCGGATATGTAGATTGCTTTAAAAAAGTGGCTCACTGTGAGGGAAAAATATAATAGTTGTATATTTATTAGTGGCCCCTCCATCATTGACGATATGCCTTATACAGTAATGGTACTCTTTGAACTCCAAAGTTAGCTGTTCAAAACACCCGCTCCGGAGCATAGAGACCAATTCATCATAAGCGTACGCTCATAGCTACTTACGGACTCGTCCTTATGATGCGGATGCCACTACGAAAAAACTAATTAAAAAATAATAAAAGAAAAAAGATTAGAACTCTTATCTGTTTTACGCTTCCCGTAGGTCAGATGTTTTTCCTAGCGTGGGTTGCATCGAGACACTGCGCGATTTGTTAGTAGTCTTGGCAAATCCAACGTCAAGGCTATTAACCTTAATTGCGATGACGACTAGTCTAATTTGACTGCTATGTCATCATCCCAACCACGGTTAAAAAATAAATCGTCTAGAGTCTACTCTTTAACCCTTCTTGCCTGGGCAACATTTCTAAATGTTGATAGTCCTACCCGGGCGATCTGGCCAAAAAACGTTGTATGTAAACATAGGCCTATTTTTGTTAATTTAATAGCTAGAGAATTCAATCAAATCTCAAAATGTAGCCCTTACTTGTATCTGTAGACTGGCGTTGAGTAGAGCTCTCTAGGTCAACTGGTTCAGGTGATGATAATTTTCGTGGAGAGTTTTGCCGCGTATTTGGCCATATGCGTAAGAATCGGACACTTTGGAAGACATATTTTTGCTATAACTAGCAAGTTATGGCGGACAAGTACGGACTGATAAGCGATGTAGTTGAGGCTTGGTGGCGCTACGATCGACCATGTAAACAATCCTTTCACCACGCGGCTTTCAAAGCACGCTTAGCACGCTTTCAAGCATACAGATTTTAAAATGCTGCCCGGGCACCGGCCCTTCGCAAGTTGATGCATTTTAAAATGCTGCCCGGGCAGGAGGGGTTAATTTGCTCTAGGAGACATTGTACACTAACCAAAACTACCACCGAAGGTGAAAAAAGCATAGAAGAGAAGAAAAAGGGATTTACCTTAGTTACAGCTGAGACCCATCCCGTGTTCTGTGTTGGCGCAGACCCTTGTCGAACCTGCGCATGAGCGACCTTCGCTTGTCATCATTTGGCTAAGCCCCAATGAGTTTTCATATTTTCATAGCCTAGGTGTTTACGTTTGGGTAAAATTTTGGGTAAAATTCAGAACTCGCCTTGCTTTATTTGTAGTGTCTGTGTCAGTCATTTGTCATCTGGCATTTGTCTCCAACTGAACTATAGTTGCTTCAGTTGTAAGTGTTTGTAGTATTTCACATCGCCTAGTTGTTTGGGAGAGGCCTGCCTTCTTTCTTTCTCCCTTCGTGTGCCTCGTGGCGAGGTGTTGCCGTCGTTAGTCCACCATGCAGTGCAACATTGTCTTTGTTGCCACAAGTGTAATTATATAATTTGTTTAACCCTGTTGGGATTATTTTCAGTTTATCATAAGTTACCCATGTTGCCACAAGTGTAATTATATAATTTGTTTAACCCTGTTGGGATTATTTTCAGTTTATCATAAGTTACCCATTACCCAATGATGTCTTATGTTTGTTTGATTATCCATTATTAGTGAGAGCACAGGTACCTAGTTTAATTATGTAGGTTGGCGGCGCTTGGAGCCCTTCCTTCCCCACGCGGGCACCAGGACTCCCTCGGCCGCGCCAGTAGCTCACTCGAGAGACAGACCCTATACTGAGCACACGTGCTGTGGTGTCTGTCCCAGGCTTTGCCTTCTTGTTTCCCTTAATAACCACATATAGTCTTTCAATCTTAGTTGTATAGCAGCAAGGCAAGTCTGGGAGTTATTTCAACATATTTATTTTGTCTTAACCTCATTAGTTTGCATTTAAGAGTTTTCTGCATTTGTGTTAGATAAAATTACTGCAGCCTTTTTGGCATTCTAGATATAAGCTTCACACTCTTCTTCCATTTCTTTTCCTTTATTCTACTGCATTGTGAATTATTACTGTATGTTTATATTGTGTATATTATTGAGGTTGATATCTACAGGGGTTTGATGACTGGCTTGTTTAGGCCAGCATTTTAACAGCCAACACCAACCTCCTGAGATATCAACCCTTGTGTCTCATTTGTTAGGCTACTGCAATGGACTCTTCCCATGGTTTTTGTTTTGTACTATTCTTGGTTCCTGAGCGACTGGGCATGATATGGATTGTTCTGGGAGTCTAGCAGTATTATAGTTTAGCCCTTTTGCGCAGTTTAGAATAATCTTAGAAGTACTCTTGCAATACTACTAGCACTATCAATCCGAGTCGGATAGGCCCCGACTCTGAGACAGTAGATATTTTTGTGTCTCCTTTATTACTGCTTTAATAGAGAAAAGAGGAAGATAAGCCCTTTTTCTAGAGAACCTGTGTGTCTTGGTGTTTTGAGTCAGATATTAAGAGCGTGTCTGTTGCAGGGTTAGTGTAGTATGGTGGGTAGTTCAATTCAATTCAATTGTCTTTATTTCATAATATATACAAAATTTACATTCATGTACATATTACATATCCATTAAAATAATTTAGAAAAGTAAAATAGCTGAAAAGGTATACACATATGAATTCCTACAACTCTTGTTTATTTACAGTATAGCCTATAATTAAATATATATTTTATTATATCAACTTTAGCAACTGCATTTTGTTATGAACCAAGTATTTGTTGGAATAATTACATGACATCCTAGATAAACCGAGGAAGCTCATCACCTTGTATTTGGATCATAAGACACGGGAGCCCGTCGTTCTTTGTGTCGCTGAACCCATAGGATTCTAGAGTAGATTGTGTTAAGATCATACTTCCATACATCAATATTATATGTCTTATGAAATAGATTTTCAACATTGTTTATAAAATGTCCAGACTGCAAGTATTGCCAATTAGTATTAATTATAAGATTATTAGACTTAGCTATTCTGTGAAAATATCTTGCCTGAATAAGAGCAATGTGATGCTTTGGCAGTAATTGTTCACATGACTCTGCCACCTCATGGTTACTGGAATAGGAAGGTACACCAAGGATCCGCTTCATTGACTTGTTGATAGCTAAGGCAAAAGTGTTGAAGATACCTGTAGAAAAAGTCTTTCAATTGTTCCAGAGTGGAAGTCCAAAGTCTGGCTTACAATACGCATTGTATACAAATATAAATGTTTTCTTATCAACATATGAAAAATGTCTAATTACTGTATTAAAACTTGAATAAAATGTTTTCAGCCTTAAATCAACATCATCATTGTCATGTAGAGAAGAAGAGATCACATGGCCCAGATATTTAAACAATTTTACTAGCTCTAGTTCATCATGATGTAATTTTATAGTATTACCCGAAGATTGGTTTCCTTTCCTTATGAATTTCATGCATTTTGTCTTGTTTTTATTAATAATCAAACCATGTTTTTCTAATTCAATTTTCAATTTAATATACAATTTTTCCCTATCATCACGTTCGTGAGCAATCAGAGCTATATCGTCAGCATAGGCCAAAATATTAATTTTTGTTATTCCCAGTTGACACCCTTGATTCATATTAGACAATTCTCCTAAAATATTATCTATATATAGTTTAAATAAAAAGGGGGATAGTATTCCTCCCTGCCTTACTCCCCGCTCCACATAAGAAAAGGATCCCTGGTGCCCCTTCCATGTCACATTAGCTAATTGATTTCTGAGGTAATGCATAAGAAAATACACTAAGTCCACTGGGACTCCCTTATTCAATAATTTTCACCCAATAGAAAATGATTCACATAATCAAATGCCTTGGACAGATCAATAAATGTTATGAATCCAGAGTCATTTTTATGAGAGTAATTGAACATAAATTCTTTTAAAACAAAACATGCATCAGTTGTCGACACTCCTCTTTTAAAGCCAAATTGTTTATGGTTTAAAAAAACTTTTTCCTCAAGTATATCCAGTATATGAATTTCGAAGAGTTTCAACAAGCAGGAAGACTGCATAACAGGTCTGTGATTATTAGATAAAGTAACATTACCCTTTTTATCTTTAACTATTGGTGTTATATTTCCTTTTAGTATATCAGTCGGTAGATAACAATGACTGAAGAATACATTGACAAAATATGACAGAATCGCAAGAACGTTATCTGATGCATTCTTCAGAAAAAGCGAGTGTAATCCATCATGCCCAACGCCAAGATTTAATTTACAAATTGCTCGCTTCAATGATATATGCGAGGTTACAACATTAATTTTCCTACCTTCTTTCCACTTCCTTTTAAACTTATTCATAAAATCATCTTTACCGATTAATTCAGGATTATCACTATGCATTAAATACATATTAGAAAATATGTTTATAATTTCATTAAGATCCGAATGACCATCAATGATATTTGTAGTTTTTTCTTTGCCTCTTTTGATCTTTACTTCCTTCCAAAACTGTTCCTTATTTTTCAATCGAAACTTATCAATAATAGACTTACATATTTCTTTATTTTAATTTTGCTTACATTGTTTTAGTGCTTGCTTAAACTTACTTCTTGATTCAACCATTTCTGTATACTCAGGACTATCTCGAGATTTACCTTTAGCTATCCATTTCAAAAAGCAATTTCTAGCTATTGTATGATGGTTTTTAATTTCCCGGTTCCAACCTGGGATTATTTTGAATTTATTTGTAATGATAACATTTTTCCTATAAGCTTCAGACGAATTCGCAATTGCAATACGTATTGATTCATACAAGCAATCTATCCATTCTAAATGTTGTTGATGATGACAGCCAAGTACGGAACATTGCAATACTGGATGATCAATGAGAGAAGACAACTTTAAACACACTAACTCATTAATATTATCAAATTCACCTTTTGTAAGTGCACCCCAGTTGATATAAGATTTGTCATGGTTATCAACATCTATCGATCTTACATAATTTTTGTTACAATTTATCGAATCATCTGCAGAGGTTATTCCGATCTTAAATACAATTGGAATATGATCAGATCCAATTATATGATCTAAAACATTTATATTGTTAACTGTTACAAGTGTGTGCTGCCTTCCCACAATGTGATCAATCCATCTACTTGCAGAGTTCCCATATCCTATAAATGTGCAAGTATCCCTATTTAAAACATTCACATCAAAACACTCAAGATCATTATTTTGCATAAAATTAGTTAAGTTTGTCCATGCACGCCCAGAGAGAGGATCTGCATTAAAATCTCCTGTTAAGAAAATTGCATCAAATTTATACTCAACAATTATATCTTCCAATAATGACAGGGTTTCGAAATATTTATTTAACGTTGCCACTTCCCAAAGATCACTATTGATATATACGTTAACTAAAACAATATCTAAATTATTAATATTAAGGCTGAATATCATCAAATTCTTTTCAGTAACTATCTTATTTATCTTAAAGGTGGGGGCTCATGGGTTGAGGTAAACATGGAATGATAATCGCCAAGCTGTACATAATTATCTTGCAAAATGCAATGGCACTGAAATAATTATTAACAATGGTATAAAGGATTTTGTGGATCGTCTATACTGGGCCTGTGACGTCACACCAGTATAAGTCCACCATCCAGTCGAGGATAAGGATACTGGTGTGACGTCACTATGACGTCACAGGCCCGGTATAGACGATCCGCAAAATCCTTTATACCATTGTTAATAATTATTTCAGTGACATTGCATTTTACAAGATAATTATATGCAGGTTGGCAATTATTTTTCCATGTTTACCTCAACCCATGAGCCCCCACCTTTAAAGATTTTTTTTTTTTCCAAAGTACTGCCATCCCTCCCTCTGGGCGTCCTGCCATGGCAGCTAAAGCACGTTCAGAATACGTGGCACTCACACTAACACACTTCTAATGCTCATCAATATAATCCAAGATCCCAACTTTATCCTGAGTAATGAAAGTTTCCTGAAGAAATACCATGTCATACTTATAATTTGTTAACTCCCTAACCAAGTCAATATTTTGACATAGAGAACAACAGTTGTAAGAAGCAACGGTAAAATCGGAAAAATACATAGTTAAAAGAATAAAAAGAATACGGTTTTGACAACCCGTAAGGGAAGGAAGGAAAAACTAATATTTATTAGTGGCTCCTGAAGTCAATGACGTAAGAGCCTATGTTAATATGGCCTCGTTCCGGGCTCCTCTGAGCCCGGGTTAACCTAGATCACGGCGGTCGAGATCCAAGATCATCATAGGGGGTACCCCTTAATCATTCCTACGGTACGTCATTGGGACGGAGCCACTGAAAAGTAGGAAATAAAAAGAAGAATTAGCACAGTTTGAACACCGCGCCTACGCGCACTCTGATCTTCCTCTGTTTCCCATGCACAGCCAGCCACCTGTCCCCCTCAGGGACTATCTCTAATGTAATATCAAGTTGATCATGTGTATGGGAAGGGGATGGTGGGAGGGCACTTTTCGTCATTGACTTCAGGAGCCACCAATAAATATTAGTTTTTCCTTCCTTCCCTTACTGGTTTTCAAAACCGTAATTTATTGGTGGCTCCTTACGTCAATGACGTAAGAGCCTAGAATAGCACGACCGGTGGAGGGACCTTCATATGCTCATCAAGGTAAACCGCGAGAATCTATTAGGAAGACCAAAACGAAAACTGTGACATGTGTCTAAATATAAGAGTATAGTCGTAAGAAAAAGATGTATAAGGCGGGTACCATTAAAGAAGCCTTATCTCGGAAAGACAGAACTACTGAGGTGTGGATACTGATAATTGTATATCACAAAATTAAGATTATACTAAAGTTATGTATTTATAGATGCAATAACGTATAGATATTGTTATGTAACAGATCTAGTGCAGTAATAGCACTCTTGTTATTCATTCCGGATTGTGTGTCCTGCCAACTTGTCCTGGACTTACACGCGCCCCCTCCTTTTTCAATTAAGGTGACAGGTAGGATGCATTTTCTATTACCTTACACCCTGGTAATAAGGCATTGAATAAACATAACCATCTACTTATTGGCTTTGGGGGGCATCATCCTGCCCTACAGCTATGTTTGGTAATTTGGGACTTCTCCAGATGTACCGACAAGTATATGGCTAGGGACGCATTGCTAGAGGACCAACAGGCCCGTCTGAGTTATATCTTCCCCTGAAAACACCCATTTAGGAAAACTAATGGTAGCGGACCATATGTGTCTATCATGGGATTTTGCGATCACCTGAGGTTCAGCTTCCTTCATTATCTTTGCAAAAGGGATGCTAACACTTTCTTTCCCCCCTTATTTGACCATCATGGGGGAAGCACAATTGTGTCTTCTTCCTAGGAATAATAGACTTAGAGTAGGTATATAGTGCATTAACCCAGCAAGTGCGGATCTCATCATAAGAGTTTTACCGCTGCGCTGCAGAACTCCTCATATAATCCAAGGCCTAAATTTTTTTTTTTTTTAAATAAGCCCAGTATTTTTTTTTTTTATTGCCCCTTGGCCATGCCAAATATCACTCCTCCACATCCCCCCCTTCAATTATCACCTATTCTCCCTGTTATTCCCTTATTCTTAGGTATATTTTCGTGCTAACATTAGCGAGTTGCTAGCAGGGCGTGGTCATCTGTGTTACCAAGCGTGGGAAAGAGCGAGAGAGAGACTACCACGCAACAGTGTCTCTCCAGCCGTCGTGACGGCTGGCTGGCTGGCAGGCTGCCTCAGCCATAAGTTATGTAACTCCCGGCCTTTATCGCCGATTTTGACCGTCCAAACGCTGTTTCCACTTGTTGTAACAGGTTAATACCTTTATAATCAACGTAAAATAGGCGCATATGGATAAGTATTAATGATATTTATGGTACGATGACGATTTGAGTTTAGGAAACAGTCTAAATACCTCCGCACAGGGAGGGGTGGCCAATACCCCACCTACGCAGCGGAGAGGTTAACAGGGAATAGAGCATGGGGTATTTTTGCTCTGGTCAAGGCAGGAATAGAGAAAGGTGTGGGGAGATGTTCCTGGTGTTCCTTTTTGTGATTACTCTGGTGTAGTAACAATATGTACAGAGTCTTTCTTAGTAGCAAAACTAGGTAGACCTTGTCATGGATGTCAGTTCTGAGACCCATTGGCCAATGGTCTGGGTCCCTTGACAATACGCACTTATTAAGTTTCTTGTCATATGTGGTCTCACAGGAGAAGGCCTAGACTGTGACACAGTTAGGTCCTTCGAGATTGACCATTGAGGAAGCGAATGGCGATTAGGGGCTCTGAGCTTAACACCAGCCTGCCTACCAAACCCTGTTGGTCTTTCTGGGGCAGAGATAAACTAGTACGCGTCAAGAAGGGTTTCTTTATGATGATACGTGGTTTATAAGTGTGTTAATTGTTAGCTCTTTTAAAGTCAATTAAGCAATTTAGGTGCTTCCGCGACCCAGCAACCGATGGAGACTGCTGGGTTTGAACTTGCACTCCAAGGTGTAAATTGTTTCAAGCGTGAACTATCCTGTCTTAGAGTTGAAGCTGTGTATTGGCTAGTGAGTGTATCTGTGACTTCCTTGTCGCAGGATGGTAGCCATTTGGATTAGAGGATGTCCATATCGCAAGTGTTATATCTGTCTACGGGTTGGGGAACCCTGGTAGAGTTATTGCATGGATTAAAGGGGAATGTTTTGGGCTAGAAAGCATAGCTCTTACCCGAGCAATTCTAGAGAAAACTGGTCCGGGTGGGGACCTGTTTCTCCAAGCCAAATACAGTAGTCATGGTGTCCATCTGGTATGACATTGACCTGGAGGTCAATGATATTGCGTGAACTTTGGGAAAATAGAGGGGCTGTTAGTAGTTGTTGTTGTTGTTGTTGTTCCCTAAGCTGCCTGGCCGAACAGCCCCGAGTCCCTGAGGAAGGCCATGGCCACGATCGGGCTTTCCCACAGAGCTCTCATTGAGTGTAGGTTGTGTTGTTGTTGTTGTTGTTGTTTTTCCTCAAGCTGCCTGGCCGAACAGCCCCAAGGCCCCGAGCAAGGCCAAGGCCGTAACCGAGCGCCCCCACAGAACCCTCCCTGCCGACCACAATAAAGCCTGGGTGACCGAAGCCACTCCATGGCGGGGAGCTGAGGAGGGTGCGGAAACGCCCGGGAAACCAAAGCCCCACCCAGGGCCCTGTGCCCCTCAGCAATTATGAAGAGAAAGTTGAGGGGCAAAGGAAAGATGTGATGCTTTGGCTTCCAATCTTGGTAGATTAGGAGGTCAATCCACGCAAGAGATGCCGTCACTTGAGATCTAGAAAATATATAAGTAAAAGGAACAGTCAGAGTAAGCTATGGGTATGGCAGAGATCGCTCAGTTCTCACTCTGATAGACCAGCCCATCACCACATGACTAGAACCCAATCCTCTCAGCTAGGAAAGGCCCTAGAAAGCCGCCTTTGGCGGGGGGATAGCTCCCCTATTTCAACCCTTTTCGGGGTTGGGCACCCGCCCAAGTGGCGTAAGTGGTTGTAAGTGTAAGTGGTTGTGTGAAATGCAGTCTTCTATGATGTGTTTAATGGTATGGGGTGCTGTGTTACATCCCGGGCAGGCGTCGACAACGGAGTCATCCAGTCTCTTCTGATAGCTCAGGAGAGCTGGATGGTGTCCGCATCTCAGCCTGGCCAGGTGGACTCTGTCCTCGCGAGGGAGGGAGGATTCGGAAGGATGGATTTCGGGAGGATATGCATGCAGCTGCGTGTTGTCTGTGAGTGAGTGGATGGATTGGCGAGAGATATGAGTATGGATGTGCTTCTGGAAGTTGGTTCGGGGTGGGCAGGGAGGGAGAGGACAATAATTGTGTGTGATACCGTGTGCTGGGTTTGTTTTTGATATTTCTTGGTGTTTGTGGGTGTGTTGCCATGTAGTTTGGGTGGTCTTGGTTCGTGGAGGCTGCTGCCAGGAATTGAGTGCCTCTCATGTCCAGATGGTCTTTGACTTGATTTTGGTTTCTTGATGTAGATGATCAGTGGATGCAGTAGCTGTGCAGCCTGTAATGATCTTCAGGGCTTTGTTTTGAATAGTCTGTAAGGTCTTATGATGTGTTTCAGCTAGGTTAGAAGCCCAGGCTGGGCTTGCGTATTCCATTACTGATCTTATGTATTGTTTATATACTGTGGTGGTAGTTTCTTTGTTGTGTCCAAATTTTGTGTGAGCAAGTGACCTGAGGGCGTTAAGTCTGGGTGTCAGTTTCTTTTTAATGTTTGTGGTGTGCTGTTTGAATGTCATATGAGTATCATATGTTACTCCTAGGATTTTGGGTGTGTGTGTATGTGTTAGGGGTGTGTTGTTTATGGTGAGTTGAAGGATGTATTCGTGTTCACCTGTCCAGCTTGTGAGCAGGGTTGCGGTGGATTTGGCTGGGGCTAGATTAAGTCTGTTTGTAGTGCACCAGCCATGTAGTGTGTTGAGATAGGGTTGAAGGAGATCTGTTGCTCTTCTTGGGTCATGGTGTGTGCATGTGAGTGTTATGTCATCTGCATAGGAGGCTGTTAGTTCTTGGGTACGGTGTGACACTGACTTAAGGATGTCCATTTTCTTTGATTGATGAACTTCAGAACGACTGATAGTGCCAACATATCAGATTCGAAGCGTCTGTGTCCACTCCCAAAAGCGGGAGGTGGATCTGGCCAATGTGTCACTGATTACCTTTACTTGAGATTTTCCCCCGCAACGCCAGGGGATGTCGAATTCTCTTTGGGATGAATAGAAGGGAATTGGGAGGTGTTAGTGGAACGGTTTTGTTGTCTGGTCAGATTAGTTCTTTTAACCTGAGGAAGCTTAGGAGCCTTGTAATTTTGAACCCAATTTTTTAAAGAGCCTATCGGAGATTATCCCAGTTCCTGTTTACAGACTTGGTATGTAATACTGTGAATGGTTTGTTACGGCTGGATCGGCAATACATATTCGGGATTCTTGATCGTAGGACAGAAATGGCTTAAGTGACAACGACACGCTCGATTCCAGTCCCAAATACTATATGCTCCAGACAACAAAAGCACCAACGCCCTACAGAGTTATCGTCTACGGTAACGAGGTACCTTAACTCGGCGAAAGTGTACAACAGGGGTAGGCTATGAGGCTAAACTCCCTCAGACATTTATAGGTTACGTTATTACTAAAGAAATGCAATACTCAAGAAACTACGTTAATATTAAGCCTCTAATAATGTAGAATAGAAGCAGGCTAAAGGTATGACAGTGAAATGCTAAATGACAAATGTACACGCCTACTTGAAAGCGCGTGCACTACACTAACTGTCCCCTACTAACATGCACTAGCATGTAGCATACAAGATGTTCATGATCCAGTAGATACCTAATACACATGGGAGGAACATAAACAGTAGTCACTTATTATAATAATGAATCTATACTTGGAATAACTAAAAGGTTGCAGGCAACAGTACTGCGCCGGTAGCCTACTACCGCATAGGCTACTTCGCTTCTCTCACTCTGTCTCCCCTCCGAGTCCGTATGCGCCCTACGCAACAGAACTCCGGACACAGCAGCAAAACGACAGTGCAGTTAATTGATACATGAAAGTATTAATAGTGTTGTCTTGTGTGTGAGTAATGTGTATTGTAAAGTGTTATAGATATATACTTAAAGAGAGCTGCAATGCATAGTAAAATAAAGATATATCCCACTCATCATCCCCATGTGTTCTAGCTAGCAGGCCAAGTCACAGGAACAACGAGTCCCAGCACCGAAAGCGAGAACCCAGGAGAAGACTGTAGAGAACACAAGGACAGATAAATTACGTTACTCTACTATACCGGCACTACGAGCGAGCTGTAGTCTCGGGTGCTACACTCGCTCCTGGCTCGGTATGCAAATCAAGGCTAAGTCCTCGTCCCTCTACAGACAACTCCTGGGCATGGTCGGGCTCTTACACATGGCACCAGTCTAGTCACAAATGGGATGATGAGCAGGGCATATAACTCGTGAACATGTAGAACGTTCACCAACTATCCTCATCAAGAAGATCGCTGTTCACATTAACCCCTTAAATCTAATACATGTAAATATATGCTTGTCCTAAGAGTAATACGAGAGGTGAGTGCTGAAACTCCTTTAGGACCTCAAGGGAAGGTTATGCATTTAAATAGAGAGAAGAATGAAATGAGAGTAATGTCGTCAGAGAGAAAGAGTGCAACCGTGAGAAGTGGGGAGAGAGAGCAAGGGATGTTAGAATCTCAAAGGTTCTAGGCAACCTAGTCCAGGAACACACAGCCAACCTCCAGGCAGTGTGCTGTACGACAACATGGGCCCAGCCCAGGCAGGCAACAATGGACTACCAACCCTATCGCGCCTAGCTATAAGGGCAAGGCTGCCAACCAGTCCATACGTCTGGCAACCACCCGGCCGGCAGCGCGGCGTGTTGCTACCCTCTTGCTCTGAAGCCCAACTCACTCTCTCTCTCTGAATTCCCATTATCCTATCTATCAACTTCTCTATTGATACTACATATTAAATGGAAGGTCTCGACATGGCTTAAAACAAAACCCACCACTGGTTAGCACATGACGAGACCTTTGCAGAGATACAAAGAACATAGTTATAAGTTGTCACACTCAATATACATAGCGGCTGACGGTAGCCAGATCACGGGCGGTACAGTGGAGTACCAAGGAGTACAATCAGGTTGCGTTGCCCAGCACTGGGGTGCGTCACAGCCCCCCCAAGATTTTAGATAATCGACCTTAGAAGCATTATCAAAATCTGACAGGCAACCAACCGACCTGCTACCCTTAGCTGCCACTAATTGCAAAAGGTGCACAACAACTGAAGTGTGAATTATACATAAAACACAATATCGCATTCATTATGCTACAACAATAAAGAGTTTTCTCGTTTATTTTATTGTTTTATAATCTTTTTGGACGGCGTTATGATAGCCTAATTTTACTCCTGCTCAACCCACACACCGTGCACGACTATCTTGGATCATCAACCCTTGATAGACAATCTGCTATCACGTTCTCACTCCCGGCAATATGCTGAATGTGGAGATTATACTCTTGGAGCATTAGGGCCCACCTGGTCAACCGCATATTCCGATTGTGAAACTGATTTAGGAATTTCAAGGGATGATGGTCCGTATAAATCGTCACTACCGGGCCGTAGGCTGGAACATAAACTTCGAAATGTTTGAGCGACAAAACGATAGCCAGAAGCTCCTTCTCTATAGTCGAGTAATTCCTTTGTGCCGAATTAAACTTGCGAGAAAAGAAGCTCACTGGGTGTTCCAAGCCCTCGGAATCAGTCTGCAGTAACACTGCCCCGGCACCCACACCGCTGGCATCAGTCGCCAGCTGAAAACTCCTGGAGAAGTCTGGGGCCCTCAAAATCGGATGTGTACACAGCAGGTGCTTGACTAGGTCGAAAGCCCTCTGACACTCCGCAGCCCAACAGAACTTCACTGACTTCGACAGTAGATCAGTTAACGGTGCTAAGACAGTAGAGTATCCCCGGATGAAGCGCCTATAATAGCCTATCATACCTAGGAACCGCATGACCTGGCGCTTAGTGGTGGGCCTGGGAAACATATTGATAGCCTGTATCTTGCTCAGGGGGGGCACACCCGGCCTAACCCGACCACAAAGCCAAGATACTGCACAGTAGCCTTTACAAACTCGCACTTCCTCAGGTTCACCACCAGCCCAGCATCGTGCAACTTCCTAAACAGGGTCTCTAAGTGCCTTAGGTGATTTTCAAAATCGTCATCATATACTATCACGTCATCAAGGTAGACCGTGCAGTTAGGGATTTCGTCACAAATATCGTTCATCAGGTTTTGAAACGTGGCAGGTGCGTTCTTAAGCCCATAAGGCATTACGTTACATTGGTAGGTCTTGCCATCTACCACAAAACCACAAACTTGCTTAGCTCGGTCCGACAGGGGTACTTGCCAGTAGCCTTTTACAAGATCAATTTTAGTAAGGTACTTTGCATTCCCTATCTTGTCCACGCTGTCGTCAACTCGAGGCAAAGGGTAAGGGTTGGTAGTGGTCAAGCCATTTAGCCTACGAAAATCTATGCAGAACCGCACCTTGCCGTCAGGTTTTGGCTGCAACGTGACGGGTGATGTCCACTTCACATAACCTTCAGTGATCATCCCTCTCTCAACCATGTACTTTAACTCCTCCCGTAAAGCTGGCAACTTTACCGGGGGCACACGGTAGGGCACTGACTTGAAGGGCACATTATCACCGACGTCCACGTCGTGCGTTACCTGAGTAGTGAGACCTGGGTGTTCGGCGAAAACAGATGGGTATGACCTGAACAGGCCTAGGACAGCAGCACCCTGGTGCTCAGGCAGGTGACTTACAACTTGCCTAGCCTCTTGTTCAGTATTCCCCGCCCACTGTTCCGCGGAAATGACACAGTCCCAGCTATCCTCCTCAGCAGCATGACTGTCCCCACCTCCTTCTCCACCCTGGCCGCTGCAGGCCAGCACAGGGACAGTGAGAGGCTCTGAGGGGCGTCTCACATACTCTTTCATGAGGTTAACATGACATAACTGATGTTTTTTCCTACGGTCAGGTGTTGCAACGAGATAATCAAGGTCGGACAGTTTCTTAGCCACCACATACGGCCCAATGAACTTGGCAGAAAGGGGGTGTCCAGGCAAAGGTAAAAGCAACATTACCTCCTGACCCACCGAAAACTCCCGAAGCTTCACCTTGGCGTCATACTGGTGCTTCATGACCGCCTGTGCATTAACCAAGTTATTACCTGCCGCTGCCATGCAACCTATAAGTCTCTCCCGGCTCTCAAGGACATATTTAAGTACAGACCCCGGCTTCTCTTCGCCCTCCCAGATCTCTTTCACCATACTTAAAGGTCCTCTCACATTATGGCCAAAGACTAGCTGATTTGGACTGAACCCCAGGCTCTCTCCTGGGACTTCACGTGCAGCGAACAGAACATACGGCAGACCCAAATCCCAATCAGTGTCATGTTCTGCACAGTAACAGCGTAGCATACTCTTCAGGGTCGGGTGCCACCGCTCCAAGACTCCCTGGCTCTCGGGATGGTAGGCTGGCGACACTACAGAACATATACCGTGCAACTGAAGGGTTTGCTTGAACAATTTGGATGTAAAATTGCTCCCTGGTCTGACTGCACCTCACGTGGAAATCCATAACGGGAACAGAACAATAATAAGTTTTTAACAACTGCCTTTGCCGAGCCGTTTCTCATGGGGTATGCGTCCGGGTATCTCGTAGCCACATCCATGATTGTCAACAGGAATTTATTGCCACTACTAGTAGGCGGGAAAGGGCCAACCAAATCTACTACAACTTTGCTGAACGGAGGCCCGGTGACAGGTATGGGAAACAAAGGTGCCTTCGGGATTGTCTGGTTAGGCTTCCCCGTTGTCTGGCAGGTCGCACACCCAGCCACCCATGCACAGACATCAGCCTTGACCCCAGGCCACCAGAAAAACCTGCCCAATGCCGCCAATGTTTTTGTTACCCCCAAATGACCCGCCACCGGCACATCATGCGCCAGACACAATAAGGACTCTCTATACTTATTTGGAACAACCACCTGGTCTACTACCCTCGCACCGCCCTCCCACTTCGATTTGGGGTCTAAAAATCTGCGGTACAATATCCTGTTGAGCCTAAAGAAATCTCCCGGCTTCGCATCCCCATCTTCCTCCAACTCTATGGCACCATTGCTATAACGAGCTAGGCTAGCGTCTTGCAGCTGCTGCTCACTTATGTCCCCGGGCGTCAATGCATCAAGATGGTTTTGTAATAAGACATTACCCCGGCTAGTAGGCTCTACTGCCTTAGTGGCTCTCGCTACAGCTCTTGCCTCACGCGAAGTCTTACCCAACTCTGCCTTGTTACACACCATCTCTGGGCCAGAGTCAACTCCCGTGTTTATTATAGGTCCAAGTACCGAATCACCGAGAAGTGCAGCAGAATCAATGTCCCTTTTCCTGCCCTTAGCAACCTTCTCCTGATCCTTCCTCCACTGTCCCCGAGGTTGAGTGCTAGGCTGTGCAGGAGCCGCAGAGCGAGATCGGGTTACCACACGGGCCATCTCATCCTGTTGGCACCTCCCAACCAATTCCCGATTCTCACCATCCACGTCGGCCGCCCTCTCGGCAACGACTAAGGGTGGAGTCCCGGAAGTGGGCACCGCAAAGTCGTTGCCGAGAAGAAGGTCGACGCCCTCAACTGGCAAACACTCAACGATCCCTACATCCAGCTCCCTGCACACCTCTCCCACTCTCAACTCCAACCTCACAAGTGGGTATGACCTCGTAGCATTTATACCCTGCACCACAACAACTCTGGCCGCATTTATCGGTTTCCCTGTGAAGTTCCTCAACAAAGTTTGCGAAGCCCCCGTATCCCTCAACAAGTCAACCCTCCGTAGTTCACTCCCCCAGCTCACAAACCCGTGTCCCCGATGGCTACAGAAAGTGTCCCGGACAGGTTACTCAGTTACTCAGTTACTTGTTCGTCAAGGGGAATCCACGCAATGCGAGCTAAGCTCATTATTATCGCGCCTCCTTAACTGGGAATGTATTGCGTGAAATGCATGTTAAGTGTTTTATGTACTGTTGGAATGGCTGTGGATGTGTGTGTAGTCTGTAGTTTAGCCAATTGGCGACATTGGAAACGAAGGCTTAGGGTGGATCTGTTTGGTACCATTCTCACTATAGACGGTACCGTCTCGCCCGAAGGCTTAGGTAGCCATCAGCTTAGGTGAACCATATGATACCCATCTCGCCTTGTACCATTTTTGCCAACCCCAGATGGGACGTCACAACGTCGTCCACTTATGCCAGGTACCTATTTACAGCTAGGTGAACTGAGGCTAACACATGAAAGGAGACAAGCCCAATTTGTCTCCGCCCGGTCTGGGATTGAACCCCCGACCCCTCGTGTGTGAGACGAGAGCTCTACCTACTAGGCTACGGGCTGTGTCGAGCCTTCCGTACGCTTCTTTACCGCGTGTGCCTCAGCTGCTGACAACCTACCCCGGGCAGTTGCTGCAGCCTTCAGAGACACACCGATACTGTGAACCAATGACACCGGCTTAGCGGGAGTGTTACTAGGGCACTCACGTGAATAATGGCCTAGCTTCTGACATTTGTAACATTTCACATCCCCAATGGGCTTCTTCCCTTGTGCGGGCGAAGAAGGGGCCTGACCTTTAGTAAACGGGAGAGGCTTGTGTTTGTAGGTGTTATTAGGTGCAATGCTTTTAGTGTGGTTATGTGTGTCATAGGATTTGTTATTATCGAAAACTCTGGTGGGTGGGGTATAGCGCCCCTTCTGCCCTGACTCAGCCCTCTGAGCGGCACCGCAACCACGAATCAATGATAATCTGAGGTCTGCCATCTTGGCAGCCTCCTCTACTGTCTTGGGACATTTTTCCTTAATGTTCAGCGTTAGATCGGTTCCAGTACATTTGTAAAACTGTTCCAGATAGAAAAGTTGCTTAATTTCCTCAGCCGACTCTGCGTGCTCGGACCGAAACCAGTTATTACATGCATCTGTTAAGTCCCGTGCGTGCTCCATAAAACTGACGTCGCTCTTCTTATTCACGCCACGGAACTTCAATCTATAAGTTTCGGGTTGCAGTTCGTAGGCCCGGAGCACAGCCTCCTTCACCAGTCCATACACGACACTCTCGTCCAGTGACAGTGCATCGTAGGCTTTCAACCCCTTACCCACTAGACGTGATGAAACTAATGCTGCCCATTTAACCTCCGGCCAGTCATACTCACGACACTTCTTTTCGAAACGAGCAAAAAACTCAGTCACTGCTGTCTCATCAAATGCGGGTACTAACTTAATTAAATGCGAAAGTGAGTCTGTAACCCGGTGCCCACCACCGAGATGACGCCCCGTGGTCTCTACTCTAGACTTCTCGACATCCATTTCAGCCTGGTACCTGGTTGCATCCTGATTGGCTTGGATTCTAGCAACCTCTATGCGTTCTATACTAGCCTGTTGTATCTGAGTCTCCTGCAGCTTAAACTTAGCTAGTTCTAGCTGAAATAACATCTCAGGAGACAGGCCTGGGGGGGGAGAGCACAAAATGGGGGATCCACACCGAGACGTGTTTACGGGTAAGCCAGCTTGCCATTGAGAACCCTCCTGCTGCATCGTGCTAAGACTCGCTGGCTGAGGGCCCAGCTCAGGGGTAGAGTGGAATGGAGGCTTGGAGGGAACCCCCCAAGACCCCACTCCACCCACCGCCCCATCGCCATCACCCAACAAACATGCCACCAAATTCTTCTTGGGCCAACTGTCAGGACAGTCCCGCCCCAAAACCGTGGCTAAACAGCGAAGACCGTAACAATCAATAGCCTGCAGGCGCTGTTCGGTCAAAGGTGTCTGCAAAAATGCCCGGGCATCCCTCTCTCCACTTATAACACTCCCCTCCCTAAATATCTGCTGTACTTGCTGGTCACTAGGCTGTACCGTGTTATCCTCCCCCGTAAACGATGAGTCATTAGACATAGTGCTGGTTATACAATTGCTGTTCATAAACAAAAAAAAGTGCTTATTACTAATTGCAGTCTCGACTCACAAAATGTTAAAGATGCTTGAATGACTCTACTCTAGACACCTAACGAAACAATCTGCAAGTCCACCAATACAATAATGACACAATAAAAATTCCTCCAATATGCAAGAAAATTCTAGCCAGCTCTACTAGGTAGCATAGAATAGTTCTCCAAAAAACATGTGATAGGATACTACTGAATCTTGTGCAAGGTCGCCATTTTGTTACGGCTGGATCGGCAATACATATTCGGGATTCTTGATCGTAGGACAGAAATGGCTTAAGTGACAACGACACGCTCGATTCCAGTCCCAAATACTATATGCTCCAGACAACAAAAGCACCAACGCCCTACAGAGTTATCGTCTACGGTAACGAGGTACCTTAACTCGGCGAAAGTGTACAACAGGGGTAGGCTATGAGGCTAAACTCCCTCAGACATTTATAGGTTACGTTATTACTAAAGAAATGCAATACTCAAGAAACTACGTTAATATTAAGCCTCTAATAATGTAGAATAGAAGCAGGCTAAAGGTATGACAGTGAAATGCTAAATGACAAATGTACACGCCTACTTGAAAGCGCGTGCACTACACTAACTGTCCCCTACTAACATGCACTAGCATGTAGCATACAAGATGTTCATGATCCAGTAGATACCTAATAATACACATGGGAGGAACATAAACAGTAGTCACTTATTATAATAATGAATCTATACTTGGAATAACTAAAAGGTTGCAGGCAACAGTACTGCGCCGGTAGCCTACTACCGCATAGGCTACTTCGCTTCTCTCACTCTGTCTCCCCTCCGAGTCCGTATGCGCCCTACGCAACAGAACTCCGGACACAGCAGCAAAACGACAGTGCAGTTAATTGATACATGAAAGTATTAATAGTGTTGTCTTGTGTGTGAGTAATGTGTATTGTAAAGTGTTATAGATATATACTTAAAGAGAGCTGCAATGCATAGTAAAATAAAGATATATCCCACTCATCATCCCCATGTGTTCTAGCTAGCAGGCCAAGTCACAGGAACAACGAGTCCCAGCACCGAAAGCGAGAACCCAGGAGAAGACTGTAGAGAACACAAGGACAGATAAATTACGTTACTCTACTATACCGGCACTACGAGCGAGCTGTAGTCTCGGGTGCTACACTCGCTCCTGGCTCGGTATGCAAATCAAGGCTAAGTCCTCGTCCCTCTACAGACAACTCCTGGGCATGGTCGGGCTCTTACACATGGCACCAGTCTAGTCACAAATGGGATGATGAGCAGGGCATATAACTCGTGAACATGTAGAACGTTCACCAACTATCCTCATCAAGAAGATCGCTGTTCACATTAACCCCTTAAATCTAATACATGTAAATATATGCTTGTCCTAAGAGTAATACGAGAGGTGAGTGCTGAAACTCCTTTAGGACCTCAAGGGAAGGTTATGCATTTAAATAGAGAGAAGAATGAAATGAGAGTAATGTCGTCAGAGAGAAAGAGTGCAACCGTGAGAAGTGGGGAGAGAGAGCAAGGGATGTTAGAATCTCAAAGGTTCTAGGCAACCTAGTCCAGGAACACACAGCCAACCTCCAGGCAGTGTGCTGTACGACAACATGGGCCCAGCCCAGGCAGGCAACAATGGACTACCAACCCTATCACGCCTAGCTATAAGGGCAAGGCTGCCAACCAGTCCATACGTCTGGCAACCACCCGGCCGGCAGCACGGCGTGTTGCTACCCTCTTGCTCTGAAGCCCAACTCACTCTCTCTCTCTGAATTCCCATTATCCTATCTATCAACTTCTCTATTGATACTACATATTAAATGGAAGGTCTCGACATGGCTTAAAACAAAACCCACCACTGGTTAGCACATGACGAGACCTTTGCAGAGATACAAAGAACATAGTTATAAGTTGTCACACTCAATATACATAGCGGCTGACGGTAGCCAGATCACGGGCGGTACAGTGGAGTACCAAGGAGTACAATCAGGTTGCGTTGCCCAGCACTGGGGTGCGTCACAGGTTATATTTGAAGACTTTTGGCATTGGATGGGTTTTGTTTTATAGTCTGGAGTTGTGTATCCCAGATTAATCCTACTCCTTCTGCTGATTGTGTAGGAGTGAGAATTTTTATTTCTCTAAATTTATTCTGAAACCTCCTTTTGTCACATGTTACGTGACTATCAGGGTTTGTTTTTTGGCTATGGAGTGGAGAAGACCACAGTATTCTACAATCTTGAAGGCTAAACAGTATTTTTACGCTGACTTTTGAGTAGAGGGGGAAGAGTTTGTTTCACTCCCTTGGTGAAAACTGGGAGCTATGTCCACGCTGGAAGGAATTCTGGTGACCATTCTCGCTCTGATTCTGAATGGGATAGCTAGGACCTTTTTTGGTACCTCTTGTATTGGGATGTGCCAGAGGACTCTTCTATATCTGGAGCAATTATCCAAACCTTTGATTGTAGAATTAGTTCTACTTGGTAACTAGTTAATATCCTGAACTTTCTATTGCAAATTGATTTGTTGAGGAGTAAACATGTCTATCGTAGGGTGTTAGTCGTAGACTGTCTCTTTTTGGGAGAGAAATATGTGTGATAGAAAGCTTGAATGCCTTCTGGCACCTAAGTTACAACATTGTCTGTCAACATTTGGTTCATTAATATTTTGATTCTAGAGGAAGTTGTCCATTGTTGGCCTGAATTCTGAGGAGGGGTTAGTTTGTTTATTAAACTGCTCCAACCTATCTATCTGAGGGCTTAGTAACCGAGCATGAACTTCGTTCAGGTTGTTTGGAGAATCAAACTACATGTGAATCGAGGTGAAGAGAGTGCTAGAGTGGCCATATCTTTTGAGTATTCTTGGACAATTGGATGAGTGGATACTGTCTAATTCTAGTTGCTTCAGAATTTGTAATAACGGCGGATCCCCAGATCGACCTTTGGTGATTTCACCTACATCACTACAAGCGCAAACAAGAGCAAATCTTGACATTCCCGGTGGTCGTCCGAGAATTACCCTGTGAAGCTCTTCTGATAAAATGAAGTGTGGACTTGGAGTGTTGTTGAGGGGTAGACTCTGCTACTTGCCTCATGGCTTGTGCAGGATGTTGTTGTGTGATAAAATTTTGACAGTAACCTATGGGTTCTTTGACGCAGTCTAACGTCTTTGTCAATCCGTGCAGGGTAGGTGTATTTATCATGGGGTCAATTAGTTGGTTACTGTACAACTTATTATTTGGGGATCTGAGATATTTCCAGAACTTCTGGGGAATAGAGTGGGAGTTCTTTATGTATGCCTAGTGGTAAATTGGAGATCCTCCAATGGGAGTTTTTTTTTTTTTTTTGGGGGGGGGGGGGGATCCCCCCAAGACAGGGTCAATCACTCTGACTCAGTCAACCACTTGGCCCTTGGGTCATCTCTTAGAGTGTATACCCCCATCCTAGGGTTTTTGTTCCCTGACATTTTTGTGGAGCAACCTACGGATTTATAGAGATTAGAGAGATTTAATGGTAATATGTCCATCCATCTTATTCACGCCAGACTATGGTTTGCAGCGTTTCCTGAAGGAACCGTGGGTGTCTGTGTGTAAGAAAAAGTACTTTGCCTCCAATCGGATTGGGAAGTTTTTTTTTTTTTTTTTTTTTTTTTTAATACGTCCAGCAAATGGCCTTGTGCTTCTTTGCACGTATATTCTTCAGCTCGTCCATTTTAATAATCCACTACTTTGGTATTGATACCAAATTTGGATGACCTGTGTCAGCATTAGTAGGTGTTACTCAACTTCAACTTACTCTGGTGGTTGTTTCCCGTATTGGGAGTTTGTTATTTTACGAGCAGGTTGTTTAGGATGGACAGGTACCTGAGCCAGTGGAACTGTGTTTGGTATGTCATGTTGTGATCTGGAAGGAGCAAGAGAACTACTTTGAGACCTCGGATAGACTTATCTAAAGGCGTAAAAAAAATCCGTTGGATTTGCTTGCCACATTCCTGCATGGATTTAATAACAATTACTTGAAAGTAGCCCAACTAGCTTCCTGGGTTTATGTATTTCAGCTTCAGTATTCGTCTGAATCATTTTTTTAGGGGGAATCAATGTGGGTGGGGAAAACAACTGGGTTGAATCAACATGTTCAATCGTATCACCTAGCCATACTAGGGAAGGAGGGGGAGGGGATGACATGTTCAGCACTTGGCTCAGCCAAGGCGGTAGAGGAGGCAGGTAATTCTTTGTTTATTCAAAGAAAACCGGATTAGCAGGTTAACCGGCCATGTCAGATAAATGTCCCAGGCCTGGGGATATGTGTGTAGGGTGCAGGACTTGAAATCCTGATTGCGAGTCAGGGAAGTTCGGGACTTCGAAGGTGGGTCGCTTTTATGTTTGTGGTTTGTTAAAATATATTATGTGGTACCCATTCTGTAAAAGCTTAATTGAGTAAATGTTATTGTTATTATTATTATTATTATTCTTCCGTTTTTTACTGGAAGGCTCTGAGCCGACCGACCTATGTCTTTTTCTTGCTAGATCCGGACATTTTCTTGTCAGGAGATGGGGACTAGCTAGGAGTTCTAGAAGAGATAATTCTAAAAAGCTTACATATTTTAGTGTTGCTGGTACTTGGAGATTTTTTGTAAAAAGTACCTGAATTGTTAGATTTTACTGAACTCCATAAAGATAATATGCCCGAGGGTATACATGTTTTTTGGGTCATTGTTATCAGAGCTGGGCACTTTAGTCAACACTTCCGCAAATAGCCAATTCCGCCATGGCGGAAGTGTCATTTTGTTGGCGCATTAGCGTTGGCGCTAAAATGGCTGCCTATTTGCGGGTTTGAAGCTCTGGAAAGTACCTCCATGTTGCAAACCTCGAGTCCGCAAAATTATAATTCCAGCCGCCAGCCAGCCCTGGGCCACTCCCAGCTCCCGCCAAAAAAAGTCACGTGACCAAGCACCTGTGTTCTGGAATCTAGGCCTATACATCGGCTCTTCACGTTTGTTCACTTACTTAGTAGCAAGCGTCGAGCTAACACCTACAACACACAGCAGTCCAAGAGTTCCAACCTGCTAGCACTTCAACTTTGTTTATATTTTCGGCCTATTGAAGTGAACATGGAGTCTACCATCATCCCTACCACAGCTGCCAACAGCATGGGGAGCAGTTCACCACCATCATCCGACAGTGATGCTGCAGAGCATGCAGAAATCGAGGACCTAAGCCACCCCTGGCCCCACCTAGAAACCTTTTATGGGCCTGTAATTACCAAGAAGATGTCTCTGGAGAAGGGCAGAATAATCTACAGGGGCATCATCACTTGCAAAAAGTGCAAGGCTAAATTGGCTTTTAATATGTACAGCGCGTACACCCTTATAATAATAATAATAATAATAATAGTTCTTAAAGCTAGCGCATGCTATGCTAGCTAAGGATACCTCAATAAGGCCGATTAGGCGTATTTCCATTGGGGTCCTGTACTACTACCCCATCCCTTTGCTCATGAGGGATGGTAACGACTCAGTGCTTGTGAAAAATCTTTAATGCGCCGAGCGTGGGCGCGAACCCGGGCCTTCTGGGTAGAAGTCCGAGACGCTAGTCACTACACCAAGCGAGCCGCTTGGCCATTACCAGCATGTGAGTAAAGTCGAAGTGGTTAATTTTACCTAGCATAACTTTATAATCTAGCCTAATTTAAGATTATAAAGTTAGGCTATCGTTAATTTGATTGATAGCCTGTTAATGTTTTAACCTGAAATAATGTTATTAGGCTACTCTAATCCCATTAAAATGCCTCAAAGCATGTAGGCCTAGGCTAAGTCTAACTTCTATATAGGCTAGGTTATATAGCCTAGGCCTAGGTCTATAATCACTAATCCCATCAAAATGCCTCAAAGCATGTAGGCTAAATATTGCATGTTCTAACTTCTATATATAGCCTAGGCCTATAGGCTAATTACTAATATAAGTAATTTTATTAGGCTAGGCCTAGGCTACCCTAATCCCATCAAAATGCCTCAAAGCATGTAGGCTAAATAATATTGCATGTTCTAACTTCTATATACCGTATATAGGCTAGCCTGGGCCTAGGTCTAGGGCTCTAGGCTATAATCAGTCAATCACTAATTCCATCAAAATGCCTCAAAGAATGTAGGCTAAATATTGCATGTTCTAACTTCTATATATAATATATAGCCTAGGCCTAGGTCTAGGCTATAATCAGTCACTAATTCCATCAAAATGCCTCAAAGCATGTAGGCCTAGCCTAATATTGCATGTTCTAACTTCTATGTATAGGCCTAGGCCTATAATCACGCTCATTTTATTAGTGTCAAGTAGAAAGTGTTAATTTTGAAAGTATCATATAGGACTAGACTAAATTTAGCCTACAATAAAATGTGATTAAATTTTGATCTGAAGCTAGGCCTTTATTCTGAGCATTCAAATTAATAGGCTTAGGCTACTTTCTATTAAATTACTTAATCTATCTAAAGTAGACCTATCTAGGCGTATATAGCCTATTGCCATTCCCAAAGGGGGGACCACGAATGAATCGCCTTCTTGCACCTCTGTGATCCGGCGTACCTCCTCCTGAATGGTGCGGAATTGCGAATACTGATTATTACTGAAGCATTCTCCCCATAAACAAGTTGCCCCAACGTTTTATTGCCCATATGGACAAACTAAGTGGCCTATGCTATATATATTAACCCTTTCACTGCGGGTGACGTTCTGGAATGTTTTGGCAATTTACAGCAATTTTCAGGCTTTAACCCGGGAACTGCGGGGAGACTCTTAAGAGTTCCCCCGGCGGACTGCGGGGAGACTCTTAAGAGTGAGTGAAAACAAAAAACAACTTTTGACATCGATTTTTTTTTTTTTTGGCCCCTGGGCCATGCAAAATCTCAGTCCTCTACCTCCCCTCCTTCCCCACTTTCCTCCTCTCCTTCAGTTATCACCTATTTTCCCTGTTATTCCCTTATTCTGAGGTATATTTTCGTGCTAACATTAGAAATCCGGTTGGAGGGTGTGGTCATCACTGATAGCAAGCGAATGCAAGAGAGAGAGAGAGAGTATCGATCGACTGTGTCTGAGTGGCCTTGGGGGAAATTGGCGGGAAAGCAGCTTGCCTCACCCATACATTATACAACTCGCGGGCTATATCTCCGATTTTGACCATCCAAACGCTGTTTTCACTCGTTTTATTGTTGTTTCAGGTTAATACCTTTATAATCAACCCATAATAGGCGCATATGGATAAGTATTAATGCTATTAATGGCACAATGAATATTTTAGTGACGGAAACACCTCAAATACGTCAGCACAGGGGGACGTTTCCAATTACCCCCATGCGCACTTGTTGTTGTTGTTGTTCCCCAAGCTGCCTGGCCGAACAGCCCCAAGGCCCCGAGCAAGGCCATAACTGAGCGCCCCCACAGAACCCTCTCTGCCTACCACAATAAAGCCTGGGTGACCGAAGCCACTCCATGGCGGGGAGCTGAGGAGGGTGCGGAAACGCCCGGGAAACCAAAGTCCCACCCAGGGCCCTGTGCCCCTCAGCAATTATGAAGAGAAAGTTGAGGGGCAAAGGAAAAATGTGACGCTTTGGCTTCCAATCTTGGTAGATTGGGAGGTCAATCCACGGAAAAGACGCCGTCACTTGAGATCTAGGAAATACATAAGTAAAAGGAACAGTTGGAGTAAGCTATGGGTTTGGCAGAGATCGCTCAGTTCTCACTCTGATAGACCAGCCCATCACCACTTGTTAGGTTAAAAGCCTGTATGTATATCCTTGAGGTCCATGGAAGTTGGGCAACATTATATTTAAGTAAATATATATATTTATTGACATTAGAGATTGAGTTTATTGATTTACCCTTGATTCTGTAGTTTAAATTTAAAAATAATAAAAAACTGTTTGTGTTTGCATATTTGCATTTGAGGACTAGAAATTTCACAAGGTTTGCACATTTGTGTTTGCTGAAGTTATGTTCTGGGTTTGCTGATTTGTGTTTGCTGACTTGACTTTTTGTTTGTGGTGCCCAGCTCTGATTGTTATAAGCAAAGCTATATAAATAGTGAAGGTACACTTAGCCGGTGAACCGGAAATGTCTAATAATTTGTCAAATGAACTCGCCTTAACATAGGTGTTAGGATACTCCGGTGGTTGTCACTTGGAGCGGGAGGGGATGTTTTACTTGTTGAAAAGATTCTTCTCCGGTAGTGTTGTCGCTCCTTGAGCCTGGAGATTATAACAAGGAGTCAGTGTTGTATGGTCGAATTGATACCGGAATTATTAGGTCTACTTAGGTTTTGGTAAAATAGGGTCTAGTCATGTCCCGTTTATTTTAATCAGACTCCTGTTGTCTTTTATCAGTTTTATGTAAGAAGTAGCCTAGTGAATTACTATTCGGTATAACTGGAATAATTACCCGGAAATTTGTTAGGCAAGTATAGCCTTTTTTTAGGAAGGGAAAGGAAACTTGTACTTGTTTCCTGGAAATTAGTTAAAATATGTAATTAGTGAGAATACACTTCGTAGGTGACTTGGAAATGTCTAGATTTTTGCCCAGTGAACTCACATTAGAGATATCGGTTATTTAGCCGAATGAAGGGACCAACAGGTGAGGTGGTCATGTCTACCATGGCCTTGTAAACTGGAAAGCTGTTCCGCTGCTGCTGTGGTTATCCTTTGGCTGGGAGGGGACGTTCTCATTGTTGTCCAGATTCTTCTCTGGGAACGTAGTGCATTCCCTGAGCCTATGAATCATACCACTGGGTTAATGTTGCATAGTGAGATGACAATAGGGCTTATTTGGGCCTACTTCATTTGGGCAAAAAATAGGCACTAGCCTTGTATTGTTTATTTTAAATAAAATTATATTAAGTATGACCAAGCCTAGAGTAACCAGCAAGAATTTCCATTTGATTCCTTTCTTGGAACCCTGGTTTGTTTTTCTTAAAGTATGACAAAGTTTAGGGTACTGGGTAAAATAATATTTGTTTCTCTTACTGGGACCTGGCATTGTTCTTGTCCCAGTATGGCACAGCCTTGAATCACCTGGCACCCTTATGGTGGTGGCGGTATGATGTCACCCGGGATTATTGGCATTCTGGATTGACACACACATTTTTTTTTTTTTTTAAATTAAACTGATTAGAAAACTGACTTATTTAAGCTCTCGCACTTATCTTAATTCTGTTAGTTATATTAACTATTAGTTAACAGGGTCTGACTTCTTTATTAAAGTTTGACCTAACCTAGAGTACCTGGTAATAATTTCTAATTAATTTTTATATTGGGACTTGGTTTGTTTTTTTAAATTAAAGTTTGGGGCCGCTTAGGGTACCCGGGCCTTATTGAGATGAGGCCTAGGGCACCCGGGGACTTGAGAGTGTATGGTATTTGGGAGTGTATGGTACTATAATGTCACCCGCCTATTTGGGTACTCGGGAGTGCCTCCATACCCGGCAGTCATGGTACCCGGGCCTTATTGAGATAAGGCCTAGGGAAACCGGGGACTAGAGGATGTATGGTATTATATTATCCGCCCATCTGGGTACCTGGGACTGTCACCATACGTGGCCATCCTGGTATCCGGGCCTTGGTACCCGGGCCTTATTGAGATAAGGCCTAGGGCACCCGGGGACTTGGAAGTGTATGGTACTATAATGTCCCCCGCCTATTTGGGTACTCAGGAGTGTCTCCATACCCGGCAGTCCTGGTACCCGGGCCTTGATACCCGGGCCTTATTGAGATAAAGCCTAGGGAAATCGGGGGCTTGAGGATGTATGTTGTTATGATATTATCCGCCCATCTGGGATCCGGGACTGTCACCATAACTGGCAGTCCTGGTATCCGGGCCTTGGTACCCGGGCCTATTGAGATAGGGCCTGGGGTACCTGGGGATTTGGTTAGGTGGATATTCCAATATGATATTATTATGGGTATCTGTTAGCTACAGGTTCACTGATACCCTTTGGAAATAATGATACACGGGTGCCTAGATGAGTACACAGTAGGTTAATAATGAGAAGTTGTAAATGGACAGAGCTGGGCACCACAAACAAAAAATCTAGTCCACAAACTCAAATTTGCAAACCCAGAACATAACTTCCACAAACACAAATCGCAAACCTCGTGAAATTTCCGGTTCCCAAATGCAAATCAGCAAACACAAACCTTTTTTTTTTTTTTTTTTTTTTAATTTAAACTACAAAATAAAGGGTAAATCAATGTGTTGAGTTTATTATATCCCATGGTCAGGTGTTGGGTAAATTGTTTTGTTACCGGCCGACGACCGTGGGATACAAATTCTACAATATTGGTTGAGGGGGGCTTTGCCCCCTCATCCCCAATGACTTATTGTCATCATATATATTATCAGCAGGGGCAAATAGTAGCAATACAAAAACAGTCAAATTAGAAACGTATGTAACTGTGAGCGTGCGACTATGTAAACAAAGCGGATGGTATGCCCGCTAACATAACTCTTACCTAAAGTTTAATAGGCCTACAGTTTATTTTAGTCTAGGTTAATGGAGAGCCCCCAAAACTTTTGTCCCACATTTTGTATGAGGAACTTATCCCGTTTTGGTTAGGTTTGGTTATCAACAAAAATATATATATAATATATAGGCCTATAGATAGGCCACTTCGTTTGTCCGGCATAGGCAATTAAACGTTTGGGCGACTTGTTTTCGGGGAGAGTCCTTCAGTAATAATCATTATTCGCAATTTTGCACCATTCGGGAGGAGGTACGCCAGATCACAGAGGTGCAAGGAGGGGATTCATTTGTGGCCACACCTTTCGGGATGGCAATAGAAATAGAATAGATAGGTCTACTTTAGATAGATTAAGTAATTTAATAGAAAGTAGAATAGCCTAGGCCTATATTCATTATGATGCTCAGAATATAGCTTCAGATCAGAATAAAATAAAATTTGATTGTACATTTATATGATACTTTCAAAATTAACACTCTAGCCTATTTGACACTAATAAAATGGATAAATCTACAGTTATACTACCCCTATTTTGTCGCTATTCTGTTGGTACTAATGGGTTAACATTATTAGTAGTAGACTTAGTATGGTTTGATAATGCGCGGAAATGTATATTTGACTTGAAATAGATACATTGAAGTACGTATTACAAACCTTCGCGAACCTATAAACAGGGAACGTGAGCTGGGTTTAGACCGGTCGCGAGACAGGTTAGTTTTCGGTTAGGTTAGGTTAAGTTAGGTTAGGTTAGGCTAATGTTAAAAATACTAAAATGCGACGGTCCTTGGTATTAAACAACACTGTCTATCAAATAAAAAATAAAAAACAACAACAAATTACCTGAAAAACTTGTATCTGGTTGGATGCTGAACCATCCAAAAACACGCTAAAAGGCATGTTTTGAAGGGGGGAGGTGGTGGGGGGTAGTGGGGAAGGGGTAGCATAACTGTAGATTTACCATAAAATGAGTCTGTGATTAGGCCTAGGCCTATATGCAATATTTAGCCTACATGCTTTGAGGCATTTTGATGGGATTAGGGTAACCTAATAAACTTAGTTTAGGTTAAGAAAACATTAATATAAATAAAATTGGTATAATCCTGTGTAGCGGGAGGACCTGTACATATTTCTCGATAATTTGGTAATGTTACAATATATTTTGATATTTTACATTCATAAATAGTCCACTAATATACTAGGTTAGGTTAGCTTTTGGTTAGGTTAGGTTAAAGATATTGTTCAATGTTTCTTAGTAAATAGGCATCGGAAAAACAGTTCCTCCCAGATCAGATCAGATCAGATGAAATATTGAGGGATAAGCCTTTACACCGGCACCTCGTATTTACATTCTACTTTTCCTATTTTTCTGAAGCGTGTAGAGAGGGGAGAAGGGGTGTTGGAGGGAGAGGAAGCTGTTGGAGTGGCTTTGTTATGTGTGTTTAGTCTGAATACGTCGTCAGGATGTTCCCTGACTGGGTGCGCGCTACACAGGATCTTACCATAAAATTAACTAACTAGGCCTAACTGAAGTGAAGCGCCGCTATAGGCCTAGCCTATTTCGCAAGAGAGACCATGAAATCACGCACTAATAAAAATCGCACTAAATAGAAGTAGCAATTCAAATGGAAATAAATAAATGGAGACAGTTGGATAGCCTATAATTAGCCTACTCACCCATACGATTGAAATCGAGACCGTAGGCCTAGGCTATAGGCTAGGCTATGGAAATTTGTTAACTTTGCCACGAATATTAGGCCTAGCCTAGGCCTATAGCCTAACTGCTTCATTTTATATATAAGATAAGACTAATGTACTATTCACTTCAAATACACCATAAGCTTTTCAAATAGCCTATCTAATCATAAATAAAGACGACGCCTATCATGTGGTGACGAACACGTGACGTGTGATAAACACTAACAATACAATAGGCTATCCTAATTAAAGGGTTTTCGCATATTTCATCTATTATTCGTCTTTATCGTAACTCGCCTCTCTACATCTCGGTATCAATGATATTTTGACAATATTCATATCCAAAAATAAATAACCTAGACTATTGATAATTAAAATAAATTGGCTCAAGAGTGGATTCGATATGATTTGCGAGAGTTACGCAGTCGATCGATCGAATCTCTCCAGCTGTCTTCAAATATTTGTGTTTACATTCAAGCTATCGTATAAATACGATAGAATATGACTCTTTTGTGATCTCGTATGTCTCTGTGATGTCACGATCGCTCCTACAGCACGACGTAGGACGAGTAGATCGTATATTATAAGATTGCAAATAAGTTAAGTTGTAAAAGGCCTAATATGCTATTAAGCAATATTGCCATGGTCTTATGTAGTATATATGAATTTATCGTATATATTAATATAATTTATCGTATAGAGCAACCTAGATGCGGTACGATAATTTGGGCTCCTGGCGTTTTGCCAAGGCAGCAAGGTGTGTCTTCGAGGAACACCAGAGCCTTCACGAACACCAACCAGTTAACATTTAAATTTCCGCCCTCAGTTGATCGAGTTTTTGTGCCTCTATTCACAATACACACAGCTACACCATCACGACGCTCTCATCGACACCATGACTGACTGACAGATAAGCATAATAATCATGTCCATTCCCATGTAATCATTTATTCTTTCTTTAACTTGACTCGTGTCTCGGGACCGAAGTCTCGATCCCCATTGTCCACCGCCATATTGGGTAAAATGTTCTCCCTTGCCTCATTGCCACGTGAAACTATTGGTGAGTTAATTCCTGGCTAATATTAACCCTTATAACCTTACCCTATACAGTGGAGCCCCCATCCTCGCTACACCGGTCTTCGTTGATTCAATCCTCGCACCACACACCAAATATTCCCCATTTCAATTCTCGCGCTAAAAGCCTCATTCCTCGCATCAAAATCCCAGCCGAAACCCGAAAAAATAGCAAAAATAACGAAAAACTCAACATAAAACTAGAAAACAAACAAAAACAATAATTTTGTTTTAACATAACGAAAGAATCTGCCAGTAGCTTGCCGTTTAGAGACGAAATCCGAGTGAATCCGAGATCCGTTCGTCAAATGCGCAAGATGCCGCCATCTTTGTATGACGTCATCACTAAGCAGACGCTTGCAGTTTAGCTAGTATCTGTGTTGACAAAACAACCGTTTGCAAGCCTTTTTGTGCCTGAACCCCTTATCTCTCGCGTTTATTATAACCTCTAGTACATCTAGTGATAGGGATGGTTGGCCTGGTGGTAGCAATGAAGGAATTTCATGCTCAAAACACAGCAAAGACCAGTCCATGTCGGACGAAAGCGATTGAATTGCCTAGCCTAGACGATGTTAGCCTAGGCTAGGCTAAATATGACAATGATTTATAATAAAATATGTGTGGTAATTAATCTTCTCATAATACGTCTTTTCCTCATAATATGTATTTATTGGATGTATTTGGGGCGAAATGGGTACTTGAGGGGTGGCTGGACGAATTTAGAACCTAGGCCTAGGCTAGGCCTAAAAAAATTCGCATGATAGAAACGATACCCCAATCTACAGTATTTATGGTTAGGACTGTCATTTAGCCATGTCTACATTGTTATTTACAATGCGTAAGATTTAGGCCTAGGCTACTTGAATAATAATTATTCAAGTAGCCTAGGCCTAAATCTTATGCATTGTAAATAATAATATAGGCATGGCTAAATGACAGTCCTAACCATAAATACTGTAGATTGGGGCATTGTTTCTATCATGCAAATTTTTTTAGGCCTAGCCTAACGACGCTGTTTTTTTTAGTGATAACGCAAATGAACTTTTTGTATAATGATAACAGAAACCCCCCCCCCCCCCCAAAAAAAAAAAGGTAGGCTAGGCTAAATTGACAATTTTGGTATCTATATTTTCCATCTTGATTGTTTTTTTGATTGCAGGAAATACTGTTTTAGACACCTAAATTCTCAAAACAAAAATCTGGGGGGCATGCCCCCGGACCCCCCTAGAGCTCGCGCCTTCGCCGCGCTATAATGATAACAAAATAATAAACCATAATGATAACACAATTCATATTTTCTGGATTGACACCCTGAAAAAAATACAGTAACTTGATGTAGCCTAGACAAAAAACATGTTTTCATAGCCTAACACTGGGAAAAAGTGCAGTAATTGTTTAGATATTGGGCCTTTTATTTTCTAGTTATTAAAAACTTATTCTATGGTGTATTATATGATACAGTATAATGCATAAAATTTAATTTGTGTACAATAAAACATGTTTTCGTAGGCAAAAAATAGAAAAAGACGCAAATTTTGGCATGAGCACGGAACCGATTGAATTTTCCCCATAAGAACAGTGCCCCGATCTTGGCTGTTTCAATCCTAGCTCTATTTCTGCGGAACCGATTAGCAGCTAGGATGGGGGCTCCACTGTATATACATTTATTATGTGAGACCTTTGGATATAAATTAGCTTGTTTCAGATTGAATTCAATTTAGATATAGAGTAGTTTTCATTTAGATTGATTTTATTTTGATTCATTATAGCTTAGTAATATTTAACTTCCATTGATAGTTTACCACACAAGCAATATTTATTAAGTAATCTATATTATCATGTCTTCCTTAGCATTTTCACACATCAAATCACATACGAAACGAAAAATCACGAAATATAGAAGGTGCACTAGATTCCCGCTCAACAAGAAGTAATTGGCTTGGTTTTTGGCGGGCGCTGGAAGTGTAGGGGCCGCGGGGGTGGGAACCAAATTTTGCGGACTCAAGGTTAGCAACATGGAGGTAACTTTCAGACCTACAAATGCGCAGATAGGCAGCCATTTTGCCGCCAACGCAAGTGCGCCACCAAAATGACACTTTCGCCATGGCGAAATTGGCATTTTGCGGAAGTGCCCAGCTCTGTAAATGGATATTCTTACACAAAGATGAGACTATCAGCTGTAGTCTTGCTGGTTCTAATGAGAAAAAAGCCATCTAAAATGAAGGCCAATATAAGATGGGCACCCGTGAATGTTCACTGTTAAAGCGATATGTATTCGCTTTTGGTAAAGAAAACTTTGCAGTTAATATTGAAAGTATTGTAGTTTTAATGTGGTGTGAAGCATTGAAATAAACATAGGTTAAAAGTTTTTGAAATTGGGCTTAGGAAATTTGTTCCTAACTACAAATTTCACGATAGTATGAGAAAATAACCTCTGGCCTGGGCACAACCAGGGGTTATCTGTCAAGAATTACAGATATATAAAAAATACACTCGTATATAAATCAACACTTCCTAAATACCAACGGTGGTATGAAAAATTAACCTCTGGTTTAGGCACAACCGGGGGTTGTCTGTCAATTAAGACTCACAGATATAAGCTAATGACACTCGCATATAATTCAACACTTAACCTGACAAGCGCGAAATAGACCTAGGGGCTAGGGTAGTTATTTGTGCATTTCTAGCCTTGGATTCTGACAGAATTCGTTATATTTACAATATAGAGCATTATTTGTTTTCGGTATGCTTTTATTTTACATATATGATGTATATATGAACCTTCAAGAGTGCTAAAATAAGTGGGAAAAGCATTTGGGTGGTGACAAACGAAGATATTGGCCACCCGGTCATAATCTCAGGCGAGAGAGAGCCACAGGCAACCCTCCTCTCTCGCTGTCTGTGAGGTAACTGAGACGAGCGGGGCGGTGTGGGCCGGTGTCTGGGTGTTACATAACGATCTTTTCTGCAACCCACTTGTGCTACATTATCGCGGGAGAGAAAAATAACCGATAAATGATGATAATAAGAGGAAAAATAGGTGATAATTGAGGAGGGGAGGGAGGGGGGAATAAGGTGGGGAAGGAGGGGAGGGGGGTGGGTGAGATTTACATGGATGAGTACTGGAGGGGAATTATCTCACCTAGAGACAAATTCCTTTGTTTTGATAGGCCCTTTTTTTTTTTGGAAGGCTTTTTTTATGGTCTTGCTTCCGTGAGGCCTATCGCGTTCCCTATAGGAAGCCTTCCGTGAGGCCTATCGCGCTTGCCGGGTTAAGTCAGTATATATCTATCGAGCTATAATGTTAAAACACACTATCACAGAACAAAAAGACACTGCCGCTAAAGAGCCGAGGTTCGTACGATACGACATACAGAAATAAACAATAAGTTGCGGCTCTGGAGAGTGAAAGTGGCTCTGAATAACACGCACGTTGACCAGCCCAGACTTAAGTCCTTACTTACAGGGTTACAAGTGAATTTTGGTCCAAACAAACACATTCCTAAATGCATATATGGTTTCAACTGCAATAATATTCACTATGGACCAAAACTGACGCGTTCAAGAGGGGCTATGTAACCCTGAGCATGAGGTAAGGACACGCCTGTCGACCTTGGCTGGATGGCGGGCGAGAGATAGTCCCTGAGGGGGACAGGTGGATAGCTGTGCATGGGAAACAGAGGAAGATCAGACTGTGCGTAGGTGCGGTGTTCAAACTGTGCTAATTCTTTTCTTTTTATTTCCTACTTTTCAGTGGCTCCGTCCCAATGACGTACCGTAGGAATGATTAAGGGGTACCCCCTATGATGATCTTGGCTCTCGACCGCCGTGATCTAGGTTAACCCGGGCTCAGAGGAGCCCGGAACGAGACCATATTAACATAGGCTCTTACGTCATTGACGTAAGGAGCCACCAATAAATCTATTTATCTATCTATATATACACAACTAAAATAAGGCAAAGCAATTGAAGTCTTATTTATTGTTCATTGAATTTTGAGGATTCTGATCCCTATCTGAACCTTTTTGCCTATTATAATATTTATTCACCACAATATATTCAGGCCATAGCTCTGGTTCGAACAATTTATCCCGGTCAGCCAGGTTCACTGTCACTTTAAAGGCCGTATATTTATCAGATTTAATTTCTAACCTACTAATTTTGATTATATCAACTTCAAAGTTGCTTCGAATATAATCTGTAATACTCTCATTGGTGGCATCTTCATCCACACGATCAATAAAAACAACCACCAATTTCTTAGCAGCTTTAAACGTACCATTCAAACCCTTTTTTAGTCCAGTTACACCGCTGAAGTTTCGTTGGGCTTTAAGGTCTAACATTTTCTGATTGCGAGATTTGACTTTAACCCATCCATCTTCCGAGTTAGAGTCTCCAGGTCGAGCACCAGCCTCGGCCACAGTATGGTGTACCTGTCTCTTGCTGACAGCAGTAGTGTTGGGTGCATGACTTACGGCATTGTTGTCTTTTTGCTACGGCGTTTCTCTTTGGACAGTGCTGTGGGCTAGGCTATTGGAGCATCTGCTTTCCCCGAACCTTCCCTCGTAACACGTTCTTTTCAGAGTCCCCCCCTTCAATCCTTTAGTGTGGATCAGGGCCTGGGCGTAGTGGGTTTTACTCCCCAGGGTATTTTCGCATCTGACACTCACTACAAACGGCTGTGCGCCACGGTCTCTCCCTGGGCTATGCTCGTTCTATCGTGGGTAGGGTGGTTCCTGGGGAAGTTTCCTCCTCTCCCCTGGTGTGTCTTCCCTGCTGCCCGACGGCCTTGGCCTGGCTTAGTTGGGCGTTTGTATTTCGGAAAACACTGTTAAGCTTGTGGGCCCCTTGCACAAGCTTTAGAGGTGCCTGCTTTTGCTGGCTTGTTTTTACCATTTACATCTCGCCTTTCATTTTTCATAGCCTAGGTGTTTTCGTTTTGAGGTAAAATTCAGACAGGCGGCCTTGCTTGATTTGTAGCAGGCCGCCTGTCTGAATTTTACATCAAAACGAAAACACCTAGGCAATGAAAAATGAAAGGTTGATTTGTAGTGTTTGTGTCGGTCATTTATCATCTAGCGTTCTTTCCCAAGTCCCCACCTTTGATCCTCTCGTGTGGGTCAGGGCCTGGGCGTCATGTGATTTATCACCAGGGTTTTTTCGCATCCGACACTTTCACTACAAATGGCTCTGCGCCCCCCCTTATTCTCACCAGTGATCAATTGCTGGCTTGTTTTTACCCTTAACGTTCACCTCCATCCCCTTTCGCCTGCCTTGAGATCGTGCCCTTTCTTCACTGCTGTCCTCTTCACCCCCTCCCCGCCTCGGACTAGGTTAGGCCAGTGGGTGGCGGCGATCCCTGCTGTGTCATGGTGTCTCTCCCTTCCCGTCGTTCACTGTGTTGCAGGGCACGATCTCGGTGGGCAATCATCCTCTTTCTTGCACTTTCAGGAGTACCTTTAGGGGGTTCCTATGTGTGCTACCTCCCTACCTGCCACGGTCTCTCCCTGGGCTATGCTCGTTCAATCGTGGGTAGGGTGGTTCCTGGGGGAGTTTCCTCCTCTCCCCTGGTGTGTCTTCCCTGCTGCCCGACGGCCTTGGCCGCTTAGTTGGGCGTTTTTATTTCGGAAGACACTGTTAAGCATGTGGGTCCCTTGCACAAGCTTTAGAGGTGCCTGCTTTTGCTGGCTTGTTTTTACCCTTTACATCTCACCTTTCATTTTTCATAGCCTAGGTGTTTTCGTTTTGAGGTAAAATTCAGACAGGCGGCCTTGCTTAATTTGTAGTGTTTGTGCCGGTCATTTATCATCTAGCATTCTTTCCCAAGTCCCCACCTTTGATCCTCTCGTGTGGTCTTTAGGGCCTGGGCGTCATGTGATTTATCACCAGGGTTTTTTCGCATCCGACACTTTCACTACAAATGGCTCTGCGCCCCCCCTTATTCTCACCAGTGATCAATTGCTGGCTTGTTTTTACCCTTAACGTTCACCTCCATCCCCTTTCGCCTGCCTTGAGATCGTGCCCTTTCTTCACTGCTGTCCTCTTCACCCCCTCCCCGCCTCGGACTAGGTTAGGCGAGTGGGGGGCGGCGATTCCTGCTGTGTCATGGTGTCTCTCCCCTTCCCGTCGTTCGCTGTGTTACAGGGCACGATCTCGGTGGGCAATCATCCTCTTTCACGCACTGTTCAGGGGTACCTTTAAGGGGTCCCTGTTTGTGCCACTACCCTCCCTGCCACTGTCTCTTACTGGGCTATGCTCGATCTTTTGCGGGATGGGTGGTTCCTGGGGGATGTGCCTCCTCTCCCCTGGTGTGTCTTCCTTGCTGCCCGACTGCCTCGGCCTGGTTGAGTTGGGCGTTTGTTTCTTGAAAGACACTGCTCAGCTTGTGGGCCCTTTGCATAAGCTTGGAGATGCCCACTTTTGCGGCCTGTTTCGGTGTCGTCTCAGACACTCAATTCGCTTTTTTGGCGCGGACCTAGCTCGCCACGGCCCAGCAATTTTGCGGGGTTGATTCGGTTTCGTCTACGACTCTCAGACGATCGTTTCGCCAACGCAGTGTTGTGGAGCTCGTATAACGCGAACTCGCGGTTTTGTAAGGCGTGGATTCGCATAGCGCGGTCCCGCGATGTTCCGGGGTTGATTCGGTATCGTTTCGGCCCCGCAATGTTGTGGGATTTTTTCTGGTTTGGTCCCACCATATTGCGTGTTGTGATGTTGCATAGGACACGCCGAAATCGGCTTGCACTTTTGCGGAGGTGGTTAGTTTTTACTGCTAACCAATGCTGTCATTTGTCTTCACTGACTGTGATTTTACAATGCCTTGGAAGGTGTATAGATGGTGTTTTACACACACCTTCTACATCTGGTTTTCACTGTTTTTACTGTGTTATAGACCCTGCATTTTGGATGTTGAGTTAGTGTTTCACACTTTCTCCGTCTTTGCAGGTTCTCCCAGTGTTCTCTCAGTGCTTCAACCTGCCCTTCATCCTTGCCCCTCGGAGTTGCCGGTTGGGTGGGTACAGAACCTCAGTTTGCATGCTTCCTTCCTGGTTTCTTGGTGGTGTACAAAGGAGTGCAAAGGAAGTACCATGGACATCGGGAAATACTAAGGAAATCAGGCGGCAACAGGTCGTCCGACCCCTCCCGGTTGCTTGCCCTCCAATGTACTAGGAGTCCGACGGAGTACAACGGAAATCAAGCAACACCTGTCTTCCAACCCCTCACGGTTACTTGCCCTCCAGTGTCCTAGGAGTCCAAAGGAGTACCAAGGACATCAAGCAACAACAAGTCTTTCAACTCCTCATGGTTCCTTGCCCTCCAAAGTACTGGGTGTCCAAAGGGGTACACGGGAAATCAGGCACTAACAGCTCTTCCGTACCTTCACCGTTACTTGCCCTCCGGTGTCTGCTGTTTCTAGTGTCCCACAGTCCTTCTGTGTGTTACGGTTGTGCTATGGACATGCCTCCGTGGATTTTCCCTTGACAGGGAGGGGGGTCTCTCTTCCTACATGGCCCTCTTCTGGACATCTTTTCTTCCTTTACGACTGCAGCTCTCCTTGGATGCCACTCACAGTGCTTGTCAAGTTGCACTTTGATGGATTCATTGGTGTTGCAGTCTCTTTCTACACTTTCTCCATCTCGGTGCGGCTTCTGCTGTCTTTTCCTCTGCTTACACCGACTTTCGATGGCGATGGGGGTTCTTCTGCTCTCCCCTCATTTTTCCTCTGCTTCCTTCTCCCCCTCTATCCAGGGGGAGCTCCCTGTTGCGGATAGGTTCCCTGGCTGTCTCTCCTCCACCTGCTGTTCTACCACGGTAGGGGGGGGGGTGTCTCCCTCCTCCACCGGTGGGGCCCCCCCGTCCTCTGCAGGCCCAGGGATCATTGCTCTTCTTCCTCCCGCGGACTACTCTGCCCTGCTGCTCGCCCCTGGCCGCTCTTCTCATCCCCTTCCTGCTCCACCTCTTGCTCCTTCCCCGATTCCTGCCCTGCATTTGCCGTCTCCCCAGGGGTGGACCCTGTCTTGTGGGTCGGAGGCCCTGGTTGCGGTTTTGGGGTTCTCTTCCTCCGGGATTGACTGCTTTTGGGGCGAGGGGGCCCGGGTGCTGGTGCTCGCCGAGTCCTGGCGTGCCCTCTTCCTTCTGGCTGGTCGTGTCTACCTGTTGTTCGGGGCGTTCTGAGGTGACATTCTGGTTGCGGACGTGGGGGTATAGGCCTCCCATGGGCGGGGCGGGCCGTCAGTTCTTCTCGGTGGGCCCAGGCCTCCGTCTGCCCATAGGCCCCTGCTCTGGTCGGACTTCGGCCGCCTGGACGTCCTACTGGATGTTCAGTCCCTCTCGGTCTTGTCGGGACTGTCCTCCTTGGGGCCGGCCCTGCGCGAGGGCAGTATTCCTGCTCTTCCTGTCATGCTCGCTCACCCGTTCCCTTTGGGGGCCTGGTTTGTCGGTGTCCTGCCGTCAACATCGCTCTCTCGCTTGCTGTGCCTGCCTCTTTCTCCCTCTCGTCTGCGTGGTGTGTTCTGGTCCTGGGTCTGCGCCCCCGGGCTCGGTCTCTCCTTTCTTCACGCTCCCCGAGGGGGTGGCTCTCGGCTTTTGCCATGTGCCGGCGGGTGGTGGACTTGGTGGCCTCTGTCATTGGACATCTGCTGCCCTCGGTTCAACCCCCCTGTCTTGCCGAGGCGGTGCCTCAGGCTACCCTTCGTCACGCTTTGGGCTATGTGTGGCGAATTTCCCTCCAGCTCGCTGTGTCCTTCGTCCCCGTGCTGCCGGTGGTGCTGTGCGAGGCTGCTTGCCTATGCCTCACCGTCCGGGCCACGGTCTGCTGTGGCGCCCTGTTCGCTGTGCATCTGGGAATGCTGTACTCTGCGCTCTATCTACAACAGGGTTGTTTGCTCCGTACTGCCTGGGTGCTGCTCGCCTCCTTGTTGGCTGCCCTTGTTTTGGCACGCACCATTGTGCCGGTCAGCTCTCTCCCTCTGGTCGCGCTTTGTCGGGGTGAACTCCCCCGGCTGGGTGGTGGCGTGATACGCCCTTTTCATCAGAAAAGGGGGGTGGGGGGGGGGGGGGGTAGAGGTTGCTCATGGCACTCAGAACCGTTTCGGAGGGGCTTCCACGTTTCAACACGTGTCGGCCCTTCAGGTCGGTCTCCTTCTCACCTCTCAGAATTACTTACCTTGTCGCGGGAGTCCTCACTTATTATTTCACTGGCCGCGAGGGACATGGGCCATACGGTTACCAGGAGGAATCTACCCTAGAGACGTGGTCGCCATGGTCGCGTCAATGCACAGACAAAGGGTAGCTCCGGTGGTGCAAACCGGCCACATGGTTTTCATCTCTCGTGTGTTCCTGGTACCGTAGACTGCCTGTGACGCACTGAGTCCGGTGCTGGTTCTGTTGGCCCTCGCCAGTTCTCTCGTGAGCACACTGTTTCAAGTGCTGTTGGTATTCCTGGTCCGACTGGCGCTGCAACCTCTGTCGTTAGTGATGTCGCTGGAGCTACCGGGTGCATTTTGGCACTATGCTGGTGATACAGGCTCTGGATCCTCTCCTGCGAGATGGTATCCAGCTCCTGTTTTACCTGGACGTTTGGTGGATAGTCTCCAACACCCTGGTACGGTACGTACTGGACGCGCTCCCTGTCGACCGCCACGTCCCGGGTTGTAGCTAGTCCCACGCGACGTTTACCGACCCTTGGGAGTCTGGGTCGCTCGGGGCTCTCTCTCGCCTCACGGGCCTTGGTCTGCCCCACCACCGGTTCTGGTTGGTCGCAGATTCGTTGTGCGTGGTAGTTTGGAGCTCCCACTCGTCCATGGGACTTCAACGTCAGGGCTGGTGGTCGGGCACATGCCCCTACACGTCGATGCTCTCGACCTGTTGGTGACGTTTTTCTTCTTGAGGGTTCACGCGCTGGCCCTTCGGGTGAGTCGGTGACTTTCGGGATGGACACTCTGCCGGTGGTCCATTGTCTCTGCAGTTTGGGGCCCTCCGCGTCTCCCTTCGGTCGCTGGGTCACTCGGGGCACGCTCTCTGCAGCCGTGCCCTGGCCTGCCCCTCCGCCGGTATTCTGGGTGGTCACAGATACGTTGTGTGAGGGGGCTTAGGGCTCCCGGTCGTCCGTGGGGCATCTCCAACTGGGTTGGTGGTCTGGGCACACGCCCCTCTCCATCGATGCTCTCGACCTGTTGGTGCCCTTGTTCTTCCTGAGGCTTCCCGCACTGGCTCTTCTCCTTAGAGCGTGTCGGTGGCTTTCAGGATGGATGTTCAGCCGGAGGTCCATGGTCTCCGCGTGCAGGGGTCCTCCTGGTCACATACTCTGTTGGGGATCGCAGAGCCGTTGTTCTTCCTGGCTAACCAGCTCTACATGTCCCTGCGTGCTTCCTGCCTGCCATGCCTGCCTGTTGTACGGACTGGCTGTTCTGGTAGAGTGGACGATGTCGCATGCTTCTTTGTCAACCTGACTGCTTCTTGGGGCATTCCGGGGCTCTCCTTGTTCGCCTCGTGGGGGTCGCACGCATTGCCTTTGTCCCTCTTCCTCCGGTCTCGCACCCCGGAAGTGGTTCTGGTTGCATTCGCGGACGTATGGGACAAGGTGGCGGCGCTCTTCGTATTGCTCCTCCGGTCGCACTCTTGCTGTGCGACGTCCCCCAGCAGCTATGACGGTTCTGCGGCTGGGTCTGGTTGTTGACGCACCCGTGGCTGGCATAGGTTTGGTGTGCCTGGCTGTGGTGCTGGTGCGCCCCTGCCTGTCTCGCGATTCCTCTTGGGCCGAGTTGGCGACCTCGGGCCCTCGTTGACGTTTGCGGGCTCTGTGGCTCCCGGTCCACAGATGGGTCCTCCCTGCCTTCCTCTCACGTTCCTGGTCGGTAGCTACATGGAGGTCTTCCGTGTCCCGCGGGACGTCTCTTCCATCCTGGTTACGGGACTCTGACCAGACAGTTTGTTCGCCTCTACTTGTTCTACGCTGCTTGCTTCGCCTTTTCCGCACCCGTCCCTACATGTTCTGCTCTGTGCGCTGCCGCCTGTCTAGCCCGGGAGGTCTTTGAGTCTCTGGCTGGGCTGGTTGTTCCGCCGACGGTGCTGGTTTCCTTCCTGAAAGCTGCCTTCTGAGCGCGACCGCCGCCAAGCCTGCCTCCTCCTCTGTGGCGTGGGTTCTGGACTGGACTCTGGATCTTGTGGCATCACGCATATACGCACAGAACACGACGCGACGCCGGTGCTGTTGCTCGGGAGTCCTTTGTTCATCGTGGCGCTGGTTCCTGGTAGTGGGACTGGCTGCTGTGTTGCTGTCCCGGGATTCCATGCGGTTCTCCCCTTCTGTGATTGTGGTCTCCCCTCCTTTTTTGTTGCCACCTTTGAGTGGGAGATCCTCGTGTTCAAACCTCCTCCTGTCCTGGCTTTCTGACGTGGCCGTGCTCGCCTTGTGTGGTGCACGGTGTCCTCCTGGCACACATATGTGGACCCATTTGTACCGGCTTCAGGGCCGGCTGTGTGGGTGTCACCGAGGACTGGTGGTGGTGTTACGACCTGGCACTCGGGTACACAAGGGCTCTCAATCAGGACTCGAATACGGCTCGCTGCCACAACGGAAACACACGATCCCAACCCCTGAGTACTGCCAGCCGAACAAAAAACACCAATACCCTCCAGAGTTCAATCTGCTATAACGGGGTATACAAGAACTCGGTACTAGTGTTCAACAACAGACTAATAAAGAGACAGGAATTATCTAGTCTGGTCAACAATCAAACAATGAAGTAAGAAACAACAACACCAAAGAATAGTGTTGGCCGAAGCCGAAGTAATCCACCCTTGACTACGAACTTAAGAAGTCCTCCACCCTCTACTTCGGATCGGCACTATTACGTTACGTTAATTAATAGTCCTTAAGCATCGAGCAAGGAATCTTCTGAAAAAAGTTAGATGCTTCTCGGATGCTCGTAAGAAGTACGTATCGGATTTTGAACAGTAATTCAATGAGCAAAAACACTGGCAATTAAATACTATTAAAGGTTTAAATTGGCATAAGAATAATTAAAAGAATATGCAATAGTAAATGGCAAACATTAAAAAGAAGTACTCCGCAAATGCAACGGCAATAGCCTACTCGGATTGTGCTCGTGGGCCACTAATCACTAAAGTAGCCAAGCGTGCAACACATGAAATCAATAGTGCATAAACAATATCATACATAAGGAAAGCTTCAATACTATTCTGTATCTACTAATCGAGTAAAGTCTAGCTGGGGTACTGTGGGCAAAAGGTAGCAGTGACTGAGCAAAAACGGCTCGTAGCCTAGCGAAGTCCTCACAACTGTTTAAAGTATTACGTTAACACTAACAAGTGCACTTTGAGAAATCCAGATCCCTTCTATCTGGTTTTCTCCCGGCTCCTTGACAAAGTAAAAACAAACTGTTAATAAAATACAGGGTGGTTAGGCTCTTGCCCTCACGCACTGTAAATTATTAACTCAACACAGTCAGCCGCGAAGACAACCTAGGCTTCACTGAACCGAAACGAGTATGCAGGTTTATCGCTTAACCACTGCATCAAACAACAACTCGTAACACAGAAAAGCCTTACCCCAGTCTAGCATTACCTAGACTAGCAGAAAACAGGAATAATAATAATAACACACAGGGAAATGCATATACAAGTGCAACAAACATAAATCAATCCTATTCTAAGTTAACCCTTCCAAAATAGGCTATCTAATAGGCAAGTATCTAGTGAGAACTCAAGCGATAATATGTTGGCTGACTAGCTCTGCACCAACGGGACCATGGAAGTTAAACAGGCAGGGAAAAGAGGAGATAAGAATGTAAGGTAGTAGAGAAAGTTCACATCAGTCAGAAGAATATATATAGTTAGCAAGGGAAATGAGAAGTCGCTCTGCCTAATGAGTTCTGATCAAAAAATGGCTAGACTTCCCTTTTTATACCCGGCCCTCTAGTGAGCCCAACGTGAACTACTAAGGACCGCCCACTGACAATCATTACGTAATTTCTCTCTCTCCTCTGGGATAGACAAAGGCTCCCCTAGCACTGAGGGGAGGGGGGAGTGCTAGTGAGTTAGGCCCACCTCCCGCCTGGCGCACCCACTGACCCCCAACTGTGGCTGCCTCTCCTCCCATCATTACAAATAAGTTTTACACACAATACTTATAACTAATGATATAAAATAGAACTCGTTGACTCAGATGAAAACAAAATACATATTCATAATACTTATAGTACAACGGCTCACATGAACTAAGTTAGGAAACTCTACATAGACTACAGCCAAAGTTCCTGCCCTGACGATCCTAGCGAGAGTGGGGCATGACTAGGCGTTCTGTACAGCATGCTCACACTGGACATGCGTCACACCTCCCCCAAGATTTTACTTGCTCAACCCTGAGCTAAAATCTGACAAACACAGAACCCCATCAAGCCCCTCACACCCAGCGACTGCATGGCACTAAAACAAAGCTGAGTTTATCACCAAAACACATCTTATTATTAAAAAAAAAATTCACATTTTATAACTCCTCCCAACAATAGCAAAAAGACACAATATCATGCTCCCAGAGCGAGCTTACAGCAGCTCAGCCGTTTGATAGTTTGTGGACTACTCAAACTCTATAGGCTATGACAAACTTATACGATTATCTATATCAAAAGAAAGAGTTTTTATATGATTTTTATATTTTAATATGTTTTTCCCGGCTGCACTATAAGGGCAGCCTATTTTCCTCCACTCAAACCCACACACCTGTGATAGCCTACGACTGATCATCCACCCTTGATAAACAATCCGCGATCACATTGTCACATCCAGCAATATGACGGATGTCCAGGTTATACTCCTGCAACATCAAAGACCACCTGGTCAGTCTCATATTGCGATTGTGAAATTGATTCAGGAATCTCAAAGGGTGATGATCAGTGTAGATAACCACGACTGGGCCATAGGCTGGAACATACACCTCGAAGTGCCTGAGCGACAGCACAATCGCCAGTAATTCCTTTTCTATTGTAGAATAGTTCTTTTGTGCAGCATTGAACTTCTTAGAAAAGAAACTTACTGGGTGTTCCACACCTTCATTGTCTGTCTGTAGCAAGACGGCACCAGCCCCTACACCACTAGCATCTGTTGCCAGCTGAAAAGGCCTGTTAAAGTCTGGGGCCCTGAGTATCGGGTGAGTACATAGCAAATGTTTCACCAAAGTGAAAGCCTTTTCACACTCAGGTGCCCACAAAAACTTTTTGTCTTTAGATAACAAATCTGTGAGAGGTGCCAACACCGTTGAGTAACCTTTTATGAAGCGTCTGTAGTAGCCTATCATACCCAAGAATCTCATAATCTGCTTCTTGGTTGTTGGGTGCGGAAATTTATTGATAGCCTGTACCTTGTTCTGAGGAGGGCACACCTGTCCCCTTCCCACTACAAACCCAAGGTACTGCACAGTGGCTTTTACGAAGTCACACTTTGCCAAATTTACTACCAGACCTGCTTCACTAAGTTTCCGGAACAAGGTCTCAAGGTGCTCACAATGGCTCTCAAAGTCGTCATCATAAATGATTACATCGTCCAAATATACGGTGCAATTTGGAATGTCCTTTACAATTTCATTCATCAGGTTCTGAAACGTTGCTGGTGCATTCTTAAGTCCGTAAGGCATAACATTGCACCGGTAGGTACTCCCGTCCACAACAAAACCACATACCTCTTTAGCACGCTCGGACAAAGGTACTTGCCAGTAACCTTTTACTAAATCTACTTTAGACAAAAAACGAGCATTACCAATTTTGTCAACACTATCATCAACCCGAGGAAGGTGATATGGGTTAGTTGGAGTCAAACCGTTTAACCTACGGAAATCAATACAAAAGCGTACCTTGCCATCTGGCTTAGGCTGCAGTGTTACGGGGGAAGTCCACTTAACTGTGCCTTCCTCTATCAACCCTCTACCGAGCATATACTCCAACTCATCCCTCAGAGCTGGTAGTTTTATGGGGGGCACACGGTACGGGATTGACTTAAAGGGTAGATGGTCCCCCACGTCAACATCATGCATAGCCTGAGTAGTGAGGCCTGGGTGTTCAGCAAATACAGTGGGGTATGAACCGAACAACTGACGGATAGCATCAAACTGCGGCTCAGGCAAATGAGCTATAGCCTCGTCAGCCCTTAGGCTCGAGTTCCCCGCCCACTGATCCGCTGAAACATGTTGATCCCAGCTATCCTCCTCTGAAGCTTGACTGTCCCTCTCTCCTTCTCCACCATGGCCGCAACAAGCCAACACAGGGACAGTGAGAGGCTCAGAGGGGTGCCTCACATACTCTTTAATAAGGTTCACGTGACATAACTGGTTCTTTTTCCTCCTGTCTGGAGTGGCAACAAGGTAATCTAAGTCTGAAATTTGTTCTACAATTTTATAAGGTCCAGTGTACTTCGCAGAGAGGGGGTTACCAACCAAAGGCAACAAAATTAATACCTCTTGTCCTACAGTGAACTTCCGGAGCCTCACTTTGCGATCATACCTGTCCTTCATCAAAGCTTGTGATTCTGTCAAATTTCTACCTGCCATCTCCAGACTCTTAATCATGCGCTCACGGCTTTCAAGCACATACTTTAATAATGGACAAGGCTGCACAGTCCCCTCCCAAATTTCTTTCAGCATGTTAAGGGGGCCCCTGACATGGTGTCCAAAAATCAGCTCGTTTGGACTAAATCCCAGGCTCTCACCAGGTACCTCCCGAGCAGCAAACAGCACATAAGGCAATCCAAGATCCCAATCCATACCGTTGTCAGCACAATAACACCTGAGCATGCTTTTAAGTGTAGCATGCCACCGCTCAAGCACCCCTTGACTCTCAGGGTGATACGCTGACGATACTACTGCTCGTATCCCATGCTGTTGCATTGTTTGCTTGAACATGTTGGAGGTGAAATTAGATCCCTGATCAGACTGAATCTCCTCCGGGTACCCGTACCTTGAGAAGTACCACAACAAGTTACTGACTACCGTCTTAGCCATTCCATTTTTCATAGGGTATGCATCGGGGTATCTAGTGGCACCATCCATTATGGTTAACAAAAATTTATTTCCAGCCTTAGTGGGAGGGAGTGGACCAACCATGTCAACAATAATTTTACTAAAGGGTGGCCCAATCACAGGAATAGGGTGTAACGGAGCCTTAGGAATAACTTGGTTCGGTTTCCCGACACGTTGACAAATATCACATGAGTTTATCCATGACTGCACATGAGACTTCATCCCCGGCCACCAAAACAATTTCCCCAAAGCCGCCACCATTTTTCTCACCCCTAGATGTCCTGCCAGTGGTGTGTCATGCGCCAACCTCGGTAGGCTATCCCTGCACTCCCGTGGCACCACCAACTGGTCCACTACTCCGGACCCCTTTTGCCAACTACGTTTAGGGTCTTAAAAATGCCTATAGAGGATGCCTTCTAAATAAAAAAAATCTCCTGGCTGTGCATCGCCGTCCTCGTCGAGCTCTACAGCTCCATTAGCACACGTTTGGAGCTCAGGGTCCTCTAGTTGCAACCGACGTATATCTGAGGGTGCCAAGCGATCTAACTGCTCCCGGAGCAATGCATGACCTTCCCCGATACTGGGCTGCTCCCTCTGTCTCTCTCGATGTACATAACGTTGCTGTCGTGGAGACTCGTCATGCCCAGCCTCGTCACTCTCGATGACAGGCCCAGGGGCTACTCCAGAATTAAGTAATGGTGCTAATACTGAATCACCCAGGAGAGCCGCCGAGTCAAAACTCTTAAAACCAACTCCAGCTTTAGCCTCCTCCTGTTGATCGTTCCTCCGCTGGTCTGAAGACGGAGGACTAGGCTGTGACACTTTAGCTGCCCGAGCTCGGGTGACAACACACGCCATGGGTTGTGTCTGGCACCGCTCGACCCACTCTTGCTCTTCCCTACTCACGTCGGCCGGCCTCTCGGCAACGACTAAGGGTAGAAGTAGAACCTCAGAAGCGGGCATTGCAAAGTAGTTGCCGAGAAGAAGGTCGACGCCCTCCACTGGCAGTTTCTCCACAATCCCGACATCCAATTCACGTGCCACACCATCCACCTCCAACTCCAACCGCACCAGCGGGTATGACCGAGTTGCATTAATACCCTGCACCACTACCACCCGAGCCGCGTTTATAGGGTAGCCAGTCAAGTTTTTCATCAGAGTCTGGGAAGCACCTGTATCACGCAAGACCTCTACTCCATGCTTGCGCCCCGCCCACATCACACAACCCCGCCCTCTATGGTCGCAAAAAACATCCTGAGCAGGGTTCGAGCCTCCCAGGTGCTTCTGCATTGGCTGTGCCTCAGCCTCTGACGAACTGCCCCGGGCAAACTCAGATGACTTCGGAGACACACCAATGTTGCAGGCCAAAGACACAGCTGCTGTAGGTGGTTTGCTAGGACAGACTCTTGCAAAGTGCCCCTTTTTATGACATTGATAACACTCCAACTCCCCTTTGGGCTTCCCTTGGTACTGGGAAGGGCCCGGCCCCTTCTTAAATGGGACGGTGCTAGTCTTGTGGTCAGTCTTGGTATCATGGCTCTTGTACTTGTTTGCATAAGGTATATCACTAACTCGGGGGGGTGGGGCGTCACGCCCCTTGTTACCTGCCTCACTACGCTGGGCAGACCCGCACCCACGAATTAGTGATAGCCGGAGGTCAGCCATCTCAGCTGCCTCCTGTAGAGTTTTTGGGTTCTTTTCTTTAATAGTTAAAGTCATTTCTGCACCAGTACACTTATAAAACTGCTCGATCAGAAACAGCTCAGTCAACTGTTCTGCCGTCTCAGCTTTCTCAGAACGTGTCCAGTTTTTAAGTGCATCTTTTAAGTCCCGGGCATGTTCAAGAAAGGTCGCCTCCCTAGTCTTTGTAACACCCCGAAACTTCAATCGATATGTTTCCGGTTGCAACTCGTATGCCCGTAGGACAGCTCTCTTCAATTCTGGGTAGTCAATGCAAGACTCTAAAGGCAGTGCATCATAAGCCTTCAGACCCTTACCCGTAAGTCTTGAGGAGACTAGAGCTGCCCACTTCTCTTCAGGCCAATTATGCTCCCTACACTTCTTCTCAAAACGATTAAAAAATTCTGTGACTTCAGTTTCACTAAATACCAGCACCAATTTGACTAAGTGGGCCAAGGACTGTTCTCTTACTTGGCCCTCACGGCCCATCCGAGTCCCTGTCGACTCTGCACGAGTCTTATCTAAATCTAATTTAGCACAATATTTCTCCGAGTCGTACCTAAGCTCAGCCTCATGCCTCCTAACCTCCATCTCATGCCTCCTCGTCTCATCCTCCTGCCTCCTGGTCTCATTCTCCTGCTTCCTAGCCTCAATCTCCTGCTTCCTAGCCTCTATCTTAGCAAGCTCAAGTCTAAATACCATATCTGGAGACAGGCAGGAAGAGGGAGCTGCCACTACTGAAGGAGGGGGGGCAAAAACTGGGGAACCACCATGTGCACCACCCGAGGGCACTCCAATCTGCCAATTCTCATCCCTCTGTGGGAGAGTGCTAACCTCCGGTAACTGAGTGGACGGCACTGTGGGAGTCGAGTGAGAGGGGATCTGGGGAGGAACCCCCCCAAACGCCCTCCCCTCCGAAACCCCATGTCGCCCACGCAACACCCAGGAAATCAGCTCCCCCTTGGACATCCCTACTACATTGGAAATGCCCAAAACCTTGGCTATCAGGTGCAAGCCACAAACATCCACCCCCGTCAGCCTCTCCTCCGTCACGTGGTACCGCTTACTCACAAAAACTCTAGCATCCTCCTCACTGGTTACTAACGGCACACCTTCAAATGGCATCTCTCGCTCATCGTCAGTGCTAATGCACGACATACTGAAGTCCACAAAAAAATTCTCGAGACAAAAGTGTTAAACTTCCTATGCAAGCACTAATTACTAAATTAACTGGAGTCTCTTAAATGCTTTACTAATTGCCATACAAAAAAAAATATTCTTCAATATGCACGCTAAAATACAAACAAACAAATGTTGTACAACTCTGCAAAAATTTATACTGTTCACAAAATCCTGGCAAGGTTGCCATTTGTTACGACCTGGCACTCGGGTACACAAGGGCTCTCAATCAGGACTCGAATACGGCTCGCTGCCACAACGGAAACACACGATCCCAACCCCTGAGTACTGCCAGCCGAACAAAAAACACCAATACCCTCCAGAGTTCAATCTGCTATAACGGGGTATACAAGAACTCGGTACTAGTGTTCAACAACAGACTAATAAAGAGACAGGAATTATCTAGTCTGGTCAACAATCAAACAATGAAGTAAGAAACAACAACACCAAAGAATAGTGTTGGCCGAAGCCGAAGTAATCCACCCTTGACTAAGAACTTAAGAAGTCCTCCACCCTCTACATCGGATCGGCACTATTACGTTACGTTAATTAATAGTCCTTAAGCATCGAGCAAGGAATCTTCTGAAAAAAGTTAGATGCTTCTCGGATGCTCGTAAGAAGTACGTATCGGATTTTGAACAGTAATTCAATAAGCAAAAACACTGGCAATTAAATACTATTAAAGGTTTAAATTGGCATAAGAATAATTAAAAGAATATGCAATAGTAAATGGCAAACATTAAAAAGAAGTACTCCGCAAATGCAACGGCAATAGCCTACTCGGATTGTGCTCGTGGGCCACTAATCACTAAAGTAGCCAAGCGTGCAACACATGAAATCAATAGTGCATAAACAATATCATACATAAGGAAAGCTTCAATACTATTCTGTATCTACTAATCGAGTAAAGTCTAGCTGGGGTACTGTGGGCAAAAGGTAGCAGTGACTGAGCAAAAACGGCTCGTAGCCTAGCGAAGTCCTCACAACTGTTTAAAGTATTACGTTAACACTAACAAGTGCACTTTGAGAAATCCAGATCCCTTGTATCTGGTTTTCTCCCGGTTCCTTGACAAAGTAAAAACAAACTGTTAATAAAATACAGGGTGGTTAGGCTCTTGCCCTCACGCACTGTAAATTATTAACTCAACGCAGTCAGCCGCGAAGACAACCTAGGCTTCACTGAACCGAAACGAGTATGCAGGTTTATCGCTTAACCACTGCATCAAACAACAACTCGTAACACAGAAAAGCCTTACCCCAGTCTAGCATTACCTAGACTAGCAGAAAACAGGAATAATAATAATAACACACAGGGAAATGCATATACAAGTGCAACAAACATAAATCAATCCTATTCTAAGTTAACCCTTCCAAAATAGGCTATCTAATAGGCAAGTATCTAGTGAGAACTCAAGCGATAATACGTTGGCTGACTAGCTCTGCATCAACGGAAGTTAAACAGGCAGGGAAAAGAGGAGATAAGAATGTAAGGTAGTAGAGAAAGTTCACATCAGTCAGAAGAATATATACAGTATAGTTAGCAAGGGAAATGAGAAGTCGCTCTGCCTAATGAGTTCTGATCAAAAAATGGCTAGACTTCCCTTTTTATACCCGGCCCTCTAGTGAGCCCAACGTGAACTACTAAGGACCGCCCACTGACAATCATTACTTAATTTCTCTCTCTCCTCTGGGATAGACAAAGGCTCCCCTAGCACTGAGGGGAGGGGGGAGGGGGGAGTGCTAGTGAGTTAGGCCCACCTCCCGCCTGGCGCACCCACTGACCCCCAACTGTGGCTGCCTCTCCTCCCATCATTACAAATAAGTTTTACACACAATACTTATAACTAATGATATAAAATAGAACTCGTTGACTCAGATGAAAACAAAATACATATTCATAATACTTATAGTACAACGGCTCACATGAACTAAGTTAGGAAACTCTACATAGACTACAGCCAAAGTTCCTGCCCTGACGATCCTAGCGAGAGTGGGGCATGACTAGGCGTTCTGTACAGCATGCTCACACTGGACATGTGTCACAGTGGGTTGTCGAAGGTTCCGTTTGGACGCCTTCTTTGTCGGGTACTTCGTGCCCGTTTTCCTGCTTGTGGAGGCTCTGGGCATTTTCTTCGTTCCTGCACAGTCGTTCATTGCCCGATGTTGCCTCTGCGAGTTTGTGGTCTTCGGTCTCCCTCTTCATCTCCTCCTTCCTCTCTGTGCCCGTCGTCTTACCCGCTGGGCTGGTGGTCAATCTCGGGAATCTCGTCTCATGGTGCCCTGGCTGGGTCCCTGGGCTCCCTCCTCTTTTATTCTTTATTTTTACTGGTTTTCTTTGGGAAAAGGGGGGGGGTTACGGGTTACGGACTTTGTGGTCACGAGCTTGGGGATATTTATATATTCTGTATACAGTATATGTCCCATGTGACCTACTTTTCCCATGTATGTATGTTGGTATGCTGTAAATATCTGCACTTAAGAAGAAATGGATTTTTGTACAGTACTGTTGTAGATTTTCTAATTTTCTCCGATGCCATGAATTACTAAGTCACACTGAAAAAAATGCTCTTTTTAACTACTCAGTTTTTCACTCTTTTTTATTAAACTCTCTTGTTTAATTTGTGTTCTTTCTCATTCATACTTTTGTTCATTGTTTTTTTTTTTTTTTTTTTTTTTCTATATTCTAACTACTCCCTCTCGGGCATAGGCTGAGAGCCTGTACATTCCACCGCTCAACACGGTGAAGCCCGTGAGGTCTTGTTCCAGTCTGGGGAGTGAGACATGCGAAGCATCCATCATGGCTCGCAGCAGCTCCATCTCTGAAGCGGCTGGTTGCTTCGCTCAAGTGCTTCACCGTCTCACCCTCCAGACTCAGACCCTCACTCTCAGAACGCCACCTATTGAGCAGTGAACTCACTAGGGCTTGTCCCCCTGTAACATATTTTTGAATATGGGAATATTCATACAGTGTTATTTAATCAGGGAACAATGAGGGTATTTTTTTGGCATTTCGGTGGGCTTTGTGATAATGCACTGATACTAGGTACAGCACAAATTCAATCCCAATAATATCTTCCCATTGACATATCGGGATTTGAACCCGGGTCCATTGGATTACCAATCCAGTGGCATGACCACTCCACCACACCACCACACCATTTGGTTGTTATAGGCTTGGATGTCCCCCTCCAATTTGTTATGCAGCCTTTACTTTGGATTTGCCAAGACTACTAACAAATTGGGAGGTTTGACGTACCTCCCAAACTACCAAATAGGAAAACCTGCTACAGGTATTTGGTAGTAGTCTTGTAAAATCCAACGTATATAGTACCCTCTCCAGGTCCACTACCTGTGCCTCCTTTTGTATAACTAGCGAATGTCCAGATCCAGATGTTTTCATGAATCCTGACCTGTGGCCAGAAGATGCATATGTCAACTGGTACAGAGAACCAAGACAATATCCCAATGAGGACAGTGCAGAGGCTTCTGGGACTTGGAGGCATCGCACACCACTATCCAACTCGCAGTAATGGAGGGGATACCAACAACAGCAGCAAGTATAAAAGTAACTTCATACAATTGCAGAGGACTCCCCAAAACAAAGAGGAATCTCCTGTTGCGACCTGACATCGTATCTACATTAAGGACCAGTGACATAGTCTGCCTTCAGGAAACCTGGTACACAAAACAGGACTTAGGTAATTTGAACATATTAGATAAAGATTTCCATGGGTACGGGGTCTCCACTACGGACACACGTGATGGTATTGTGGCAGGTCACCCCCCAGGGGGAGTTGCAATAATGTGGAGATCGTGCCTAGATAGTGTAATTAAAACCATTGAGACAAATTTAAGCTGGTGTGCGGGAATACAGCTGGAAGTGGGACACAGAAAATTTGCAATATTTTGTGTTTACTTACCGTATCAGTGTGCAGAAAATGAAGAACTTTATTTGGAAAAGTTAGGGGAGCTTGGTGGCCTAATTTCTGAATTAGAGATAACGTGTTACTCAGTGGTAGGTGATTGGAATGCTACCCCTCACGAGTTGGGTGGTTCCATGTTTGCTAAACATATGTTAAGGTTTTGTGAGGAGCAAGGTTTAATTTTGTCCTCCAAAAACCTGCTTTCAGAAAATAGCTATACATATGTTAGTGAAGCATGGGAGACCAGGTCGTGGCTTGATCATGCAATCTCTAGCTCTGACTTTCATGACTCTATCTCAGAAATGGCCATAAGATACGACATTACGGATGACGACCACATACCTATAGAATTAACAATCCAAATTAATAAAGCACCGGAAATAACAGAAACTAGCAATAGCATCAAGGCAAAAGTTCCATGGAATGTAATCTCAAATGAAGAGTGCCAAATGTACTGTGATAAAACCAAGGACTTATTAAATAGGGTGCAATATGATGGTAATGGTGTAGCACAATGCAGGGATCCAAAATGTAGTGATGCACAACACAGAAAGGACATTATTACATTTTACAATAGTATAATAGATTCTTTATCAAAAGCGGGGGAAAGTATTTTTAATAGCCGTAAATATAAGTCCTCATTCAATAAGCCAGGTTGGCAAGACTATGTGGCTGACCTGTATCAGGCCTCCAGAGATGCTAGGTCTCATTGGCTTGAAGTAGGTCAGCCTAGACAGGGGCCTATATTTGAACTTCACAAAAGAGCAAAGGCTAGGACCAAATATGCCATTAGATTTATTAAGCAAAATGAAAACCAATTAAGGAAGGAAGCCCTTGCAAAGAGTCTGGCAGAAAAGGATACTAACTGTTTTTGGAAGGACATCAGATCCATGCAAAATTGTAACACACCATTACCTGTCAGTGTTGAGGGGGTTACGGGTGAAGAGAACATTGCTGACTTATGGAAAACTCATTTTAAGGAACTACTTAACAGTGTAAACCAAAGGTCTACTAATGGTGCAATTCAATATGTGAAAGATAGTAATTATGAAGACATTAAAGTGACTGAAAGTGATCTTGAGAATGCCATAAGAAAACTTAACCTAAATAAAGCTTGTGGGCTGGATGGTATATATGCAGAACATCTTAAATATGCAGATAAGTTGTTAATAGATAAACTTAGTTCTTGCATCACCAGTCTATTTACGCATGGTGTCCTGCCGGAGTCTATGATATCCGTAATACTTGTTCCTGTCATTAAAGATAAATCAGGTAAAATTACAGCAAAAGACAACTACCGCCCAGTAGCACTTGCTAGTGTGGTGAGTAAGGTAGTTGAAATGATAATGCTAGAAAGAATGTCTGCATATATTGTCACCAGCAGCAATCAGTTTGGCTTTAAGAAAAATCACGGCACAGACCAATGCATATATGTGCTGAAAGAAGTGATTGATACATACAACAAACTAAATAGCTCAATTTTCTCTTGTTTTCTTGATGCAAGTAAGGCTTTTGATAGGGTGTGTCACAAAACCTTATTTGAAAAATTAGTTAACAGGGGAGTGCCTAGCTATATTGTTAGGATACTTATTTTCTGGTATGCTAATCAAAAAATGTGTGTAAGATGGGGCAACATCCTGTCAGGCTCTTTCGCCGTAACCAATGGTGTTAGGCAGGGGGGGATATTGTCTCCGTATCTTTTCAACGTCTACATGGATGATCTTAGTCTGGAGCTGAACAAGACTCGCACTGGGTGCTGTATTGGCAGCACCATTGTAAATCATCTCATGTATGCTGATGACCTAGCCTTAATCGCGCCCTCTGGAGCAGGACTGGATAAATTATTAAGAGTATGTGAAAAATTTGGAATCGAACATTCAGTCAAATTTAATCCTATAAAGAGCAATATCATAATATTTAAATCTAACCTTCTATTGAAATCAAAGCTACCTAAATTCCATTTGTATGAAGAAATTATAGAAGAAGTAAGTAAAGTAAAGTATCTAGGACACTATATTTCATGTGATCGCTCAGATGATGAGGATATGGGTCGTCAGCGAAGGCAACTTTACATGCAGGGAAATTCAATATTAAGAAAATTTCATATGTGCACATGGGATACAAAAATAACATTGTTCAACTCCTACTGCTCACCAATGTATACAGCACAACTATGGTGGAACTATAAGAAAATGACAGTGAATAGACTAAGTATCTCATATCACAATATCATGAAAATGTTTCTGGGGCTCTCAAAATATGAGAGTACAAGTACGCTATGTGCCTATATGAACTTACACTGTTACAAATCACTCATTAGAAAGCTAACATATAAATTCATTCAGCGCCTTAACACTTCTGAGAACAGGATCATTAAAATGCTACAAACTCCAAGCATAGTGTACACCTCCAGGATCCAGGCACACTGGAGGAAGTTGCTCTATATTTAACCTTAAGTAATGATTTCAGGTCTGCTACTCTACAGAATTAGCATACCGGTACTGATCCTCATAGTGCAGTACAGTACCGATATTCCTATACTGTACTGTAGCAACATACTGTACCGGAAGCTAAATGATGTGAGGCATGGTACTGTACACAATTAGGACAGTGGTTTTGGTAACACAGTAGTTTGATGACCACTGTTTTTGGTTGAGGCAGTGCTGTGAACTACATGATAGCAAGCTGGGTATTATTTAATTTCTTTTTATTTTATGTAGCCTATGTACAGTAGCTTATATATATTTATATATATTTATGTTACTGTAAGGTATATATGGACCCCAGTATGGTCCCCTCTGTACTGTGTGAGTCTGAAATAAAGTATTATTATTATTATTATTATTACCCTCCCACAAGCTGTTCCCCTGCCCATCCTCGCTCTTCGGTGGTTTTCCTATTGGTAGTTTGGGAGGTACGTCAAACTTCCCATTCTCTTCCTTCTGCTCCGGGGGGTCACGCCGAGCATACGTGTGGTTCCGACCTGTCTTCATTCGTCACTCTTCCGTCCGGATAGTGAGTCTTTTGCTCATTTGTACTAATCTTAGATGTGCTAGAATAGGGTTAGATTAGTTAGGTCGGGCATGCTGATTAGCGTGACCCCCAGGAGTTGTGTTTTAGGGTGCTTTGTGGTGTGGCGTCCCTTGGTCATGATAGGCGGGTAAGCCATTTTGGTGTTTTTTATTTTCCCTCTAGTTTATTAGCCTTAACTACAGTGCATTCATTCGACATATATCGACAGGCCCCGCCCGCTTCCACCAGCGCCGTAGACGAAGTAGAGCTTATCATACCGCAATCTCGGACAAGTCACTTGTCACCTTACCACGGACCTGATAAGAGCTCCAAGTAAAATTAATTATAGGATGTAAGAGCGCTTTAATACATGCATATTTGCAGTTATTCTTTACTATACAATATTACCATATACCATTGTACAGAAAAGTAAACTCCATTACCATTGTTACCTTGTCTACTTGGGCAGAGCAGAGGTAGAAATTTTTAAGCTAGGCTTAGCGAGCGACTGCGTTTGGGTGTATAGGGTACGGTACCGTAATGCCTCCCCCTCCCTTGTCTGTATACCTCAGTCTCCCTCCCTCCCTCTCTCTCTCATAGTGTGAAGTGATCAAGTTGTCAATTGATCCAAGTATGGGTGAAAGCCGTTGCTGGTAAACTGGTGAATGAAAGACTCCTTCAATCTTCCTGCCTTGAGTTCTGATCTTGTTAATCAATGGCTGTGAAACTTGTGTTGCCTCAGAGGTTTTCTTCACCACCACATCAACTGGCTCAGTTTTCTCCTTATCAAAATACTTGAATACATTTAATACAATATTCCTGGCTTGACTGACAAGTCGGGGATAACCAGCAGGTCTGCTCCCGGGCAGGAGACACCATCTTCCCCCTTCAGAAGACGGGAGGGAACTGAACTGACGTTTGAATGACAGCGCATTGACAGAAGACACCAGCGTTGCCAATGTAGCTACCTTACCGCTAGATCTAAAAGTATTTACTTGAACAAGGGAATGGAGCTGTTAACACCTTACGAGCGGCCTATGCGGTTTATTTATGTGTACCGCACAGCGGGGTGTTTTTAGCCAAAATAGGGCTGTTTACGTGATCATTTTCATGCCTAAATAAGACCCAGAACGTAAAACAAGTACCTATCCCTGAAAGGGCATAAACAGAGCTTTCGAATGACACCATAACGATCCTTGTATGATGGATAGTTTTCTTGCAATAACCGTGCAACGCGAGTGCAAAAAGCAGGTAATTCGGTACTTTCAGTACATAATTGAGTATGTAGCGAGTGAGAGAGGGAGGAGGGAGCTGAGATTTGTGTCAGTAGGTTCGCCGCGGTGGTCTGGAGCAGTCATACGCTCGCTAGTCTCCTGCCACCACTTGTCTCTCTCTCTCAGCCACATTACGTGCTGAAATTGCCACTCGAGTTATGTCGAGCGCCGCCACATAGTCCAGCTTTATTTAACTCGACTTATGTTGCTCGCCGCTAAATAAGGGTTAAAGACAGGCTCCAGTCTTAACGTTTCTTTCTCACTCGTTGATGTAGAAAGGTACAGTAGATGGCTTTGTAGGCCATTTTTAATAATTTAAATTGATAAATAAATATTGACTTGATCTAGCGGCAATATTTTACACCTAGCAATAAGAATGCTGGCTATACTCCGAATCTTTTAGCTCATGTTATCAATATTGGAGTAATATTCTAGCAATATTAGGTAGACATTTACTAGTTTGTATTCTTCTAGTTACTTCTGCAAACAGATTAAATAATATTTTTGTGCTGATTTGGTAACCCTGTTGGACACCTCGCACCTCGCACAGTCATGCCAGCCGTATGATAACGGTTGGGGAAGTGGGCGGGGCCTGTCGATATATGTCGAATGAATGCACTGTAGTATAGGTTAGAGGCTTTTATTTATTGAAGGGCAGTGCTTTTCGTCCACCATTTTGATAGGTTAAGCGTTTTATATTATTCGTCAGACGAACATTTAGAATAGAACTGCTTTACTTAGTAAAGAGTTTTGCTTCTGGTTTCTGCGTCGTTGTCCCTACGTTCCTGTCGTCGAGATGGTTGGTGCTGGTTCTTCCTAGAGGTAAGAGTAATTCATCAAATTCGTCGTTCTTCTGCTTGCCCTAGGCCTCGTGGCCAGCCTCTTAGTAGGATATGTTTATGGCTAGGTAATGTAATTTTAAGATTTATTATTACATTTTATGTATGCCATAACCTATGCTGTATAGAAGAGTGAGGAGTAAGGAAGATGTGGGTTTGCTTCAAGGAGATGTGGAGGGCATGAAGGGATGGTCTGAGCATTGGTTAATGCCTTTTCATCCAAAAAAATGTAAGTACATGTGGATTGGGACAAGCAAGATAGACAAGGTAGGATACAGTATGTATGAAGCGATGGAGGAAGTGAATGCAGAAAAGGATATAGGAGTAGTGATAGACAATAAGTTAAATTTCTCAGAACATTTAGCGGAAAAGATAAACAAAGCCAATAGAATTGTAGGGCTGATAAGGAGGACATTTGTGTCACTAGACGAAGAAATCTTCAGGAATCTCTATACAGCGCTGGTTAGGCCGCACCTGGAATATGCGAACCAGGTGTGGGCTCCATATATGGTAAAGGATATAGAAGCAGTGGAGAAAGTGCAGAGGAGAGCTAGCAAGCTAGTACCAACGTTGAAGAATGCGGGCTATGAGCAGAGGTTGAGGACACTGGGGATTCCGACACTGGCATATAGGAGAAAGAGAGGGGATATGATAGAGACTTTTAAGATAGTGTCAGGAAAGTATGATGAGGATGTGTGTGAAGGTATCTTCTTGATGCGGGAGGGAACAAGAACGAGAGGACACTCTAAGAAAATTTACAAAGAAAGAAATAGGCTTGAGAAGGCAAAGAATTCATTTTGTGATAGAGTGGTAAATGAGTGGAACGCACTGCCCCAGTATGTAGTCGATTCCGAATCAATAAGGGAGTTTGAAAGTAATCTTGATAAAGTATGGGGAAGACAAGATTTGAAGTTTGATTATAAAGCAAAAATACAGAATAGTAAAAATGTTGCGTCTGCTACCGCCGCCGCCAACACCGTGAACGACCACAGCAGTGCAAGTACTGGTACTGAGCTGGATACACAGGCCTAGTTTGCCTTTTTCCTGAGGATCTACTGTAAGAAACTGTTACCCTCTTCTACGACGATGAGATAGTACTAGTTTTTGAGGGTGTTTGGCTTATCCTGACGATTATGTTAAGTGTTCTTCTATCTATGAAGTGCTACCTAGTGATACAGGTACCTTTACATATTTATGTCCTAGTAGAAGTGTTGTTAGCTGGCTAGATCATATCCACCTTTACTTTTTAATGTATATATTGATCTATTAATCGAAACCGTATCAAAGTGCAAAACTGGATGTACTCTTGGCAATAGAATGAGTAACATTATTGCCTATGCTGACGACATAGTAGTTTTAGCACCAACAGCGACAGGGTTACACAAGTTGCTAAACATTGTGGAACATGAAATGAAAACTTTAGATATTCAAGTGAATGCCAAGAAATCAGTGTGTATGTTTTTTAGGGATACTAATAATATGAATGGTAAGCCAAGAATGAAGCTTAATGATGAAGTAATTATCAATGTACATGAACATAAGTACTTAGGATTTATTATTGATGATAAACTAAATAATGATAAGGATGTAATAAGGACAAGAAATAAGTTTTATAATTAATTCAATTTTATTTTACGTAAATTCCCTAATGTCAATATTAATGTTTTTCTTCAACTATTTAATAGTTATTGCTTAAGTTTTTATGGTACAGAGTTATGGTTTTCCAATAAGCGGTGTGGTGTTCCTCTGAAACAATTTGTGGTTGGATACCACAAAGCCATTAAGAGGATTTTAAAACTTAAATACTGGGAGAGCAACCACAAAGCATGTAATTTAGCAGGGTTAATGACATTCACTCATCTAATTAATTGGCAAAAAATACGGTTTGCTCACAGATGTATGATGAAGCCTTGTATCTTTTTAAGAAAATGTTTACTTAATAATGATGATAGCTTATATTTGATGAAGGAAGTAAACAAATATTTTATTGAATATTTATAATATCGAATGTTTAATGGAAAATGAAATTGACGCAGTAAAATCTAGAATTACTTTTATTCAAAGCCGTGAACCAAATATGAGATAAATGTGCTTCACAATTCTCTTACTATGTACAAAGTTTTATTCATTAGTGGCCCCTCCATCATTGACGATTATGCCTATTACATAAGGCTACCTCTTCAAACGCTCATACGCGTAGTTTGAATCTACCGCCGCAGAGCTCAGAGGAACCTTCATCATAAGCACACGCAAAATCATTCATGGTTCGTCTTTATGATTGGGTTCTCACTACAAAAAACTTTGTAACAAATAAAAACTAAAAATAAAATAAGAATAACTATTCATAAGCTTTCCATATTCCGTGGATGTACTTCTGTGGATTCTTGGACCAGACGCTGACTAGCGCATTGTTCCGCCTTCCTTGCTCTGCGCTCACCCCACCCGGACGTGTCCCCCTCAGTGCTCCGCTTTGATTCTGCATTCTTGCGTCCCTAGTGAGTTTTTTCTCATTTGTTTACTCTGGGATGTCTTGAGTAAGGTTAGGATTAGCTTAGCAGGGGTGTCATGGGCGGTTTTCTCGCAGAACAAGTGTATTTTGGGTCGTTTTGTTGGGGCGTCTATTTCGGACGGACCCTCGTGGCCGAGTTGAGGACGCTCTGAAACGTTTTTTCGTGTTTAGCCATCTTTAGTCCTAGCTTGTTAGGCGGCTTTAACTACGCGATGTCGGGCTTCTAGCTATCTTTCAGATGGAGTAGCCTTGTTTGTTTTATACTGACGTTCCTGGTGTTTTTTCTTCATGTAGTGGAGTTCTTTCTGGGTCCCGAGTCAGTGTTACCCTTACCGGGTTTTTTCTACGATGTTGATGTGGCAGCTGTTCCAGTTTTGGTGGGATGGAGTGCTTTTCGATTGTGTTTCGACGTCATTAAGTGTTTTCCGTTTTCACCAGGCCTAGCCAGCCACTCGTAGTTTTTCACATATGCAAGTGTTTTCATTGTTTATTATTATAAAAATGTATTCATGTGTCATGTGTGTCTTGGATTAGTTGTGATTGGCTGATCCAGGAGCTTCGGACTGCATCTGATTATGTTTATCAGATTGCGTTCTGATTGGTGTGGGTTGCCTTTCCGGCAGTTTTTCTCGATTGTTCCGAGAAAGCCGTTTTGTGTACCGGGTTTTAGTCAAGTTGGTTAAAATCGGTAGTTTCCCCGGCGAGTTTGGTAGCTTGAGGGCTCATCAGAAACTGCGTTCTCTGTGGTCGAGCCTGTGATCAGGCTTCCTGTGTTCTCCCGGCGAGGTGGGCCCCACACATTTATCTAGGTGATCATGCTGACACCTGTTGGTTTTGGTTTTCTCGGCTTTTCAAAGCCATTGAAACAATGCTGTTTGTTTGTTTGGTCTTTCCCTCCAGGCGACCTTTTTACAAAGAGGTCTGGGGCAGGTACAATTGGTTTGACATTTAATATGAAACCCGGCGGTTGTACCTTCGGGTGGTTATATTAACGGATTTGCAATTCGCTATGGTTTGCCAAACAATTGATTGATACAATAAGGTATCACAGCCTTCAAGACGGCGATCTATGAGGGCTTCTGGGAGAAGTCGGATTAGAGATTAAGATAGGCTTAGACTTTTTATGGGATAAAAAGATGCCTGAATCTTACTAGTGTTTCAAGTGTAAAGGGATACTTGAAAGACTTCATCTTTAATAAAGATATGCTTCATCTTTATGAAGACTCAGAAGATATGCTTAAATATTTTGGACAGGTAAAGATATGCTGAAATCTTTAATATGAAACTACAGGACAACGAAAAGTAGTGGTTGAGGGCTACGGTTCGTTGACCAGCAGTTTTATGACACATGTTTTTGAAACATTTTGGGGTAACCTTATGAGCATTAATTCCTGGGAATTTTCTCTTTCCAGGGTGGAGTACCGGCGTGGCGCCAGGTGACCAGGTAGATCCCGGGGGTGGGTAGATTTCCGCCAGTCTCGGTCATGTCGGCCCTAGAACCTCTCATTGCTTTATGTTCAACGCCGTTATGCTCAGGTATCCCTATTTTTGCGCACAAGCTGTGCATTAAATGTGTTAAATGCCTCGATCGGTCACGGGGGATATGGGTGACAAAGAATTGCACTATTTGTACCCTCTTAAGTGTTAAAATTTTAATTAAAAAAGATAATACTGCGGCGGTGGCTTTGCAAGAAGTGAAACAACTTCTCGCTACTTATTCAACAAATGTAGCACATAAAGCATTGCAATGTGATAACCTTGAGCTTTGGAAGGTGTTAATTATTAAACATGCCCCCCCTAAGAGTAAGATACGTGCACGTAAGACCTCCGAGACTGGGCGGGGACAGGTTACCACACCCTCCCCTGGCAAATCTAAGAGGCCTCGCTCTCCGCCACCCTTGGCATTGGCGACGAGGTCCAAATCAAGGTCACCCCTGAGGGAGCAGGTGAAAGCTTCGGGCCACTCTTCTTCACCTCCACGGAAAAGGTCAAAGGAAGAGAGTAGGGGACCTAAAGACATTATTAGAACTAAACATAAGTCTAGTAGGAGTCATAAATCATCCAAAAGGGATCCTCCGGCGCGAAAGGACTCACGGCTGTCGCCGGAGCCTGCTACCCCGCTCTCTGCCTCTACCCCCTCCAAGTCTAACGTCCAATCTGACAGGTCGGGGGTGGAGTCAGAGAATGTGGTGGAGGATGCCCCGGCGGACATTTCATCACCTGATATTAATGCTTTCTCTACCAGGTCACGTGTGTCAGCATCAGATTTAGAAGTATCTTACGGAAACTATAAACCGCTAGGGTGCTCGGGTGAGGGCTCCCAATTGGGGAGTATACCAGGCTCGCAAGCGAGTAACAGCCACAGCCAAGGTGTATGGCGATACTCACAGCCCTGGCAGGACGGCACACATCCTTTTGTGACGCAAGTAGTGGCTGACGTCCACCGGGATGCCGATGTACCATCTTCTATCCCAGATCTAACATGGCGGCATGTGGAGGTCCCGGCTTCGGCGGGATCTTCCCATGATAGGCCAGACTTAAGGGATGAAGAACAGCGTTCTCTGGTCTCAGAGATGGAAGTTGAAGAGTCAGGTCACCATCTAGATGACTCTCAGGGTACTGTCGAATCTCCACGGAGTTCGTCATCTGCTAGGTATGTAAATACAGACGAGATTGATGGATTACTATTAAATGCACTTAATAAGTTCTTTGGCCCTACGCCGGAAACTCCTACAGTTAGTATGGGAGCTCCCGCGACGTCGACGAATGTGTGACATCTGGCTAGATCCATTGCTTTAGCTAAAATACCTAACCCTCCTCTTGTGTCAGATCCAATTTCCAATGTGCCAGGCACAGCAGCTCTCACTACTTCCAATGTGTGGGTAATATCAGACATAACTCCCCCCCCCCCCCCCCCCGTTTAGACAAGGCACCAGTCAGAAAAGGAGCTATGCCTCTTATACGGGCCTGATGAGTCATGGGTAGCAATGTTACCAACTAAGCCAGAGGCAGCACAAGCTACTATTTCGGGGGAGCTCCCTGTACCACATGAGTGGGTAATCCAAGGCAATAAGTCTAGAAAACTCAGAGCATTGGATAGTCAAGGAAATGTTTTAGATGTTCATATTAAGGCCATTCCAAGTTATTATAACCATGACTTTTTTGTGTATGCATCAACACCAGCCCTACCCCCTGCCTCAGCTTCAAAGCTTTTTTCTGACTGGACTAAGAATGATGGCTTTAACGACGTCAAGGCACTTTCTGCTTTGACGCCGGAGTTGGATATGTTTCCGATCACAGACTCAGCCTCTAATCCAGTCTTGCAGGTGGGGCAGTTGGGGACGGGACATTGGGTGGAATGGGAAACAGAGGCTCAAAATTTTGCCACTACTTTCACTTCAAAATCTTCTCACCAAATCCCCCAAGAACACCATACTTGGTTCTCTCTTCCGGTTTTTAGTGCCGGAGGAGTCCCCTCTGCTTTGTTTGATTTCTTGGCTGCCCCTAAAATCAATTTGTGCGAATTAAAAGATCCTTTTAGCACGCCTTCCCCAGCTCACCTAGACCACGAGTTTAGGTTAAGAGGAAAAGCGTTCAGACTGTTTTCACAATACATTGTTACCCAGCAAGTAACAAAGTCTATGTTACGCTCTTCTCAGGCGATCGAAGCTGCGGAAGTCAGGAAGGCCATTGAACTTTCCCGGCGCTTGCTTCTCCAAACTTCCATTCAGTCTTTAGGAGGTATTCGGACTGCCTTATTAGAGGCAGTTCGAGCAAGGCAGGATCTGAGGATGTTCTTAGTAAAGAAACTTCCGGACCGTATTGCAAGCCAAGTAATTCTGTCTCCAGTTTTAACTCCTTCTTTGATTTCACCAGCAGTTTGGAAGACTGTTTTCAATATGGCACACACATTCAAACAAAGTCCCTCTCAACCTAAGAAGCCTACCTTCACTTTCCCTAAGCCCAAACCAGTTTCGAAAGCTCAAGCTAGTGGGTCTAAGCCTTTTCATCAGCCAAAATCCCCTTCCACCCAGGGTCAGGCTCAAGTCAGGTATAAACAGGGTAAATTCTCAGGTAAAGGCCACAGGTTTCACCAACGACCTGGTCAGGGCCCACCTCCAGCCAAACCCAGCCAGTCGTCCAAGGGTCCTCCACCACCAGCAAAAAACTAAGGTCTCTCTCACTCCCGGGGCCAGTCAAAGGCGTGTTGGAACAGAAAGTAGTCCAGCCGGCGAACCCCAGTCTGCTAACTGGGTCATTCCGGGCGTGTCCTCAGGCATGGCCAGTAAGAACATGGGCGAGGACTGTGGTACGCAAAGGCATCATTTGGCAGTGGCTCCGGCGACCTCGCTTACGTCAGCCGACAAAGGCCAATCTTGTTTCTTTAGAGGTGGAGTCACTAGTCCACGAAATGATTACCAAGAGTGTCATTATCCCAGTCCCCCCCGACTTACCCGGTGTTTACATCCAAACTATTTCTAGTACCAAAAAGGGACAGTATTCAGATGAGACCAGTCGTAGACCTGTCTTATTTGAATCTCCACATTCACAACGTGTCCTTCAGGATGCTGACAGTGAATCAAATCAGGCTAACACTTCCGCCGGGAGGGTGGATGTGTTCATTAGACCTGACAGACGCGTATTGGCACGTCCCGATAAACAGGAGATTTAAAAAAATTCTGGCTTTAAGAATAATGCATCAGACTTATGTCTTTCAAAGGATGCCGTTTGGATTGAACCTAGCGCCACGCATATTCACAAAATTAGTCCGGCAAGCCCTGATGCCCATTTTAGAACAGGGGATCAGGATCTTGTGGTATCTGGACGACTGGCTGGTGATGGCAGAGACAGAAAAGTTATGCAACACTCATGTCAATATTACGTTAAACCATGTCAAATCTCTAGGATTCAAGGTCAACTTGGTAAAGTCAAACCTTGTTCCCTCACGAGTAATTCAGTGGATAGGGCTGGTCTGGGACACAGCGTCTCTCACTCTGAGTCAGAGTGTGGACAATCGAAACAGATTTCACAAAAAAATGTTTATGTTTCTCCACAGTCTGACTACGACACGGAGACTCTGGGAATCTCTAGTCGGTTCTCTCAACTGGGTTCAACTAACTGTGAAGTTGGGCCGGTTGAAAGTCAAACGTTTAATCTTGGAGGGCAACAAATATTTCCCACTATTACCGGCGGGAACATTATGGCCTATCCTATCCCAACATTAATACACAGCTTACTAGCGGTCTGGGCGAAGAGGGAAGTGTTGCACTCAGTCATGTCATGGACCTCTCCTCCGCCGACGGTATGGGTGGACACGGATGCGTCAGGGACGATAGGTTGGGGTTTTCAGTCGAACCTCGGGCATCAGGGTCAAGGGCTTTGGTCCCATTCAGAAACCTCCCACATAAATGTAAAAGAGTTACTAGTCCCCTTGTATATCCTTCAAGTTCACGGCTCTACTTTACGGGAAAAATCGGTGGCCTTCAGGATGGACAATCTCAATGCAGTTTACTGCATTCAGAAACAAGGGTCAACGAGGTCTCGAAAGTTGCTAGACGTGTCAGAAAAGAATTTTGTTCTAGCCGACAAGCTGAACATCATCTTCATGCATCATATCTCCCAGGCGTAGCAAACGTCTGGGCAGACGCTCTGTCTCGGAGACAGAGCACAACGGTAGAGTGGGCACTCAAGCAGAACATTTTCGATCAAATGATTGCAGAGCCTTACCGTCCACAAGTGGATCTATTTGCATCAGAGGAGAATCACAAACTCCCTCGATACCTCACACACCGGACATTGACGCCGGCGGGGGGACCCGACGCATTGGTGACGGATTGGAACATGTGGAGTTCCATTTATCTGTTTCCGCCACCAGACGCTTCTCTAATGTGCCATGTAGTCAACAAACTACAGGATTATCGAGGCGTAGTCTCGTTAATCGCGCCCCTGTGGCCAGCGCAGTTGTGGTACCAGCAATTGATAACGTGGTGCCCGAACCCGGTGTCGCTCCCGGTCGGGTATTTCCACTTACACACGATTGGCAACCTAAAGACCTTGCTGACTTTTGCATTGTGGACATTCAGGAGGCCAAGTGGCTAACACCGTATGGTAGAACCGTGACAGATAAATTTATGAATCAGTACACACAATCTACCAAGAGACAATATCAATCTCATTGGCAGTCCTTTACTTCTTGGATAGTTAGAACAGAACAGATAGCACCTTCGGTGGCATTAGTTTTTAATTATTTAAACTATTTGTTTGAACAGAAACGTCTATCTGTGGTGACTCTAAAAAATCACTTAACAGCTATCAGGGTGCCATTCTTTGACCTTACAGGTCTAACCATACCACAAGCGGAGGAAACAGGTTTCATGAGAGCATGCTTCAAACTCCGCCCACCTCCCCGTCAGCTCATGCCTACCTGGTCTCTGGACAAAGCGTTATCTTTGCTTCATTCCCGTCTGTATCAGAATACGGCAGATTTTGAATTGCTATTAAAAAAGGCTGTGTTCCTTATGGCTTTGGCAACTGGTAACAGGGTGTCTGAGCTGGCGGCGATGAGCAACACCCCTAATTGCATAAGGTTTGGTAGACTAAATGATTGCATTCATATTGCACCTTCCCCAGGGTTCATCGCCAAGAATGAACATAGTGAACATGTTTTCTCAGAGTTCACGGTGCCGGCATTGAAACGGGGTAAAGTGCACCATAATTTGTGTCCTGTACAAGCTTTAACCAAATATATGAGAGTGGCACCTCTTAACCAACAAGGTGCTTTATGGGTATCGGGTACAGGTAAAAGATTAATGAAACGTAAAATGGCTTCTCTGCTAGTAGAAGTCATTAAAGAGAGTAATCCCGGCGTAGTGGGTAGGGCCCATGATTTACGCAAATGGGCAGTATCTTTACGTTTTCTAAAAAAAAATTCTGTTGAAGACATAGCTACTACTCAACTATGGGCGTCAAATCATAGGTTTTTGACTCGATACCTGTCGGTAGCACTAGACAAACCATCAATGCCATGTGTAGCGTTACGGCAAAGGGTCTAGAGGGGTCTCTAAGTCACTAATTGTTTAGGTTAAGAAAGAGGGGGGGGGGTGCAGTCAGTGAAACATAAGACACCCTAGACCCCGCCGGAGGATATGTACAGAGTATACGAGCTGTGATACAATGTATAAGTGTTGTGATTAAAATTTCTCTATCGTAATGACTACGGGAAATGTTGTTGAGGTCCAATGTATGTAGTACAACAATTGTTTCGTTAAGTGGGTTACCCTGTTGAAGCAATTTAATTTTAAGAGTTCTCGGTAGTTGCATTTTATTAAGTACATCTGCGATAGTACAAGAATTATTCTATTTTTTGTGTATAATTTTAAGGAATATACACATTAGAATTATGGGGTTTATATGTGCACATGTAAACATAACGTTTTATTTTTCACCACTTAATTTAAGTGGGGTGCCTTTAACTTTCAGATCTGGGAACAGATTCTCATAGTTATCCCTTTTTTCCTCAAGCAGGCTTCTTTAAGCACGCCCCTGCTTGTACCCCTTTTTTATATGTTGTATAAAAGTTTATACATAAATATATATTTTTTACAAAGTAAGAATACTATGTGGTTGTTTGATTATCTGCCTATTCTATTTGCAATGGTTATGATATGATTACGAATGTCCCCCTCCAGTCTTAGATATCAGGCATAATCGTCAATGATGGAGGGGCCACTAATAAATTATAGGTTTGACTCCTGCAAGGAGATAAAGAAAACCTAATATTTAGTAGTGGCCCCGTAATAATTGACGACTGGGGCCCTCCCGACCATCCCCTTCCCATTCGTTGATGTATTAAGGATTTTGGTATACTTGATATGTCAGTGAAGGCGGAACAATGCGCTAGTCAGCGTCTGGTCCAAGAATCCACAGAAGTACATCCACGGAATATGGAAAGCTTATGAATAGTTATTCTTATTTTATTTTTAGTTTTTATTTGTTACAAAGTTTTTTTGTAGTGAGAACCCAATCATAAAGACGAACCTTGAGTGATTTTGCGTGTGCTTATGATGAAGGTTCCTCTGAGCTCTGCGGTGGTAGATTCAAACTACGCATATGAGCGTTTGAAGAGGTAGCCTTATGTAATAGGCATAATCGTCAATGATTACGGAGCCACTACTAAATATTAGGTTTTCTTTATCTCCTTGCAGGAGTCAAACCTATAATGTAGCTTTTACGAAATAAAATATTGAGTCTGAGTCTGAGTCTATGTCGAAGACTTGATAGCTAGAATCTGAGATTTTGGATTCAGGGGAATTGTCTCGTGAATGCGTTTCTTCCTCGCCGGGCGCCTCACTAGTGGCGTTCTAGTGTTGCTCCGGATCCAATAAACAGTTCGTTGTCTTAAACTAGAACGAACTCCTGGCGAAAGAGGAAGGCTTCCAAGGGATGTTTCAGCTCAGCCGGAACGACTCACCTATACTACTTTTATTCTCCCATCGCGGAATCATGGAACATATTGCATTCTGTTTGACTGATTCGTGCGCCAACCTTCCAGTGACTGGACATAAGCTATGTGTCAAATGTGTTCCATGTTTAGACAGATCATGGGGACAGTGGGTCACTAAACGGTGCTCGTTGTGTGTGCGATTTAGGAATGGTTTCATTAACCACAAAGAGGAAGGGTGTCGTACTGTGTTAGCTGCCATCAAACTTTGTTTTTCTGATTATTGCAAAGACGTAGCTCATAAACCTCTGCAGTATGATGATAAGCCACTTTGGGACTTTCTAGTTAAGCCCACCTTCGCGAGCCCTAATCCTAAGTCTACATCTTCTCGTTCTGGCACAGGAACACCTAAGAAAAGACAATCTAAAGTAGTGTCAAAACCAGTGATTAGTTCTGATGACTCTACAGACGAAGAAGCCACACAATTTAGCCCCCCCCCCTGCCACTCGACGAAGCGGTCAACGCCCGATTCGTCAATCCCACCGCAGTCACGTCGACTCTCACGTTCGAGGTCACCGCTGCGCAGGTCCCACTCTTCTCCGTCCATAAAACAGGCGGCAAAGAAGTAACGGACGGGTACGCCGAAGGACGTGACACGTTTAGACTCCAGTCCTTCCCGGTCACATTCCCGTAAGGCGGCTGCTGGGACTAAGTCTAGCACCTCTCGTTCGCCGGCACCAGAACCTGCGAGGCCGTCCCTGGCTGGGCCGAAAGTCCAATCCGGCCAGTTGGGGACGGTCCGTAGGGGTACGGTTACTCCGCCGACGGAACTGCCTAGTGGGATAATCAGCCATCCTGTTGTAGGCCATGTTTCACCGTCGGTGCGATCAAGACCCTATACTATTCCCCACCGCCACACTCCTCAGTGATGTGTGCCTGTCCAGGTGCTCGCCTCAGAATATAGGGGTCATCCTAGTGAGCCAAGTGAGGCCCCTATTACAGAACATCATCGCCCATACATAATTTAGAATGGTCGCAATTCGAAGGTGATGTTCTTGAACCAGCTGTCCGGTCTGAGGAGGTTCAACTCCCCTCAGCCCGGTCGCCGGAAACAATGGAGTTTCAATCTGAAAGGGATGACGAGTCAGAGGACCTGGAATCGGGGCAACAGGTGGCTTCAGGGGGCATTCCGACGTGGACACTCAGTCTATGTCGACGGACCAAAATAGGGAATTTGTGACGAAGGAGGATTTCCAAGGTTTTATGGATGTTATATTGAGTAGATTGGACGGGAACAAGTCTATGCCAGTCTCCCCTGCTCCACCGCCGGTCGTGAGACCTTTGGGTTCACTGCAAGTTATCCCAAAACAAGTAACTACTCCCTCCATTGTCACTACTTGTCCTAGTAATGTTACACCGACCCTAGTTACTTCTAATGTACGTTTGTTGGCTGATATCATTCCTCCCCCACTTGACAAAACTTCTGTTAAAAAAGGTCCTATGCCCTTGCTTTATGGTCCAGATCGATTTTGGACTCCTCTTGCTCCTTTAAACCCGCAGGCCGCGCAACCGACAGTGTCGGGTGAGACTCCTGTCCCTGAACACTGGAGTGTCGAACTTAGTGAGTCAAAGAAGTTACGAGCAAAGAACATATCAGGTGAGGTCTTAGACGTGGTGGTGAAAGCGATTCCCAATGTCTATACGCCGGACTATTTTGTGTATGCTCCATCACCTGCTTTGCCACTGGCCTTGTCTGTAAGCCTGTATTCCGACTGGTCTAAACTTGACGGGTTCAATGATATGAAATCTTTGTTCAGCTTAACGCCATTCGTGACCAGTCTGGTAATCCGGTCCTACAGATTGGGACGGTCGGCTCAGGTCCGTGGCATGACTGGGAGTCGGAGGCTCAGAACTTTGCCAGCACCATTACAAGCAAGTCTACCCACCAGATTCCTCAGGAAAATCATTGTTGGTTCTCTTTACCAGTGGCAATTGCGGGGGGTGTTTCCAAAACCGTATTAGACTTTTTGAGTGCCCCTAAACCCTTTTTCGAGCCCTACACCTACTCAGATAGATAAAGACTTTAAACTTAGGCAGAAAGCTTGGCGCCTGTTGTTTCAGTTCCTTGTCAGTCGTCAGTTGGCTGAGTCGCTAGTGCGCATGACTGAGGTGGTAACTGATCCCCAGGCGACCAAGGCCCTCTCTCTCACCCGGCGGCTTATGCTGCAAAATTCTGTGCAGACTCTTGGTGATATCCGGGTGGCTTTCTTGAAAGTTGTTCGGGCGCGCCAAGATCTCAGAGTGTTTCTAGTTAAGAAGCTGCCGGAAGAGATTGGTCGTAGGCTCATTCTGTCCCCTGTACTAACCACCACCTTAGTTTCTCAGGAAGTGTGGAGATCTGTATGTAGCTTATTAGACTCTACCAGAACGACTGCTTCCATGCCCAGGAAGGAGTCTACTACTAAATCAAAATTTAGTCAGAGTCACCATAGTGGCCCCAAGTTTGTGGCCGGCTCAGGTGTGGTACGCGCAATTGAAGACGTGGTGCGAGAACCCGGTGTCGCTCCCGATCTCGCATTTCCACTTGGAGACAATTGGAAGCCTCAAGACCTCGCTAACTTTTGCCTTGTGGATATTCAGAAGGCCAAATGGTTAGCCCACTATGGGGAGAGCGTTACCAATAAATTGATAAATCAATATACCATCTCTACTTGGTGTCAGTACCAATCTCACTGGAGAGCTTTCACTACTTGGATCGTTGAGACTGACCAGACCGTGGCCTCGGTGTCCTTAATTTTCAAATACTGTACTGTACCTAGATTACCTGTTTGAACATAAGGGGCCGGGCTTGTCAGTAGTCACGCTAAAAAATCACATGACTGCAATTAGAGTTCCCTTTTATGACTTAACGAGGTTTTCAGTACCGCTGGCGGAGGAGAAGGCATTCATGCGTGCATGTTTCAAGCTTCTCCTATCACCACGCCAGCTCATGCCTACCTGGTCACTCGACAAAGCTTTGTCTTTACTTTATTCTCAGAAATTTAGTCACAACCCTGCTTTTGATTCAATTTTAAAGAAGGCTGTGTTCCTGATGGCCTTGGCTACAGGTAACCGGGTATCTGAGCTGGCAGCGATGAGCAACGAACCAAATTGTTCTAGGTTTGCACGGCGCAATGCAAGTGTTCAGATTGCGTCGTCGCCCTCATTTATCGCCAAAAACGAACACCAAGAGCATGCGTTCACGGAGTTTGAGGTACCGGCGCTCAAACAAGGTGACACGCATTACAGATTATGTCCAGTGAAGTCACTTTTAACCTGCATTGGAGTGTCCCAGCCTAACCAGCCGGGAGCTCTATGGGTTTCTCAGACAGCCAAACGTCTCACAAAGCGGCACTTGGCAGCTCTGTTTGTTGATGTAATAAAGGAGAGTAATCTCGGGGCCGTTGGGCGGGCCATGATTTAAGGAAGTGGACAGTATCATTCCGTTTTCTTAAGAATTTTTCTGTTAATGATATTCAGCAGCAGACTAATCTGTGGATCTCCAATCATACCTTTTTGTCACATTACCTGTCTGTGAATTTAGAAAAAAACATTTATGACTTGTATCGCATTAATGCAACGGGTCTAGTTGTTCGGTGCTTTGTTAATTTTAATAAAGAAGGGGGGGGGGGGTTTATAGCTAAGACCCTCAGCCCGCCGGACGTGGTTATGCAGTTGCACGTTGTGATAATCATTATCTATGTTCCTCAGACTCGAAGCTAGTCAATGAGTCAAAATATTTTTGTACAATACTGATATGAATGTACAGGTATTTTACTTTTTGTACATTTACATATGTTGTTATATGCATGTACATGTATTTTTGTACATATTCTCTGAATGTTTATATGTAGTGTGTTTTTCTACAGCCTCTATCCAAGGCTTCAGGAAGATGTACACAGGTGAATTTTTAAGTACGCCACCTGTACCCCTTTATATTTTTTTGTAAATATTCGTTCTGATGTTTTCTTGAGAATCTTGATATATCAGTTAAGGGGAGGTTTTTAGTTTCTTCCCTACGTTTTCATCAAGCTTAAAATTACACCCCCTAGACCCCCTTTCAAGATAAATTTGTAAATTTTTCGGTAGAAAAATGTCCCGGCCGGAGGCCGGTTGCTCTTAAATTACAGGCTTGCTATCGCTCGCCAGGAAAAAAATGGCACGGAAGGTCTTAAAATTGACAGAAATGGGGCAAAATGTCTTAAAATGTCAAAACTACTAGGGCGAACGTCTTAAAATCTCAAAAGCAATGGGGCTAAACATGAGGGAGAAAGGGGCCCAGAAAAAAATCCCTCCAGTGGATATCTCCCCTTAAGGAAGAGAACGCGCAGTATCTCGATGAAACCCACGCTAGGAAAAACATCTGAAATACGGGAAGCGTAAAACAGATAAGAGTTCTAATCTTTTTTATTTTATTATATTTTAATTAGTTTTTTCGTAGTGGCATCCACATCATAAGGACGAGTCCGTAAGTAATTATGAGCGTACGCTTATGATGAATTGGTCTCTATACTCCGGGGCGGGTGTTTTGAACAGCTGACTTTGGAGTTCAAAGAGTGCTATTACTGTATAAGGCATATCGTCAATGATGGAGGGGCCACTACTAAATTGGGTGGTTTGACGCCTCCCAAAGAACCAAATAAGGAAAACCTTCTACTGTATTTGGTAGTAGCCTCGTAGTATCCAACGTAGAGCTATACAGTCCATCCTCCAAATTTGCGAGATTATGGGCGACATGCGGCCTCGCAAATTTCAAATTCGCAAATTTTAAACAACATAGTTTATGGGAATAATTACTTATGGGCGGCACCCGCCGAATTTCCGTATTAATTAGTACACAATACTGTACATTTATATCGGTTGTGGGACACATTTATACATACAGTAATCTCCCCCATATAAAACCTGTCATTATCCGAACCTCGCCAATTCCCGGACAGTCCATGGGATATATAAATAAATAAAGTAAAGTTGTTTATGACTTTCAAAGCATTTCGATTTGAAGCGCCATGATTTTGAGTAACCAAAATCGCCGATAAAGGCCTACAGTGCACTCCCCGTATCCGCGCCTAAGTCGTACCACGTATTTTCCGCGGATACGTAGGCAGTGTTTAACATAGGTTTCAATGGGAAATAGACTTAGGTCGTACCAAGCTCACCCATCTTGGACCCTCAAATACACTATTTTGACCTACCTAATGACATTAATATGTACCCAATGATTGAAGGATACTCACTTTGATCCACAATGACTGTTCCACTGCTCCACTAAGCTCCAGGTACAGTCCACAGCAGTGAACATCAAGTACATTCCAAAGGTAAATCCATGTGTCACTTGTGCCATATCATCATCCCCTCCCCTATGAACCATTCTTAGAACCCCTTTAACCCTTTGGCTGCGGCCATGTTTGGGCTAATTAGGGCATATTCAGGCACTCCTGAATGATAAATCAAGCATCTGCATTAAATGAAGTGTATTCTGCCGAAAACTAGGCGAGAATAGCTTCAAAATGACACCAGAACGGGCCCCGTACGTGGTCTGGTTCACCTGCAGTGGTGCCAGTGAAACGCGGGAAACCCGCTATTATGTAACACTCGCTCGCTTGGCTACACTGTTGGGAGACACAGAGAGAGACCCACGCGAGACACAGTCAACCTCAGTGAGCCGCTCGGTGCTCTGAGGGTCGGAGGTGGGCCCTTCACGCTCCCGCCCACTGACACTCGATTTTTACGTTTTTTACAGACTTTTAAAGCCTGGAAACTGCTGTAACTTGCCAGGACGTTCCAGAACGTCACCCGCAGCGAAAGGGTTAAGAACCACTTATAACTCATTAATCAAGATTATCTGCACTTTTATCTAATTTTTTTTTATTAAACATGATTTTCTTCATTTTATCCTCAACCAATGAACCATTCTTAGAACCACTTAGAACACATTAAGCCAGATGAATATGAGAAGGAAAAGAACATTACATGAGAGTTCAGTAGCACTAAGTTGTTCTCCCTTATCCAACACTTACACAAGTGATCTGCCTTGTGTGAGAGGGATCTGCCTTGTGTGAGGGGGATCTGCCTTGTGTTACAGGGATCTGCCTTGTGTTACAGGGATCTGCCTTGTGTTACAGGGATCTGCCTTGTGTGGTACAATCGGCTTTTTGCTGTCTCCCGTATTCTTATGTTCTTATATTTATTAGTGGCCCCCTCCATCATTGACGATATGCCTATTAGTATAATAGTCCCCTTTCAAGCACCCGCGGTGCGCATGTTTGAAACACCCGCCGCAGGGAGAAAGAGTCCTACATCATAAGTGTAACACTAATTCTCTTATAGAATCGTCTTTATGATTGGGTACTCACTATGATAAAACTTTGTAAAAGATAAAAAATTAAAATTAACTTAAAATTTGTTATATTAAGGCTTTCCAGCTCGTGGATGTCTTTTGTGGATTCTAGCCGAGACGCTGAACCAAGCGTCTCCATACTTCCTCCCTCTCCCTGTGATCATCCGGGTTGGATGTGCGTCACCTGTGCTCTGCTTTATTCGTCGTTCGCTCAACTCTAGTGAGTCTTTTGCTTATTTTATATATCTGAGTTGTAATAGATCAGGTTTAGATTATCTAGATCAGGCTACCCCATTGGTATGCCCGCAGGGGGAGTGTTAAATTAGGGTATTATTGTGGAGGCGCCATGTCAGCCCCCCAGGGCCCGCACCTTGTGTGTTTTGTTTATGTTTCTGCGCCTTAGTTTTGTTATTACCTAATTAGTTAGGAGGCTACTTTATCCGTAGGACTATGCTTCAGGCCGTCTCTATGAGGCAGTTGCATTATTTGATTATCTAGCAGACGCTCTAGTCCAAGAGTTGTCACACGTGGTGTGGAACTTTCTGGGGTCCGGGCCTGCGCTTCCCCTCTATCGTGGGGCTTTCTCCGCGTGCTGCTGCTGTGTCTTCAGAGGTAAGAGTAACAGATCCAAGATAATGATTACTATGAGCCTCGTGGCCAGCCTCAGTACGGGTATTCTTAGAAGGCTAGGGGTATTATTTTAATGCTTAATTAATACTATGTTTAGCCCTAAGATATGTCCCTCATTTTTATGTGGTGGTATTATTATAGGTTTGAGTCCCGGAGGGAAGAATGAAAACCTAATATTTAGTAGTGGCCCCGAAATCATTGACGATATGCCTATTAGTATAATAGTCCCCTTTCAAGCACCCGCGGTGCGCATGTTTGAAACACCCGCCGCAGGGAGAAAGAGTCCTACATCATAAGTGCAACGCTAATTCTCTTATGGAATCGTCTTTATGATTGGGTACTCACTACGAAAAAACTTCTTAAAAAATAAAAAATAAAAATTTACTTAAAATTTGTTATATTAACCCTTCCCGCCCGGTTGTCAATTTAAAAGGACACCGCGGCAGATGGGCAGGAACCCGGGTGTCCTTATAAAATCCGTAAGCTTGAAAGCCTATTCAGCTTGTTTTGAAAGCCACGCGTCCGACGTATGTAAACAAAGCCTGTCGGAGGCGACGCACGTGCCTCTGGCAGCAAGCAGACGTCGGAGCTTTGTTGTTGTGTGGTCTGCAAAGACATAATTATTCAGTCTTGAAAAGTGTGTCACATTGCTAAAATCGCGGAAAAATGCGCTCCACGGAAATCGTCATCACAACTGAACCAGTTGACTTAGAGAGCTCTACTCAACGCCAGTCTACAGATTGGAAACCACGGTCCGTTTAGACATGCGTGGGAATTTTCTAGTAGTTAAAATAACAAATATATATGGTAGCCTAGGCGTAGACGTATTTCGGCCATATCGCCCGGGTCTCAACAACGTCCTTAGGAGGGCGAGCCCGGGCCAGAAGGGTTAAGGCTTTCCAGCTCGTGGATGTCTTTTGTGGATTCTAGCCGAGACGCTGAACCAAGCGTCTCCATACTTCTTTCAATGACATATCAAGATTAAACTCAAGACATCAAACGAATGGGAAGGGGATGGAAGGGAGGGCCCTACATCGTCAATGATTTCGGGGCCACTACTAAATACAGTATTAGGTTTTCATTCTTCCCTCCGGGACTCAAACCTATAATTTATTAGTGGCCCCTCCATCATTGACGATATGCCTGATATCTCAAGTCTGGCGGGGGACATTCGTGACAATATCAAAACCACTAGCAAAATACCATAGGTAGAGAAAAAGAACCATATAACAAACTTAAGTCTTTATTGCTTACATACAATAAAATAGCAAAAAATGGAAAGAAAGCAGTGCGTTACTTCGAAGAAGATCTGCTTAAAATGACCAACCAGGTACATCTGATATAGAATATCACATTGAGATTCAATAAAATTGTTTTCCAAGAACATTCTTTTATTCCTGTCCAACCTTGTAAAGGCACAAATAAATCATTTGATTATATCTTATGTCCTTAAAAATAATTTGTACGTTCCGTATATTTTGTACACTTTATACTTAATACCCTATAGTTGCAACTATGATAGATATCTTATAAAAAATAAAATTATTTTGAGCTCTATAACCAGCTCGACTTACTAAGTATCACAGCTTGTGACCTTGTCACATAGTCCGGCAGAGGCTCTAGGGGTCTTTGGGCTCACCAGAACCCCCCCCCCCCCCCTCCTTTTCTACCCTTGAGATTAAACAATTTTAGTAGCACATAGACCAACTAGACCCGCTGATGTAAGGCCACACAGGTAAGTTTTGGTTTATCTTAAGCCACAGACAGGTACCGCGTATGAAAGTATGATTGGAGGCCCACAGTTTAGTGTTGGCTATGTCATCAATTGAATAATTTTGTAAAAATCTTAATGAGACAGCCCATTTTCTGATGTCATGGGCTCTGCCCACTACACCGGGATTACTTTCACGAATTACATCTACGAGTAAAGAAGCCAATTTTCTTCTCGTGACGCGAGTACCTGTGCTATTGACCCATAAGGCTCTTTGTTGTTGGGGCTGCGACACCCTCATAAACTTGATTAAGGCTTGTACCAGGCATAAGACATGATGCATGTGCCCGCGTTTAAGTGCCGGGATCGTAAATTCAGAAAAAACATGATCACAATGTTCGTTCTTTGCTACGAACGTGGGAGAAGGAGCAATTTGTAAATTTTCTTTAAGTCTCCCAAACCTGAGGCAATTAGGTTCGTTGCTTATCGCCCCCAGCTCAGACACTCTGTTACCTGTAGCCAAAGCCATAAGGAACACAGCCTTCTTTAACCTCTCCGCGGCACACAGGGGTTTTTCTACAGGGTAAGACTGTGCGCACCTATGATGATTTTGGGACCTATTGCCAATTTCGATAAAAAGTACATCATCGTGTAGGGAATGTTTGCGTGCATCGGCCCATATATATTTGACCCCCAAAAAATGTCTGGGGGGGGGTGGGGGAACGGTCCGTAGTTGAAAAATGTGGAGCGAATGGCACCGCGCGGCTAGATTGTCATCGAGCGGCGAGATTTCCCTGCCGAATTTTCACGCGCCCAGGGGATAGAAGGAGAGGGAGGAGGGGGTGGGTTACTGCGTATTATCACGTATATCTCCTTTTTTGAGCCCTTTTAGGCTATGTAGAGTATGTATACGTGTGTAGGCTACCCATATAACAATGAATATGCCTCATAGTGACCAAAAATTGCAATATATAAGGGAATTATAAGATAATTTTTAGGCGGGAATGAAGATGTGTTGGAGGTTTGGCGGAAATTTATGAGCTGAGAGTGTGGTTTATTATATACATATCACTTATATCTTGTACGTAGAGTACTGTCATGCTATAATACAGACTTGTACGTATGTATACGTGCCATATATCAAAATATATACCGCATATAGACCAATTCATGCGATATTTACACACATTACTAATGAGTTTCTCTGCGTGAACCAAGGTGTGAGTGAGTTGTGCTGGGAATGAAAGGGGGAGAGGGTGTGTTATGCCATAAAATATCACGTAAATCTTGTATTTAGAGCACTGTCATGCTATAATAAAGACGTGTACGTATGTAGGCGTCCCGATTATAACAAGGAACATACCGCATATAGACCAATTGATGCGATATTTACACAAATTGTGAATGTGTTTCTAGCAGACGGAAGCGAGCGACTCATCAATCACCAAATTGAGGAAGGGGTTAAATTAAACAAGTATTTCCTATACCTCTCCAACAACATGGTGAACACATCCCGAACTTTCCATATCCTGTCAATCCCTTTAGGATTTTCGTTGCCTGCAAAGTGCATAAATCTTAGCAGCAACAAAAATCTGTCACGAGTCATGAACTTATTGAAAGTTGGAGGTGGCGATGAGAGGGTCGTGCTTCCAATAGTGTTGCAACACATGCTTCTTGATCAGAGGCATGAGGAACAACAAGGCAAAGAACGTCATAAATTCTTCCACAGTCGTATCCACCCAGCCTCGTATTCTCGCTTTTGGAGAAAGGACGTCCAATCTGCCAAACACCCACCTGTAGTAGGCGTTTGTTTGGGCAACGATGTACGTCATTACCTCCATGTCGAAAAAAAAAAAAAGCGAGGAAGAAGTCACTTTCGTTCGATTGATCGTCACAGGGCCAGTCGTCAGTTGTTCCTGACGTCCCAGGATTGAACTGGGGCACGTCAGATACAAAATTGACCCCGTCAGACCAATCGAACGAAAGGCAGCCCAGGGATCGGGAATGTCGTCTGCGTCTCCTTCATCGTCTGAAATATCGCTTCCATGGTCGCGATACAGCACTGCATCATCATCACCCTCCTCTTCACTTGACAGACGATGCCCTGTCCTCATTCTCGTCACCGACGTCGGACTCACTCCCACTGTCCACTCCCAAATCCCCCCACCCTTGGTCCCGTGCTAGGGCTTCGTCGTCGAAACCCGGGCTGCCAATGCCCTGCGAATCACCATCAAACAGCAGGGCGGCATACTTTGATGGTGTCAGAGTTTTCCGGGTCACTTTAGCACGTGCGGGAGTCTTATGGACAGGGACAGCAGAGGCAGTGGCAGGGGCGGCGGCAGGGGCAGCAGTGGTGCGTGGTCTTGTGGCCCTGGAGGCAGGCAAGATGATGATGGTGCCTGTCACCCTTTTCTCTGTTCCTTGGGCCAGGGGCGGTAGGGGCAGCAGGTGCATCAGGGCAGACAGGGCCGGCAGGGATACCACGTCCAGCAAGGCCAGCAGTTCGCTTTCCCTCTCCCTTTCCCCTTCCCTTTTCCTTGGGGCAGGGGCAGCAGGGGCGCCGGGCCAGGGCCGGCTGGTGGTGTGGTGGTGGTGGTGGTAGGGTCACTGTGGATGGCGTACGGGTTCTCTTCCCTACGCCCGTGCCTTTAATTTTACCTGCCCCCGCAGGTTTCTGCAGCCCTAGGGCGGCCTCCTGGCGTCGCTGGGTACCGGTGGCAGGGGTGGCAAGTGGTGGTGGTGGTAGTTGGTTGTTTGCAGTGGGCCTGGGTTGTGGTGGCAGTGTCCCGAAACACCAATGACCTCTGTACATTTGCCGTGCTTGCACGTGTTTTCCGTGCTTTGGGTGCTGGTCTTTCGTCACTCAGAGCTGTAGGGCGTGTCGTACTGGTAGCTAGGGTCTTTAGCAGCCACCCTCTGCCTTCCACGGTGGCGAACAACCACCAGACGGAGGGCTGGTTGTGTCATCAGGGAGCAAGCGTGAGGGACGTGTGGGCTCCATGACTAGTGCTTGGTTACTGGCGCGGTGGTGCTTGCACGACGTGCGGGGCGAGCGTTTGGCGGGGGTGGTGTCGAGAGTTGACATGTAGTACTATTACCCACACCATTTTTCAGCCGCCTGGCTATAAACGCCGCGGTTTTGGTACGCGTTCAAAAGCTCTGCCTCTTAAGAGTCTCCCCGCAGTCCGCCGGGGGAACTCTTAAGAGTCTTCCCCGCAGCTCCCCGGTTAATAATGAGTCAAAATCCGGCGCATGATTATACTTGCGCGAATGAAGCAAAGACAAAGCCTTTGTCCAATGACCAGGTAGGAATGAGCTGACGCGGGTGGGTGGGCGAAGCTTGAAACATGCCCTCATGAACCCTTTCTCCTCCGCCTGCGGTTATGGATAGACCTGTAAGGTCGTAAAAGGGGGTTCTAATGACAGACACGTGATTCTTCAGCGTAACTACAGAAAGGCGTTTTTATTCAAACAAATAGTCTAAGTACTTAAAAACCAAAGCTAATTGATTGCATCTGTTTTGCGCCGTTTTCTACTATCCAGGTTGTGAACGTTTTTTCCAATGAGATTGATATTGTCTCATAGTATACATAGTATACTGATTAAGAAATTTATTAGTAACACTCTCTCCATACGGAGTTAACCATTTGGCATTTTGAATGTCCAGAAGGCAAAAGTCAGCGAGGTCTCTAGGTTGCCAATTGTCTCCAAGTGTAAGTACGAGACCGGGAACGACACCGGGTCCCCACACCACATTTTCAATTAGTGGTACCACACCTGAGCCGGCCAAAGAGGCGCGACCATCGAGAAATAAGCCCCGGTAACCCCGTAGTTTGTGAACTACCTGACACATAAGTGAAGCGTCGGGAGGCGAAAAAAGACAGATGGAATTCCACTTGTTCCAGGCCTCCAACAATGCGTCTGGACCCCCCGCCGAAGTCACTTCCCGGCGGGTTAGGTAGAGAGGGAGTCTGTGGTTCCCCTCGGACGCGAATAGATCCACTTGTGGACGGTATGGCTCTGCAATCATCTCGTTTTGAAGATGTTTTGCTTTCGTGCCCATTCTACTTTGGTGCTCTGTCGCCGGGAACAGAGCGTCTGCCTATACGTTCGCTATGCCTGGGAGGTATGATGCATGAAAATAAATGCTCAGCTTTTCGGCTAGAGCAAAAATCTTTTCTGACAATTCTAGCAAACTAACAAGACCTTGTTGACCCTTACTTTTGAATGCAGTGTACCGCCATTCCAAATTGTCCATTCGAAAAGCTACTGATTTCCCCCGTAAGGATGAGCTGTGAGTTTGAAGGAAAAACAAAGGGACTAAAAGCTCTTGTTTGTTGATATGAAAATTCTCGGTTTGGGACCAAAGACCTTGACCCTGATGACCTAGGCTCGACTGATATCCCCAGCCTATTGTCCCTAAAGCATCTGTGTCTTTTTTTTTTTTTTTTTTAAAGACAATGAACGGAGGAAGGAAAAACACAGATAAAACAAAAAGGTCCATGTGCCTAAAGGCATCCTCCATTCATAAAAATGTTTGTAACAACTGGATTTAAACATTTGTAGATTGTAAGTGTGTGGAAAGCAATTCGAGGGAAGTGAATTCCAAAGAGTAGTAGTTCTAGGGATAAATGAATTTTGATAAGCAGAAGTTCTGCATTGTGGAGGAGAAATTGTAAATTCATGGGCGCTCTCAGCTGCCCTAGTTCTACGGGGAAAGATGTGGAGAGGCGGCCACAATTGAAGCAAGTTCCTCGGAACAATTGCTGTGAAAAATATCTGTAGAATAATGCAAGGGATGCAACGTTTCTTCGTATGGATAATGTAGGAAGGTCCTGTGTTGATTGCAGGGTTATTGATTAATCTAAATAGCTTTATTTTGAATTTTGTCCAAACTGCAGGCCTCAATGCAACCACTCCACTTCCACTCCACAGAGGTGAACAGTTAATCCATCTGAGAACGCACATGACTTTTATTATATTACGGCCAAGTGCTCGTCAGTGAAGAATTCTCGAACTCTGTACAGGAGTCCCAGTTTTTTAGAGGCATTTCTTAGCAATGCTTCTAACATAATGTGTCCAGCTCAAGTTAGTAGTTAATGGTTACACCGAGAATGTCAATACTAGGGGAAGTGGGAATATTTTACATCATTAAAAAATATATGGGAGTCAGTGAGATTCTGTCGGTTTAGAAAATTGGAATGTACTTGGTTTTCTGTGTATTAAAGGAAACTAGATTCTTTTGTCCCCATTCTTCAATTCTAGAAAAGGTCCTGGTTCAGAGAAATTGCAGTGCTTATTTTTGAATTTATAAGATCGGGTTGGGTGAAAGAATTGGTAAATGTGAAGGAACCTGTGGAGTGTTGAGTCATCTGCGTAGGAATGTATTGGATTATGAGTGGTAGATATGAAGATCATTGATATGAATGAGGAACAGAGTTGGGGCCAAAACTGATCCCTGGGGGAACACCAGCATTTATTGAGTGAAATTGAGAATAAAGGCCATCTACCATTACACATATTTTTCTGTTATGAAGATAAGAAGAAATTAGTGGAACTAATGATGCAAGGCCGTAAGTGTGACATCTTCGACAATAAGGATTGATGCCAGACTCTATCAAATGCCTTTGATATATCCAGTGCTATTGTATGTGTTTCACCATGTTGGTCTGTAGCTTGGTTGATTTGATGCGTAAGAAGGCAAAGAATGTCTGCAGTTGATCGACAATCGTCTAAAACCATATTGCCTATCACTGATTAATTTATTATTCTCAAGATGCTTAATTATGTGATTATTTAATATAATTTCAAAGAGTCTACCCATACCGTAGGTGGGGAAGAAACCCACGTCATTACTGAGTGCAACATTTCTCTCCTCACCCAGATCGACAGTAAGTTGTGAATTAATGGAGGAATTTTCCACAGTTTTCCCGCCGGCAATAGCGGGAAAAATTTGTTTCCTTCCAAGATTAATATCTTTACTTTCAACCGGCCCAACTCCACAGATAGATGGATCCAGTTGAGAGAGCCGACCAGGGACTTCAAGGTCCTTCTCGTCATGTTCAGACTGTGGAGAAACATAAACAATTTCTTTCGAAAATCTGTTGCGGTTGTCCACACTCTGACTGAGAGTATGGTTGGCTGTCCCAAACCAGCCCTATCCACTGAAGTACCTGTGTGGGAACAAGATGAGAATTTGCCAAGTTGACCTTGAACCCTAGGGATTGTACATGATTTATAATGAGATTGACATGGATTTTGCATAGACTCTCTTGACTCCGCCACTACTAGCCAGTCATCTAGGTACCACACCATGTTCCCCTGATTTACCTTTGGCATGAGGGCCTGTCGGACTAATTTCGTGAATATTCTCGGTGCCAGGTTCAACCCGAATGGCATTCTTTGAAAGACATAAGTCTCTTGCATGATCCTGAAGGCGAGGAATTTTTGGAACCGTTTGTTGATAGGGACATGCCAATAGGCGTCTGTCAGGTCTACCGAGCACATCCAACCTTGCAGCGGAAGTGTTAGCCTGATTTGATTCACCGTGAGCATCCTGAAGGGTGGATTTTGATGTAAGTGTTCAGATACGAGAGATCTACTACTGGTCGCATCTGAACACTGTCCCTCTTTGGCACTAGAAAACGTCTGGATCGTGAAAACATGGCAAGTTGGATCGAACGGGACAATGACATGCTTGGTGATCATTTTCTGGACTAGGGCCTCCACCTCTGGCGAAACATGATTGACTTCTCGAGTCTGACGTAAATGAGGTCGCCAGAGCCACCGCCAGGTGATGCCGTTGCGTACTACTGTCCTTGCCCAAGTCCGCCGGGGCCAGGCCCGGTGACACGCCCGAAATGACCCAGTTATTTGACTGGGCCTGTCCGGCAGAACTACCCTCGGATCCAACTCGCCCTCGATAGGCCCCGGGAGAGAGAGAGTTTGAATAACTAGTTTTTTGCAGGTGGTGGGGTAGGGGTGGACGGCTGCTGACTAGTTTTGGCAGATGTCGTTCCCTGACCTGGCTTGTGTTGTGACATATTCTTATGATGCCACTTGCCTGATGGTTTTCCCTGTTTCGGCTTGTGCTGAGTACCTCCCTGATTTGGGGGAGACATGGGGCCCTGAAAGGGCCGCTTAGCACCGGTAGATTGAGACTTACCTCCACCTTTAGGTTTGGAGTAGGGTTTCTTGAATTGCTCCTTTCTAAGCTTGGGGGTACATGGCTTCAAGCTATCTACCATATTATAGACTGCCTTCCAGGTCTCTAGGTTTAGTAAGGAGGCAGTTAACACAGGTGAAAGGGTTATCTGGCGACCAATGTCGTCCGGTAACTTCTTAACTAAATACACCCTTAAGGTCCTGACGTGCACGAACAGCCTCCATCAAGGCTATTCGTATGTCACCCAAGGACTGTATGGAATTTTGTAACAGAAGCCGCGGGATAGTTCCGTGGCCTTCCTTACATTCTGATCAGAAAATAGCGGCTATAGTCCTCGTCAGGGACTGGGCTACCTGGCGACTTAGAATGAATTGTGAAAAAAGTCTAAAGGCTTTATTTCTCAATTAAAGTCTCTATCTAAGTGAGCTGGAGGGGAGGTAGAAAAAGGTTCCTGCAAGTCATAGATGGACAGTTTGGGGGCCAACAGGAATTCAAAAAGTGCAGGAGACACCCCCCCCCCCGGGCTTATTGATAGGTAATGAGAACCAAGAGTGAGTGTCCTGAGGAATTTGGTGGGAGGTTTTTGACGTAATAGTAGCTGCAAACTGTTGCGCCTCTGCCTCCCAGTCCACCCACGGGCACAAACCTATCTGCCCCATCTGCAGGACCGGATTGTGAGACTGATTTAAAACGGGATTGTATCCAACTCCGGCGTTAGCGTATTGAGCGATTTTATTTCGTTCACACCGTCAGACTTTGTCCAATCTGCA
>CM064550.1:32315172-32591034 GCA_032716605.1 Paralithodes platypus
CAGCTCCCTCTATACCTCCCCGCCGGACGATAACGCCGGCAGGGGGGCCAGACGCCCTAGTGACAGACTGGAACAGATGGAGCTCCATCTATCTGTTTCCACCGCCAGATGCGTCACTAATGTGCCACGTAGTGAACAAACTTCGAGTTTATCGAGGCTTAGTCTCGCTAATCGCGCCCCTGTGGCCGGCGCAGGTGTGGTGCCAGCAGTTAATAATGTGGTGCCCGGACCCGGTATCGCTCCCGGTCAGGTTACTTCCACTTAGACACGATTGGCAACCTAGAGACCTCGCTGACTTTTGCATTATGGGACATTCAGGAGGCCAAGTGGCTAGCACCATACGGTAGGGATGTGACCAATAAATTGCTCAATCAATATACTCAGTCTACTAAGCGACAATATCAATCTCATTGGAAAGCTTTTACTTCTTGGATTGTTAGAACGGAACAAACTGTACCCTCAGTGGCATTGGTTTTAATTACTTGAACTATCTGTTTGAGCAGAAACGTTTATCTGTGGTTACTCTGAAGAATCACTTAACTGCGATTAGAGTGCCCATTTTCGACCTTACAGGTCTATCCATACCGGTGGCGGAGGAAACAGGATTTATGAGAGCGTGTTTAAACTCCGCCCACCTCCCCGTCAGCTCATGCCTACTTGGTCTCTGGACAAAGCTTTGTCTTTACTTCATTCTCGTCTGTATCAAAATACTGCAGAATTTGCTTTAATCTTAAAGAAAGCAGTTTTCCTTTTGGCTTTGGCCACCGGAAACAGAGTGTCTGAGCTGGCGGCGATGAGCAACACACCTAATTGTCTTAGGTTTGGTAGACTTAATGATTCAATTGCACCCTCCCCGGCGTTTGTAGCCAAGAATGAGCATAGTGCACACGTGTTTTCTGAATTCACGGTGCCGGCGTTAAAAAGGGGAAAGGTGCATCATAATTTATGTCCAGTGCAAGCTCTAACCAAATATTTAAGAATAGCTCCTCATAACCCCCAAGGTGCTTTATGGGTAGCGAGTACGGGTAAACGCTTACTTAAACGGCGATTAGCCTCTCTTCTGTAGAAGTCATTAAAGAGAGTTATCCCGGCGTTGTGGGTAGGGCCCACGATTTACGCAAGTGGGCGGCCTCTTTACGTTTCCTGAAAAACTTTTCAGTTGAAGATATTGCGTCCACACAGTTGTGGGCGTCTAATCATACGTTTCTCTCTAGATACTTGTCAGTTGCTCTAGACAAACCTTCCTTACCATGTATAGCTTTAAGGCAGAGGGTCTAGGTGGCCCTGTAGTCACTTATGTTTATTTTCAAGGAAAGGGGGGGGGGGGGTGCAGTCAGTTGACATAGGACACCCTAGACCCCGCCGGAGTATGAGAACTGTGATACAATTTAAGGTGGAAATGTGATATGAAAATTTCTCTGAGAGAATTTGTGCTAGTACAAAGTTTAGTACAAAACAACAGTGTTGTTATAGTAGTTTTAGCTGCGAAAGCAATGTAACATTAGTTCAATGGAGTTCATTAGCAATTGATCTCCACATGTATTTTGGGGTTTATGATGTGCACATATAAACTTATAACTTATTATTTGTCACCACTCGTTGAGTGGGGTGCCTTTTGTAACTACAGATCTGTGTTCAGAATCTTCAGGGTTACCTATTTTTGTCAGGCAGGCTTCTTTGAAGCACGCACCTGCCTGAACCCCCTTTTTCTTGTATATTTCCGGCGTACGCCGTATTAAATACATTTTTCAAAAGTAAGAATACTATGTGGTTGTTTTTATTATCTGCTTTTCTAGAGTTATGATATGATTACGAATGTCCCCCTCCAGTCTTAGATATCAGGCATGTTCGTCAATGATGGAGGGGCCACTAATAAATTATAGGTTTGACTCCTGTAAGGAGATTAGGAAACCCTAATATTTAGTAGTGGCCCCGTAATCATTGACGACTGGGGCCCTCCCGACCGTCCCCTTCCCATTCGTTGATGTATTAAGGATTTTGGTTTACTTGATATGTCAGTGAAGGAGGAATGACGCCTGATCAGCGTCTGGTCAGAAATCCACACAAGTACATCCACGATATGATGGAAAGCTTATTGGATAGTTATTCTTATTTTCTTTTTGTTTTTATTTTTTACGAAGTTTTTTCGTAGTGAGAACCCAATTCATAATGACTGAAGCCATGAGTGAGGTCGCGTGCGCTCATGATGAAGGCTCCTCAGTTTTTAAATGCTCTGCGCGGTAGATTCAAACTACGGCGGATTAGTGTTTGAAGAGGATGCCTTATGTAATAGGCATGTTCGTCAATGATTACGGGGCCACTACTAAATATTAGGTTTTCCTAATCTCCTTACAGGAGTCAAACCTATAGTCTTTACTTTATTCTCAGAAATTTAGTCACAACCCTGCTTTTGATTCAATTTTAAAGAAGGCTGTGTTCCTGATGGCCTTGGCTACAGGTAACCGGGTATCTGAGCTGGCAGCGATGAGCAACGAACCAAATTGTTCTAGGTTTGCACGGCGCAATGCAAGTGTTCAGATTGCGTCGTCGCCCTCATTTATCGCCAAAAACGAACACCAAGAGCATGTGTTCACGGAGTTTGAGGTACCGGCGCTCAAACAAGGTGACACGCATCATAGATTATGTCCAGTGAAGTCACTTTTAACCTGCATGGATCCCAGCCTAACCAGCCGGGGAGCTCTATGGGTTCTCAGACAGCCAAACGTCTCACAAAGCGGCACTTGGCAGCTCTGTTGATGTAATAAAGGAGAGTAATCTCGGGGCCGTTGGGCGGGCCATGATTTTAAGGAAGTGGACAGTATCATTCGTTTTCTTAAGATTTTTTCTGTTAATGATATCAGCAGCAGACTAATCTGTGGATTCCAATCATACTTTTTGTCACATTACCTGTCTGTGAATTAGAAAAAACATTTATGACTTGTATCGCATTAATGCAACGGGTCTAGTTGTTCGGGCTTTGTTAATTTTAATAAAGAAGGGGGGGGGGGGGGTTATAGCTAAGACCCTCAGCCCGCCGGACGTGGTTATGCAGTTGCACGTTGTGATAATCATTATCTAGTTCCTCAGACTCGAAGCTAGTCAATGAGTCAAAATATTTTTGTACAATACTGATATGAATGTACAGGTATTTTACTTTTGTACATTTACATATGTTGTTATATGCATGTACATGTATTTTTGTACATATTCTCTGATGTTTATGTAGTGTGTTTTTCTACAGCCTCTATCCAAGGCTTCAGGAAGATGTACACAGGTGATTTTTAAGTACGCCACTGTACCCTTTATATTTTTTTGTAAATATTCGTTCTGATGTTTTCTTGAGAATCTTGATATATCAGTTAAGGGGAGGTTTTTAGTTTCTTCCCTACGTTTTCATCAAGCTTAAAATACACCCCCTAGACCCCCTTCAAGATAAATTTGTAAATTTTCGGTAGAAAAAATGTCCCGGAGGCGGCTTGCTCTTAAATTACAGGCTTGCTATCGCTCGCCAGGAAAAAAATGGCACGAAAGGTCTTAAAATTGACAGAAATGGGGCAAAATGTCTTAAAATGTCAAAAACTACTAGGGCGAACGTCTTAAAATCTCAAAAGCAATGGGGCTAAACATGAGGGAGAAAGGGCCCAGAAAAAAAACTCCAGTGGATATCTCCCCTTAAGGAAGAGAACGCGCAGTATCTCGATGAAACCCACGCTAGGAAAAACATCTGAAATACGGGAAGCGTAAAACAGATAAGAGTTCTAATCTTTTTATTTTATTTATATTTAATTAGTTTTTTCGTAGTGGCATCCACATCATAAGGACGAGTCCGTAAGTGAGCGTACGCTTATGATGAATTGGTCTCTATACTCCGGGGCGGGTGTTTTGAACAGCTGACTTTGGAGTTCAAAGAGTGCTATTACTGTATAAGGCATATCGTCAATGATGGAGGGGCCACTACTAAATTGGGTGTTTGACGCCTCCCAAAGAACCAAATAGCAAAACCTTCTACTGTATTTGGTAGTAGCCTCGTAGTATCCAACGTAGAGCTATACAGTCCATCCTCCAAATTTGCGAGATTATGGGCGACATGCGGCCTCGCAAATTTCAAATTCGCAAATTTTAAACAACATAGTTTATGGGAATAATTACTTATGGGCGGCACCCGCCGAATTTCGTATTAATTAGTACACAATACTGTACATTTATATCGGTTGTGGGACACATTTATACATACAGTAATCTCCCCCATATAAAACCTGTCATTATCCGAACCTCGCCAATTCCCGGACAGTCCATGGGATATATAATAAATAAAGTAAAGTTGTTTATGACTTTCAAAGCATTTCGATTTGAAGCGCCATGATTTTGAGTAACCAAAATCGCCGATAAAGGCCTACAGTGCACTCCCCGTATCCGCGCCTAAGTCGTACCACGTATTTTCCGCGGATACGTAGGCAGTGTTTAACATAGGTTTCAATGGGAAATAGACTTAGGTCGTACCAAGCTCACCCATCTTGGACCCTCAAATACACTATTTTGACCTACCTAATGACATTAATATGTACCCAATGATTGAAGGATACTCACTTTGATCCACAATGACTGTTCCACTGCTCCACTAAGCTCCAGGTACAGTCCACAGCAGTGAACATCAAGTACATTCCAAAGGTAAATCCATGTGTCACTTGTGCCATATCATCATCCCCTCCCTATGACCATTCTTAGAACCCCTTTAACCCTTTGGCTGCGGCCATGTTTGGGCTAATTAGGGCATATTCAGGCACTCCTGAATGATAAATCAAGCATCTGCATAAATGAAGTGTATTCTGCCGAAAACCTAGGCGAGAATAGCTTCAAAATGACACCAGAACGGGCCCGTACGTGGTTTCACCTGCAGTGGTGCCAGTGAAACGCGGGAAACCCGCTATTATGTAACACTCGCTCGCTTGGCTACACTGTTGGGAGACACAGAGAGAGACCCACGCGAGACACAGTCAACCTCAGTGAGCCGCTCGGTGCTCTGAGGGTCGGAGGTGGGCCCTTCACGCTCCCGCCCACTGACACTCGATTTTTACGTTTTTTAAGACTTTTAAAGCCTGGAAACTGCTGTAACTTGCCAGGACGTTCCAGAACGTCACCCGCAGCGAAAGGGTTAAGAACCACTTATAACTCATTAATCAAGATTATCTGCACTTTTATCTAATTTTTTTTTTAAAAATGATTTCTCTTCATTTTATCCTCAACCAATGAACCATCTTAGAAACACTTAGAACACATTAGCCAGATGAATATGAGAAGGAAAAGAACATTACATGAGTCAGTAGCACTAAGTTGTTCTCCTTATCCAACACTTACACAAGTGATCTGCCTTGTGTGAGAGGGTCTGCCTTGTGTGAGGGGGATCTGCCTTGTGTTACAGGGATCTGCCTTGTGTTACAGGGATTCCTTGTGTGGTACAATCGGCTTTTTGCTGTCTCCCGTATTCTTATGTTCTTATATTTATTAGTGGCCCCCTCCATCATTGACGATATGCCTATTAGTATAATAGTCCCCTTTCAAGCACTGTGCGCATGTTTGAAACACCCGCCGCAGGGAGAAAGAGTCCTACATCATAAGTGTAACACTAATTCTCTTATAGAATCGTCTTTATGATTGGGTACTCACTATGATAAAACTTTGTAAAAGATAAAAAATTAAAATTAACTTAAAATTTGTTATATTAAGGCTTTCCAGCTCGTGGATGTCTTTTGTGGATTCTAGCCGAGACGCTGAACCAAGCGTCTCCATACTCCCTCCCTCTCCCTGTGATCATCCGGGTTGGATGTGCGTCACCTGTGCTCTGCTTTATTCGTCGTTCGCTCAACTCTAGTGAGTCTTTTGCTTATTTTATATCTGAGTTGTAATAGATCAGGTTTAGATTATCTAGATCAGGCTACCCCATTGGTATGCCCGCAGGGGGAGTGTTAAATTAGGGTATTATTGTGGAGGCGCCATGTCAGCCCCCCAGGGCCCGCACCTTGTGTGTTTTGTTTATGTTTCTGCGCCTTAGTTTTGTTATTACCTAATTAGTTAGGAGGCTACTTTATCCGTAGGACTATGCTTCAGGCCGTCTCTATGAGGCAGTTGCATTATTTGATTATCTAGCAGACGCTCTAGTCCAAGAGTTGTCACACGTGGTGTGGAACTTTCTGGGGTCCGGGCCTGCGCTTCCCCTCTATCGTGGGGCTTTCTCCGCGTGCTGCTGCTGTGTCTTCAGAGGTAAGAGTAACAGATCCAAGATAATGATTACTATGAGCCTCGTGGCCAGCCTCAGTAGGGGTATTCTTAGAAGGCTAGGGGTATTATTTTAATGCTTAATTAATACTATGTTTAGCCCTAAGATATGTCCCTCATTTTTATGTGGTGGTATTATTATAGGTTTGAGTCCCGGAGGGAAGAATGAAAACCTAATATTTAGTAGTGGCCCCGAAATCATTGACGATATGCCTATTAGTATAATAGTCCCCTTTCAAGCACCCGCGGTGCGCATGTTTGAAACACCCGCCGCAGGGAGAAAGAGTCCTACATCATAAGTGCAACGCTAATTCTCTTATGGAATCGTCTTTATGATTGGGTACTCACTACGAAAAAACTTCTTAAAAAATAAAAAATAAAAATTTACTTAAAATTTGTTATTTATTAGTGGCCCCTCCATCATTGACGAACATGCCTATTACATAAGGCATCCTCTTCAAACACTAATCCGCCGTAGTTTGAATCTACCGCGCAGAGCATTTAAAAAACTGAGGAGCCTTCATCATGAGCGCACGCGACCTCACTCATGGCTTCAGTCATTATGAATTGGGTTCTCACTACGAAAAAACTTCGTAAAAAATAAAAACAAAAAGAAAATAAGAATAACTATCCAATAAGCTTTCCATCATATCGTGGATGTACCTGTGTGGATTTCTGACCAGACGCTGATTCAGGCGTCATTCCTCCTTCTCTGCTCTGCGCTCAGCCTGCCCGGACGTACCTTCCAGGCTCCGCTGGTTCCGCATTCGTTGCGTCCCTAGTGAGTTTTTCTCATTTGTTTACTCTAGGATGTATCGAGTAAGGTTAGGATAGGCGTAGCAGGAGTGTCCTGGGCTGGTTGCCCGCAGTGCAGTGTATTTTGGGTCGTGTGTATGGGGCATCTATTTCGGATGTACCCTCGTGGTCCTGTTGTGGACACGTGAACTTTTCACAGTTGTGTTAGTTTGTGATGCAGGCGGCTTTCATTACGCGTTAATTATTGCTGCCTTTTATCCTTCTGATGAGGTAAGCTGTGTTTTTCTGACGTTCCCAGCGTATTTTTCTTCACTTAGTGAAGTTTTTTCTGGGTCCTTGTCAGGCTTCCCGGGGTGGGAAGTTGTCGCTACGGTGGTGTGTTGGCGGTGGTTCCTGTTGTGATATTCCAATGTGTGTTTATATGTCAACTATTTTCATGCCGTCTACCTAGGCCTAGCCAGCCGCTCGTAGCTTTGCCACATGTCTAGTGTTATTATTTATTTTATAAATATGCCCTACTGTGTCATGTGTATCCGGGTTTTAGTTGTGTATTGGCTAATTCCTCGGACTATAATTGTTTCCTGGTTTAGTTGTGTATTGGCTAATTCCACGGATTATGTTGTGACCTTGGTTAGTCGTGCGTGACTCTCCTCGTGTCGTATTGTTCAGATGGTGTCTGTTCAGGGTGGGGCTTGCCTTCCGGCGGGTTTTTTCTCGGTTTCACCATGAAAAATCCTGACCGATGAGCGGTGTTGGGCCACACGTGGTTTTTAACTCTGGCTGGTTCCCCGGCGTGGGGAGGTGTCTGTGGCTCTCCAGGACTGCGTCTCTGTGGGTGCCTGGTTTCAGGCCTCCTTTAATTCCCGGCGGGATGGCTGTACCCATCCTTATATATATATATATATATATATAAAAAACGACGTTCTTGCGAACATTCGTTTTTATAGGTTTTTCTACCTGGTTTACGACAACCACATGGAAAACCTAGCTGTTGTTTAGGCGTTCCTCCCCGGCGATCTTTTACAAAGAAGTGGGGTCAGGAACTTGTGGGTTAACTTTTAGACTTCTCACCCGGCGGGTGCACCTGAGCAGGGTGGGATAAACGACTTAGGTCTCATATAGTTAACCAATCCTTTTAGTGATACTCTGTGTATCGCTGCCTTTACTCTTACGGCAATTGAAGGTTCAATGAGGTTTAACCAAATCGATTCCCACACCCGGCGGGTGCTCCTAAGTGGAGGAACTAAGGAATTTATAACAAATTCAATTTCGATTAACCTTAATTGGTGATACATTCAGTATCGCCGCCTTCTATTTTTACGACGATCTTTTGGGACAATTCGTTAAAATATCAGATCTCGTATATTCCTGCCCTGGGCTATTCTACTAAAATATTTCAAGGGCCGGCGTCTTTATGAGGGGGGCTTTGTTACAAAATTGAATCTTGAGACAGTCACCACCTCCTACAGACTATAAGTGCCATACTGGACCATTATATCAGAGGGTATTCTTCATGTTCTTTAGCATTTAAGATTTGTTTAGCCTCTTTACACCCCGCCGCGTAGCGAGATGTGCTAGCTGTGTCTTTGCATCCCGTTACCCGGCGGGTTATTAACACTTGTATGCGAACACTTGGGTTAACCTTATGAGCATTAATTCCTGGAAATTTTTCTTTATTTTTCCAGAGCTGAGCTCCGGCGGTAGTTTCCTCACACCAGTCTCTGTCATGGCTACTGTGGCCCCAGTTTTTGCCCTGTGCATTACCCCTACTTGCGCGGGTATCCCGATTTTTGCGCATACCCTTTGCATAAGGTGTGTTAAATGTCTAGACCGTTCAAGGGGTCTCTGGGTTACACTTAATTGTTCCTTTTGCTCCCAATTAGCCAATAAAGTCCTGTGTGACAATGACAAGACCGCGGCGGTAGCGTTGAGAGAGGTCAGACAACAAATGTCGGCCTACACTACCATTGTCGCACATAAGTCACTTCAATGTGACAACGTCCCACTTTGGGATAAGTTGCTGTCAGAGCACCCTCCCCCTAAACGTACCTCTAGAGTAACGGGTTTTAAGCCGACAGAGACTAGCCAGGGTTCTGTATCGTCTGTGGATACGTCTAAACGCCCGAGAGAGCCTACTCCCCCGGCAGCCACCTCCTCGTCGCAGGCGAGATCGAGGTCAAGGTCACCTCTCAGACAGCAGTCTTCAAGTCGTGCCTCTTCCCCGGCGAGTAAGAAGAGTAAGACGGAAGCTTCCACCAGTGGTCATGGTGGTGATTCTTCCAAATCTAGGTCTAGTTCGCGGTCACACCGTAGCCACAAATCCTCCAAAAAGGATTCCCATAGGAAGTCCTCTCGACATTCTCCTAAGTCTAGTGCATCTCGTCGTACCTCTACACCTGAAAATGTTTCTGTTACAGCCTCAGAGTATAGTGAAGCGCCTGTCCCTAAACAAGATTTACCTATTGATATTTTAACCCTAGAAATGGAAAGTTCAGGAAATTCAATAATTGAGAATGTTTCAGACTCTCAAGAGAGCGTAGGCCAGAGCCTCGGTGTTTGGCGGTTTGCTCAACCAGGGTCTGACCATCCACGTCCGACTCATATGAGTCACACAGTAGCCGATGTCCACAGGGACGCGGCGACCCCATCCTCTATCCCTGACTTATCTTGGAAACAAGGTGCCCCTGCCTCGGCGGGGTCTTCTCAGGAGGATCGGGAGGAACAAGATGAAGTGTCAATAATTTCAGATAGGGAAGGACAAGGGTCAGGCTCAGGCCTGGACGCCGCCCATGATAATACTGATTCACCTGAAAGTTCTGCATCTAACCAGTTTGTTACAGCACAAGAAATTGATGGGTTACTTACTCATGCTCTATCTAAATTCTTTAGTCAACAACGAGAAAACCCCACAATGGACTTGGGGGCTCCCTTGACAAGTTCTGCGGTACGGCCTCTGATAACGTCAATCGATTTATCTAAGATTCCTAACCCTCCTACTCTGTCACCGGCAGGGAGCTCTAAGCCAGCTACGGCGGCATTCACTACGTCAAATGTCAGGGTCATCACGGATGTTAATCCACCCCCTCTAGACAAAGCGCCTCTTAGAAAGGTAGCTATGCCCCTGCTTTATGGGCCAGACGAGTCATGGGTTCTTTTGAACCCCTCTAAGCCAGAGCTTGCCCAGCCTACCTTGTCAGGGGAACTCCCGGTACCACGTGAGTGGTTTATCCAGGGAAATAAGTCAAAGAAATTAAGGGCATTGGATGCCTTGGGTAATGTTTTGGACGTAAATATCAAGGCTATACCTAGTTATTATCATCAGGATTATTTTGTTTATGCATCTAAGCCTGCTTTACTGCCTGCTTTACTGCCTCAGCTTCAAAACTTTTTTCAGACTGGTCTAAGCTGGATGGGTTTAATGATATTAAGGCTCTGTCGGCTCTTACTCCTGAACTAGATTTACAGACCGTCACAGACGAGACAGCTAATCCAGTGTTGAAGGTGGGACAGTTGGGACCAGGACCTTGGGTGGATTGGGAGGTAGAGGCTCAAAACTTTGCAACCACTTTCACTTCTAAATCTTCCCACCAGATCCCTCAGGATACACATTCATGGTTCTCCATGCCGGTAGGTTCTGCCGGCGGAGTTCCGTCAGCTTTATTTTCTTTTCTAGCTGCCCCTAAGATTAATCCTTGTGAACTAAAGGACCCATTCACTACCCCTACCCCTACTCACCTAGACAGAGAATTTAGGCTAAGGGGAAAAGCTTTCCGCCTGTTTTCACAGTACATAGTTTCTCAGCAGGTGGCTAAGTCTTTACTCCAGTCTACTCAGGCAATCGCAGACGCGGATGCTCGAAGATCAGTTGAGTTATCCCGGCGTCTGATTCTTCAGTCGTCGATTCAATCCTTAGGCGACATACGCACAGCCTTACTTGAGGCGGTGCGAGCACGACAGGATCTTAGGATGTCATTAGTTCGCAAGCTGCCTGATCGCATTGCTAACCAGGTGGTAATGTCCCCAGTACTTACTCCTTCTTTAATGTCCCCTGATGTATGGCGAACAGTGTTTAACATGGCACAGGCCGTGAAGCACAGTCCCGCACAGGCTAAGAACATGTCAATATCATTTTAAATCATGTCAAAACTCTAGGCTTCAAGGTAAATCTGGTAAAGTCAAACCTTGTTCCCTCAAGAGTAATTCAGTGGATAGGGCTGGTCTGGGACACCGCCGCTCTCACTCTGAGTCAGAGTGTGGACAATCGCAACAGGTTTCGCAGGAAACTGTTCAGGTTTCTTCACAGTCGGACTACGACACGAAGAGTCTGGGAGTCTCTGGTCGGCTCTCTCAACTGGATTCAGCTAACTGTCAAGTTGGGCCGGTTGAAAGTAAAACGATTAATATTGGAAGGCAACAAATATTTCCCACTCTTACCGGCGGGAAAATTATGGCCCATACCAAAATTAATCCACACCTTACTAGCGGTCTGGGCGAAGAGGGAAACATTGCACTCAATCATGTCATGGACCTCTCCTCCTCCAACGGTATGGGTAGACACGGATGCGTCGGGCACCATAGGGTGGGGATTTCAGTCAAATCAGGGGCACCAGGGTCAGGGGCTTTGGTCCCACTTAGAAATCTCTCACATAAATGTCAAAGAGTTACTAGTCCCCTTGTATTTCCTTCAGGCTCACGGCCCGGCGTTACGGGGCAAGTCGGTGGCCTTCAGAATGGACAATCTGAATGCAGTTCACTGTATTCAGAAACAAGGGTCAACGAGGTCAAGGAAGTTGCTACTCGTGTCGGAAGAGATTTTTGTTCTAGCCAGCAGTCTAGATATTTATCTTCACGCATCTTATCTCCCAGGCGTAGCGAACGTCTGGGCAGACGCTCTGTCCCAGAGACAGAGCACGACAGTAGAATGGGAGCTCAAGCAACCCATTTTCGACCTAATGATTGCGGAGCTCTCCCATCCACAAGTGGATCTTTTTGCGTCCGAGGAGACTCACAAGCTCCCTCTATACCTCACCCGCCGGGCGATAACGCCGGCAGGGGGGCCAGACGCCCTAGTGACAGACTGGAACAGATGGAGCTCCATCTATCTGTTTCCGCCGCCAGATGCGTCACTAATGTGCCACGTAGTGAACAAACTACGAGTTTATCGAGGCTTAGTCTCGCTACTCGCGCCCCTGTGGCCGGCGCAGGTGTGGTACCAGCAATTAATAATGTGGTGCCCGGACCCGGTATCGCTCCCGGTCGGGTACTTCCACTTAGACACGATTGGCAACCTAGCGACCTCGCTGACTTTTGCATTATGGACATTCAGGAGGCCAAGTGGCTAGCACCATACGGTAGGGATGTGACCAATAAATTGCTCAATCAATATACTCAGTCTACTAAGCGACAATATCAATCACATTGGAAAGCTTTTACTTCTTGGATTGTTAGAACGGAACAAACTGTACCCTCAGTGGCATTGGTTTTTAATTACTTGAACTATCTGTTTGAGCAGAAACGTTTATCTGTGGTAACTTTGAAGAATCACTTAACTGCGATTAGAGTGCCCTTTTTCGACCTTACAGGTCTATCCATACCGGTGGCGGAGGAAACAGGATTTATGAGAGCGTGTTTTAAACTCCGTCCACCTCCCCGTCAGCTCATGCCTACTTGGTCTCTGGACAAAGCTTTGTCTTTACTTCATTCTCGTCTGTATCAAAATACTGCAGACTTTGCTTTAATCTTAAAGAAGGCAGTTTTCCTTTTGGCTTTGGCCACCGGAAACAGAGTGTCTGAGCTGGCGGCGATGAGCAACACACCTAATTGTCTTAGGTTTGGTAGACTTAATGATTCAATTTCCATTGCACCCTCCCCGGCGTTTGTAGCCAAGAATGAGCATAGTGCACACGTGTTTTCTGAGTTCACGGTGCCGGCGTTAAAAAGGGGAAAGGTGCATCATAATTTATGTCCAGTGCAAGCTCTAACCAAATATTTGAGAATAGCTCCTCAAAACCCCCAAGGTGCTTTATGGGTAGCGAGTACGGGTAAACGCTTACTTAAACGGCGATTAGCCTCTCTTCTGGTAGAAGTCATTAAAGAGAGTAATCCCGGCGTTGTGGGGAGGGCCCACGATTTACGCAAGTGGGCGGCCTCTTTACGTTTCCTGAAAAACTTTTCAGTTGAAGATATTGCGTCCACACAGTTGTGGGCGTCTAATCATACGTTTCTCTCTAGATACTTGTCAGTTGCTCTAGACAAACCTTCCTTACCATGTATAGCTTTAAGGCAGAGGGTCTAGGTGGCCCTGCAGTCACTTATGTTTACTTTCACGGAAGGGGGGGGGGGGGGTGCAGTCAGTTGACATAGGACACCCTAGACCCCGCCGGAGTATGAGAGCTGTGATACAATTTAAGGTTAAAATGTGATATGAAAATTTCTCTGCGAGAAATTGTGCTAGTACAAGGTTTAGTACAAAACAACGATGTTGTTATAGTAGTTTTAGCTGCGAAAGCAATGTAATATTAGTTCAATGGAGTTCATTTGCAATTGATCTCCACATGTATTTTGGGGTTTATGATGTGCACATATAAACTTATAACTTATTATTTTTGTCACCACTCGTTGAGTGGGGTGCCTTTTGTAACTACAGATCTGTGTTCAGAATCTTCAGGGTTACCCATTTTTGTCGGGCAGGCTTCTTTGAAGCACGCACCTGCCTGAACCCCCTTTTTCTTGTATATTTCCGGCCTACGCCGTATTAAATACATTTTTCAAAAGTAAGAATACTATGTGGTTGTTTTTATTATCTGCTTTTCTAGAGTTATGATATGATTACGAATGTCCCCCTCCAGTCTTAGATATCAGGCATGTTCGTCAATGATGGAGGGGCCACTAATAAATTATAGGTTTGACTCCTGTAAGGAGATAAAGAAAACCTAATATTTAGTAGTGGCCCCGTAATCATTGACGACTGGGGCCCTCCCGACCGTCCCCTTCCCATTCGTTGATGTATTAAGGATTTTGGTTTACTTGATATGTCAGTGAAGGAGGAATGACGCCTGAATCAGCGTCTGGTCAGAAATCCACACAGGTACATCCACGATATGATGGAAAGCTTATTGGATAGTTATTCTTATTTTCTTTTTGTTTTTATTTTTTACGAAGTTTTTTCGTAGTGAGAACCCAATTCATAATGACTGAAGCCATGAGTGAGGTCGCGTGCGCTCATGATGAAGGCTCCTCAGTTTTTAAATGCTCTGCGCGGTAGATTCAAACTACGGCGGATTAGTGTTTGAAGAGGATGCCTTATGTAATAGGCATGTTCGTCAATGATTACGGGGCCACTACTAAATATTAGGTTTTCTTTATCTCCTTACAGGAGTCAAACCTATAATATTAACCCTTCCCGCCCGGTTGTCAATTTAAAAGGACACCGCGGCAGATGGGCAGGAACCCGGGTGTCCTTATAAAATCCGTAAGCTTGAAAGCCTATTCAGCTTGTTTTGAAAGCCACGCGTCCGACGTATGTAAACAAAGCCTGTCGGAGGCGACGCACGTGCCTCTGGCAGCAAGCAGACGTCGGAGCTTTGTTGTTGTGTGGTCTGCAAAGACATAATTATTCAGTCTTGAAAAGTGTGTCACATTGCTAAAATCGCGGAAAAATGCGCTCCACGGAAATCGTCATCACAACTGAACCAGTTGACTTAGAGAGCTCTACTCAACGCCAGTCTACAGATTGGAAACCACGGTCCGTTTAGACATGCGTGGGAATTTTCTAGTAGTTAAAATAACAAATATATATGGTAGCCTAGGCGTAGACGTATTTCGGCCATATCGCCCGGGTCTCAACAACGTCCTTAGGAGGGCGAGCCCGGGCCAGAAGGGTTAAGGCTTTCCAGCTCGTGGATGTCTTTTGTGGATTCTAGCCGAGACGCTGAACCAAGCGTCTCCATACTTCTTTCAATGACATATCAAGATTAAACTCAAGACATCAAACGAATGGGAAGGGGATGGAAGGGAGGGCCCTACATCGTCAATGATTTCGGGGCCACTACTAAATACAGTATTAGGTTTTCATTCTTCCCTCCGGGACTCAAACCTATAATTTATTAGTGGCCCCTCCATCATTGACGATATGCCTGATATCTCAAGTCTGGCGGGGGACATTCGTGACAATATCAAAACCACTAGCAAAATACCATAGGTAGAGAAAAAGAACCATATAACAAACTTAAGTCTTTATTGCTTACATACAATAAAATAGCAAAAAATGGAAAGAAAGCAGTGCGTTACTTCGAAGAAGATCTGCTTAAAATGACCAACCAGGTACATCTGATATAGAATATCACATTGAGATTCAATAAAATTGTTTTCCAAGAACATTCTTTTATTCCTGTCCAACCTTGTAAAGGCACAAATAAATCATTTGATTATATCTTATGTCCTTAAAAATAATTTGTACGTTCCGTATATTTTGTACACTTTATACTTAATACCCTATAGTTGCAACTATGATAGATATCTTATAAAAAATAAAATTATTTTGAGCTCTATAACCAGCTCGACTTACTAAGTATCACAGCTTGTGACCTTGTCACATAGTCCGGCGGAGGCTCTAGGGGTCTTTGGGCTCACCAGAACCCCCCCCCCCCTCCTTTTCTACCCTTGAGATTAAACAATTTTAGTAGCACATAGACCAACTAGACCCGCTGATGTAAGGCCACACAGGTAAGTTTTGGTTTATCTTAAGCCACAGACAGGTACCGCGTATGAAAGTATGATTGGAGGCCCACAGTTTAGTGTTGGCTATGTCATCAATTGAATAATTTTGTAAAAATCTTAATGAGACAGCCCATTTTCTGATGTCATGGGCTCTGCCCACTACACCGGGATTACTTTCACGAATTACATCTACGAGTAAAGAAGCCAATTTTCTTCTCGTGACGCGAGTACCTGTGCTATTGACCCATAAGGCTCTTTGTTGTTGGGGCTGCGACACCCTCATAAACTTGATTAAGGCTTGTACCAGGCATAAGACATGATGCATGTGCCCGCGTTTAAGTGCGGGATCGTAAATTCAGAAAAAAACATGATCACAATGTTCGTTCTTTGCTACGAACGTGGGAGAAGGAGCAATTTGTAAATTTTCTTTAAGTCTCCCAAACCTGAGGCAATTAGGTTCGTTGCTTATCGCCCCCAGCTCAGACACTCTGTTACCTGTAGCCAAAGCCATAAGGAACACAGCCTTCTTTAACCTCTCCGCGGCACACAGGGGTTTTTCTACAGGGTAAGACTGTGCGCACCTATGATGATTTTGGGACCTATTGCCAATTTCGATAAAAAGTACATCATCGTGTAGGGAATGTTTGCGTGCATCGGCCCATATATATTTGACCCCCAAAAAATGTCTGGGGGGGGTGGGGGAACGGTCCGTAGTTGAAAAATGTGGAGCGAATGGCACCGCGCGGCTAGATTGTCATCGAGCGGCGAGATTTCCCTGCCGAATTTTCACGCGCCCAGGGGATAGAAGGAGAGGGAGGAGGGGGTGGGTTACTGCGTATTATCACGTATATCTCCTTTTTTGAGCCCTTTTAGGCTATGTAGAGTATGTATACGTGTGTAGGCTACCCATATAACAATGAATATGCCTCATAGTGACCAAAAATTGCAATATATAAGGGAATTATAAGATAATTTTTAGGCGGGAATGAAGATGTGTTGGAGGTTTGGCGGAAATTTATGAGCTGAGAGTGTGGTTTATTATATACATATCACTTATATCTTGTACGTAGAGTACTGTCATGCTATAATACAGACTTGTACGTATGTATACGTGCCATATATCAAAATATATACCGCATATAGACCAATTCATGCGATATTTACACACATTACTAATGAGTTTCTCTGCGTGAACCAAGGTGTGAGTGAGTTGTGCTGGGAATGAAAGGGGGAGAGGGTGTGTTATGCCATAAATATCACGTAAATCTTGTATTTAGAGCACTGTCATGCTATAATAAAGACGTGTACGTATGTAGGCGTCCGATATAACAAGGAACATACCGCATATAGACCAATTGATGCGATATTTACACAAATTGTGAATGTGTTTCTAGCAGACGGAAGCGAGCGACTCATCAATCACCAAATTGAGGAAGGGGTAAAAGTATTTCCTATACCTCTCCAACAACATGGTGAACACATCCCGAACTTTCCATATCCTGTCAATCCCTTTAGGATTTTCGTTGTCTGCAAAGTGCATAAATCTTAGCAGCAACAAAAATCTGTCACGAGTCATGAACTTATTGAAAGTTGGGGTGGCGATGAGAGGGTCGTGCTTCCAATAGTGTTGCAACACATGCTTCTTGATCAGAGGCATGAGGAACAACAAGGCAAAGAACGTCATAAATTCTTCCACAGTCGTATCCACCCAGCCTCGTATTCTCGCTTTTGGAGAAAGGACGTCCAATCTGCCAAACACCCACCTGTAGTAGGCGTTTGTTTGGGCAACGATGTACGTCATTACCTCCATATCGAAAAAAGCGAGGAAGAAGTCGCTTTCGTTCGATTGATCGTCACAGGGCCAGTCGTCAGTTGTTCCTGACGTCCCAGGATTGAACTGGGGCACGTCAGATACAAAATTGACCCCGTCAGACCAATCGAACGAAGGCAGCCCAGGGATCGGAATGTCGTCTGCGTCTCCTTCATCGTCTGAAATATCGCTTCCATGGTCGCGATACAGCACTGCATCATCATCACCCTCCTCTTCACTTGACAGACGATGCCCTTCCTCATTCTCGTCACCGACGTCGGACTCACTCCCACTGTCCACTCCCAAATCCCCCCACCCTTGGTCCCGTGCTAGGGCTTCGTCGTCGAAACCCGGGCTGCCAATGCCCTGCGAATCACCATCAAACAGCAGGGCGGCATACTTTGATGGTGTCAGAGTTTTCCGGGTCACTTTAGCACGTGCGGGAGTCTTATGGACAGGGACAGCAGAGGCAGTGGCAGGGGCGGCGGCAGGGGCAGCAGTGGTGCGTGGTCTTGTGGCCCTGGAGGCAGGCAAGATGATGATGGTGCCTGTCACCCTTTTCTCTGTTCCTTGGGCAGGGGCGGCAGGGGCAGCAGGGGCAGCAGGGCCGGCAGGGACACCAGGGCCAGCAGGGCCAGCAGTCGCTTTCCCTCTCCCTTTCCCCTTCCCTTTTCCTTGGGCAGGGGCAGCCGGGCCAGGGGCGGCTGGTGGTGGTGGTGGTGGTAGGGTCACTGTGGCTGGCGTACGGGTTCTCTTCCCTACGCCCGTGCCTTTAATTTTTCCTGCCCCCGCAGGTTCTGCAGCCCTAGGGCGGCCTCCTGCGTCGCTGGTACCAGTGGCAGGGGTGGCAGTGGTGGTGGTAGTGGTTGTTGCAGTGGCCTGGGTTGTGGTGGCAGTGTCCCGAAACACCAATGACCTCTGTACATTTGCCGTGCTTGCACGTGTTTTCCGTGCTTTGGGTGCTGGTCTTTCGTCCTCAGAGCTGTAGGGCGTGTCGTACTGGTAGCTAGGGTCTTTAGCAGCCACCCTCTGCCTTCCACGGTGGCTAACACCACCAGAAGGAGGGCTGGTTGTGTCATCAGGGAGCGAGCGTGAGGGACGTGTGGGCTCCATGACTAGTGCTTGGTTACTGGCGCGGTGGTGCTTGCACGAGTGCGGGGCGAGCGTTTGGCGGGGTGGTGTCGAGAGTTGACATGTAGTACTATACCCACACCATTTTTCAGCCGCCTGGCTATAAACGCGCGGTTTTGGTACGCGTTCAAAAGCTCTGCTCTTAAGAGTCTCCCCGCAGTCCGCCGGGGGAACTCTTAAGAGTCTCCCCGCAGCTCCCCGGTTAATAATGAGTCAAAATCCGGCGCATGATTATACTTGCGCGAATGAAGCAAAGACAAAGCTTTGTCCAATGACCAGGTAGGCATGAGCTGACGCGGTGGTGGGCGAAGCTTGAAACATGCCCTCATGAACCCTTTCTCCTCCGCCTGCGGTATGGATAGACCTGTAAGGTCGTAAAAGGGGGTTCTAATGGCAGACACGTGATTCTTCAGCGTAACTACAGAAAGGCGTTTTTATTCAAACAAATAGTCTAAGTACTTAAAAACCAAAGCTACTGATGCATCTGTTTGCGCCGTTTCTACTATCCAGGTTGTGAACGTTTTCCAATGAGATTGATATTGTCTCATAGTATACATAGTATACTGATTAAGAAATTTATTAGTAACACTCTCTCCATACGGAGTTAACCATTTGGCATTTTGAATGTCCAGAAGGCAAAAGTCAGCGAGGTCTCTAGGTTGCCAATTGTCTCCAAGTGTAAGTACGAGACCGGGAACGACACCGGGTCCCCACACCACATTTTCAATTAGTGGTACCACACCTGAGCCGGCCAAAGAGGCGCGACCATCGAGAATAAGCCCCGGTAACCCCGTAGTTTGTGAACTACCTGACACATAAGTGAAGCGTCGGGAGGCGAAAAAAGACAGATGGAATTCCACTTGTTCCAGGCCTCCAACAATGCGTCTGGACCCCCCGCCGAAGTCACTTCCCGGCGGGTTAGGTAGAGAGGGAGTCTGTGGTTCCCCTCGGACGCGAATAGATCCACTTGTGGACGGTATGGCTCTGCAATCATCTCGTTGAAGATGTTTTGCTTTCGTGCCCATTCTACTTTGGTGCTCTGTCGCCGGGACAGAGCGTCTGCCTATACGTTCGCTATGCCTGGGAGGTATGATGCATGAAAATAAATGCTCAGCTTTTCGGCTAGAGCAAAAATCTTTTCTGACAATTCTAGCAACTAACAAGACCTTGTTGACCCTTACTTTTGAATGCAGTGTACCGCATTCAAATTGTCCATTCGAAAAGCTACTGATTTCCCCCGTAAGGATGAGCTGTGAGTTTGAAGGAAAAACAAAGGGACTAAAAGCTCTTGTTTGTTGATATGAAAATTCTCGGTTTGGGACCAAAGACCTTGACCCTGATGACCTAGGCTCGACTGATATCCCCAGCCTATTGTCCCTAAAGCATCTGTGTCTTTTTTTTTTTTTTTTTTAAAGACAATGAACGGAGGAAGGAAAAACACAGATAAAACAAAAAGGTCCATGTGCCTAAAGGCATCCTCCATTCATAAAATGTTTGTAACAACTGGATTTAAACATTTGTAGATTGTAAGTTTGTGGAAAGCAATTCGAGGGAAGTGAATTCCAAAGAGTAGTAGTTCTAGGGATAAATGAATTTTGATAAGCAGAAGTTCTGCATTGTGGAGGAGAAATTGTAAATTCATGGGCGCTCTCAGCTGCCCTAGTTCTACGGGGAAAGATGTGGAGAGGCGGCACAATTGAAGCAAGTTCCTCGGAACAATTGCTGTGAAAATATCTGTAGAATAATGCAAGGGATGCAACGTTTCTTCGTATGGATAATGTAGGAAGGTCCTGTGTGATTGCAGGGTTATTGATTAATCTAATAGCTTTATTTTGAATTTTGTCCAACTGCAGGCCTCAATGCAACCACTCCACTTCCACTCCACAGAGGTGAACAGTAATCCATCTGAGAACGCACATGACTTTTATATATTACGGCCAAGTGCTCGTCAGTGAAGAATTCTCGAACTCTGTACAGGAGTCCCAGTTTTTTAGAGGCATTCTTAGCAATGCTTCTAACATAATGTGTCCAGCTCAAGTTAGTAGTTAATGTTACACCGAGAATGTCAATACTAGGGGAAGTGGGAATATTTACATCATTAAAAAATATATGGGAGTCAGTGAGATTCTGTCGGTTAGAAAATTGAATGTACTTGGTTTTCTGTGCATTAAAGGAAACTAGATTCTTTTGTCCCCATTCTTCAATTCTAGAAAGGTCCTGGTTCAGAGAAATTGCAGTGCTTATTTTTGAATTTATAAGATCGGGTTGGGTGAAAGACTTGGTAAATGTGAAGGAACTGTGGAGTGTTGAGTCATCTGCGTAGGAATGTATTGGATTATGAGTGGTAGATATGAGATCATTGATATGAATGAGGAACAGAGTTGGGGCCAAAACTGATCCCTGGGGAACACCAGCATTTATTGAGTGAAATTGAGAATAAAGGCCATCTACCATTACACATATTTTTCTGTTATGAAGATAAGAAGAAATTAGTGGAACTAATGATGCAAGGCCGTAGTGTGACATCTTCGACAATAAGGATTGATGCCAGACTCTATCAAATGCCTTTGATATATCCAGTGCTATTGTATGTGTTTCACCATGTTGGTCTGTAGCTTGGTTGATTTGATGCGTAAGAAGGCAAAGAATGTCTGCAGTTGATCGACATCGTCTAAAACCATATTGCCTATCACTGATTAATTTATTATTCTCAAGATGCTTAATTATGTGATTATTTAATATAATTTCAAAGAGTCTACCCATACCGTAGGTGGGGAAGAAACCCACGTCATTACTGAGTGCAACATTTCTCTCCTCACCCAGATCGACAGTAAGTTGTGAATTAATGGAGGAATTTTCCACAGTTTTCCCGCCGGCAATAGCGGGAAATATTTGTTTCCTTCCAAGATTAATATCTTTACTTTCAACCGGCCCAACTTCACAGTTAGTTGAATCCAGTTGAGAGAGCCGACCAGGGACTCCCAGGTCCTTCTCGTCATGTTCAGACTGTGGAGAAACATAAACAATTTCTTTCGAAATCTGTTGCGGTTGTCCACACTCTGACTGAGAGTATGGTTGGCTGTCCCAAACCAGCCCTATCCACTGAAGTACCCGTGTGGGAACAAGATGTGAATTTGCCAAGTTGACCTTGAACCCTAGGGATTGTACATGATTTATAATGAGATTGACATGGATTTTGCATAGACTCTCTGACTCCGCCACTACTAGCCAGTCATCTAGGTACCACAACACCTTGATCCCCTGATTTAACATTGGCATGAGGGCCTGCCGGACTAATTTCGTGAATATTCTCGGTGCCAGGTTTAACCCGAATGGCATTCTTTGAAAGACATAAGTCTCTTGCCTGATCCTGAAGGCGAGGAATTTTTGGAACCGTTTGTTGATAGGGACATGCCAATAGGCGTCTGTCAGGTTTACCGAGCACATCCAACCTTGCAGCGGAAGTGTTAGCCTGATTTGATTCACCGTGAGCATCCTGAAGGGTGAATTTTGAATGTAAGTGTTCAGATACGAGAGATCTACTACTGGTCGCATCTGAACACTGTCCCTCTTTGGCACTAGAAAACGTCTGGATCGTGAAAACATGGCAAGTTGGATCGAACGGGACAATGACATGCTTGGTGATCATTTTCTGGACTAGTGACTCCACCTCTAAAGAAACATGATTGACTTCTCGAGTCTGACGTAAATGAGGTCGCCAGAGCCACCGCCAGGTGATGCCGTTGCGTACTACTGTCCTTGCCCAAGTCCGCCGGGGCCAGGCCCGGTGACACGCCCGAAATGACCCAGTTATTTGACTGGGCCTGTCCGGCAGAACTACCCTCGGATCCAACTCGCCCTCGATAGGCCCCGGGAGAGAGAGAGTTTGAATAACTAGTTTTTTGCAGGTGGTGGGGTAGGGGTGGACGGCTGACTAGTTTTGGCAGATGTCGTTCCCTGACCTGGCTTGTGTTGTGACTTATTCTTATGATGCCACTTGCCTGATGGTTTTCCCTGTTTCGGCTTGTGCTGAGTACCTCCCTGATTTGGGGGAGACATGGGGCCCTGAAAGGGCCGCTTAGCACCGGTAGATTGAGACTTACCTCCACCTTTAGGTTTGGAGTAGGGTTTCTTGAATTGCTCCTTTCTAAGCTTGGAGGTACATGGCTTCAAGCTATCTACCATATTATAGACTGCCTTCCAGGTCTCTAGGTTTAGTAAGGAGGCAGTTAACACAGGTGAAAGGGTTATCTGGCGACCAATGTCGTCCGGTAACTTCTTAACCATATACACCCTTAAGTCCTGACGTGCACGAACAGCCTCCATCAAGGCTATTCGTATGTTAACCAAGGACTGTATGGAATTTTGTAACAGAAGCCGCCGGGATAGTTCCGTGGCCTTCCTTACATTCTGATCAGAAATAGCGGCTATAGTCCTCGTCAGGGACTGGGCTATTTGGCGACTTAGAATGAATTGTGAAAAAAGTCTAAAGGCTTTATTTCTCAATTAAAAAGTCTCTGTCTAAGTGAGCTGGAGGGGAGGTAGAAAAAGGTTCCTGCAAGTCATAGATGGACAGTTTGGGGGCCAACAGGAATTCAAAAAGTGCAGGAGACCCCCCCCCCCCCCGGGCTTATTGATAGGTAATGAGAACCAAGAGTGAGTGTCCTGAGGAATTTGGTGGGAGGTTTTTGACGTAATAGTAGCTGCAAACTGTTGCGCCTCAGCCTCCCAGTCCACCCACGGGCACAAACCTATCTGCCCCACCTGCAGGACCGGATTGTGAGACTGATTTAAAACCGGGATTGTATCCAACTCCGGCGTTAGCGTATTGAGCGATTTTATTTCGTTCACACCGTCAGACTTTGTCCAATCTGCAAAGAGTCGTGCAGATGAGGCAGGAGGTAATACCGGAGTAGCAGAATACACAAAAAATTCAGGTGAATAGACATTAGGGAAAGCTTTGATAGTTACATCAAATAATTGACCTTGTGCATCTTTGGCCCTTAGCTTCTTACTCTTACTAACCTCTATTACCCACTCACTAGGAACTGGGATCTCCCCCGATATAGTTGTCTGTGCAATGCTCGGGTTCTTTGCAATGGTTTGAATCCATGAGCTGTCGGGACCATACAAGAGAGGCATAAGGCCTTTCCTATGGGGAAGTTTATCGAGAGGAGGGGAAGTAATGTCCGTGATGACACGAACATTGGTAGTTGTCAAGGAGGCGGGCACTGTCGTGCCACTCGCCATGGTGTTCGCCTGATTGACGTTAATAGGGGAAAGTGAAATATTAGGTGGCATCACTCTGGTTGATTCCAGAGGCCGCACAGTTGACCCTATCGGGGGAGCTCCCGGCGTAGCTGTGGGAGTAACCTGAGATGTGGGAACATGATATTGGCGCATAACTTTGCGTAAAATATAATCAAGGTCATGCGTCGTTATACATTTACTATGAGATCCCTTTGAAGATTCTGAACCTACTTCAGACCCTTCCTCAGTAAGTCTTGGTTGTGCTGAGGACAGTTCAATGTCCTCTGGTTCATCCTGCACTTCCACAATCTCCGGCGTTTGTTGCCGTGGTTCGGACACTTGGCCATTCAACGGCCATACCTAAGTCAGGGACCGAAGAAGGCACTGTCTCTATAATATCACTTTCCCTAGCATTATCCTGAAAACGAACAATGGGTTGCACATGTGAGGGTTCAGACTGTCTCCATACACTCCGACCCTGATCAGAAGGGGGTTGGGAATCTGGTATCACTTGACTCACCTGATAACCGTCATAGTCTTGATGTTTGCAGGCCATGTAGCCGCGGTACTGTTCTTCTAACACTCTTTGTGAAACTATTGGAGGCCTACTCACTGGCAAGTTAAAGTTTAATTTAGTGATGGCAAAATGTCCCTCTTGGGGTCCACCTAAAGACTCCCTAGATTCCTTTCTGGGAGTTGACTCAGTCCCCTCCGTCCCTACCTACGAGCTGCCTGATTGGACGTTAGACAATGTGGAGGTCTAGGTGGAGGGAAGTGGCCGTGACTCCGGCGTTAGCCGGTGTCGCAACTGCGTCTCTTTCGTGCGGGAACTTTTATGTCCTATCACTGATTTGTGGATAGTTGCCGCCGAGTCCTCCTTTAGTCTTTTATGAGACCGAGATGTCTCTACCGAAGACTGTCTTAACTGCTTGCGGGGGGACCTTGACCTGGACCTAGAGTGGGTCCTCGGCGAAGCAGAACGTCCCCTCATGTGGCGGCCGGGGGGTGGGGGTGGGGGGGGGGTTGCCTCACTAGTGTCGCTACTCTCACTGCTACTCACTAATTCTTTAGATAGAAATTTTGGTTTAGCTTTCGATTTGGGAGTTGACTTAGCCGGCGTTAATTTCAGAACAGGAGACTTAATTACATGGTGCTCCCATAGGGCTTCATCATCGCAATGCAAGGCCTTATGGGCAATGTCTTTAGAGTAGACATTGAAAATTTTCTTAATTTCTTTAAGTGCCACAATGCACGAATGATCTCTTTTACCAAATAAAGCGGAACGTAGTTCAGAACAAATGGCACACCTTTTGGACACCCAAAGGCCCCGTGATCTATCGAGGCACTTTACACACTTTACGCAAAGTTTATGTGCAAAAACTGGGATAAGACAGCAGGTAGGAGTAGCGCAAAGATTGACTAGAGGCATCTATCTATCTATCTATTGCCTGACGCCGTGATCTCCGAAGGGGTGGCCACGAATGAGCCGCCCCATGCACCTCTGTCCCCAGTCAGTCGATGCCCCTCCTCCCAACCAGCACCGCCTTCATTCATATACTTCCTCACTCCATCCTTCCACCTCTCCCTCGGTGCACCTCTCCCTCTCTGTCCTTCCACCTCGCTCTCATACACCCTCTTAGTCAATCTCTTGCTTTCCATACATTCCATATGGCCGAACCATCTCAAGTTGTTCTTTTTCACACTTTCCAGCACATCTACCTCCACACCACACCTCCTTCTTACTTCCTCATTCGTCTGTCTATCCCTCCATGTAACTCCGCACGCACTTCTCAAGTAACTCATTTCCACCGCTCTCACTCTTGGTCTGAGTCTCTTCCCGAACGTCCATGCTTCGCTTCCGTAAGTCAGTGTCGGGATCACCACATTGTCATGCAAGGACTTCTTCACTTCCATACTGACCACTCTATTTCTTGTTACTGCTTTCAACGTTCCTACAACCCTCTTCCCCTGTTGCACCCTCTCCCGCACTTCTTCATTCATAGTCCCATCTTTACTCAACACACTGCCCAGATACTTAAAAGAGCTGACAATCTCCATAGCCTGACCATTCAACTTCACCTCACACTCTGTGACTTCACCCCTTTTGAAGACCATAACCTTGCTCTTTCCCGCATTTACCTTCAAATTCCGTTTTTTGCTCACTTTTCCAAACTCATTTACCAGACCCTGCAACTCCCATTCATTATCGCTCATCAGAACTGTATCATCCGCAAACAGCAGTATAGGCAGGTTCCGCTCATTTCCCTCCCTTTTCAGCGATACACCAACATCCACTGCTCTTCCTAGTATTTCTTTCATGACTCCATCCATATATACAGTAAACAACCACGGGGACATCACACACCCATTTCAACCCAACACTCAGGTCAAAGAACCGCTACTCTAACCTTCCGCTGTACTTGTATGTGAAAAACGATTTTTTTTCGTTCATTGAACTGCTTACCTGTGACAAAGTGTCACTGGCCCAAATTAACCTTGTCAATTCACTATCGGATCGTATATTAGGACTAGTGGGATAGTCAATTACCACACTGGACTGTTTCGCCGGGCGTTAGAAGTCATATGCCGCGTGAGGCTATCGGTCTGGGCGAGTTCACTCGGCCGGGCCGTGATACTTCCCTTAGGAATTAGCATTTCCGCCGGGAGTCTAGTGGTACAGCACACCACGCCGGGTGATTTGGCTAATTCCTTTCTCGCCTGCGAGGTGAGTATCCGGCATCGATACACAGAAAGATCGCCGGGAGGAAAAAAACAAACTTTTCAGAGGTACTGACTTATCTGGGAAAGTCAGTCACCCCCCCCCCCCAAAAAAAAAACAAAAAAACACACCAATTCAGTCAGAATGTCTCCTGACTCCCTGTTAACATGTATAATATCACCGCATGAAAACGAGGGACATATCTTAGGGCTAAACATAGTATAAATTAAACATTAAAATAATACCCCTAGCCTTCTAAGAATACCCCTACTGAGGCTGGCCACGAGGCTCATAGTAATCATTATCTTGGATCTGTTACTCTTACCTCTGAAGACACTGCAGCAGCTCTCGGAGAAAGCCCCACGATAGAGGGGAAGCGCAGACCCGGACCCCGGAAAGTCCCACACCACGTGTGACAACTCTTGGACCAGAGCGTCTGCTATATAAACAATAATGCAACTGCCTCATAGAAACAGCCTGAAGCATAGTCCTGCGGATAAAGTAACCTCCTAACTAAAATTAGGTAATAGCAAAAACTAAGGCGCAGAAACAAAAACAAAACACACGAGGCGCGGGCCCTGGGGGGCTGACATGGCGCCTCCACAATAATGCCCTAATTTAACACTCCCCTGCGGGCATACCAATGGGGTAGCCTGATCTAGCTAATCTAAACCTGTTCTATTACAACTTAGATATATACAAATGAGCAAAAGACTCACTAGAGTTGAGCGAACGACGAATAAAGCAGAGCACAGGCTACGCACATCTAACCCGGATGCGCGCAGGGAGAGGAAGGAAGTATGGAGACGCTTGGTTCAGCGTCTGGGCTAGAATCCACAAAAGACATCCACGAGCTGGAAAGCCTTAATATAACAAATTTTAAGTAATTTTTGTTTTTTTATTTTTTTTACGAAGTTTTATCGTAGTGAGTACCCAATCATAAAGACGATTCCATAAGAGAATTAGCGTTGTACTTATGATGTAGGACTCTTTCTCCCTGCGGCGGGTGTTTCAAACATGCGCACCGCGGGTGCTTGAAAGGGGACTATTATACTAATAGGCATATCGTCAATGATGGAGGGGCCACTAATAAATACATGTTAGCAGGGAGTCAGGAGACGTTCTATCTGATCTATCTATCTATCTATTGCCTGACGCCGTGATCCCCGAAGGGGTGGCCACGAACGAACGCCCCCATATAAGTCAGTACCTCTGAAAAAAAAAAAAATCCTCCCGGCGATCTTTCTGTGTATTGATGCCGGATACTTGCCTCGCAGGCGAGAAAGGAATTAGCCAAATCATCCGGCGTGGTGTGCTGTACCACTAGACTCCCGGCAGAAATGCTAATACCTAAGGGAAGTATCTCGGCCCGGCCGAGTGAACTCGCCCAGACCGATAGCCTCATGCGGCATGACTTCTAACGCCCGGCGAAACAGTCCAATTTAGTAGTAGCCTCTACGTCTCCAACGTAGAGCTTATACTATGTATAATCCCGCACCTCTAGCGGAGCGGGCATTATCGTAACCACTTAGCGCGATTAAACGATAACATCTAGAGTAGCACCTACTTTCTCTACTAGGGACGTTGTACACACTTTAAAGCCACTAGTTACAGAAAAAACGAAAATATGGGTGAGAAGAGAAGAGAAAGTTGAAGAATTTTGCCCAGCCACCATCTAGGCTCCTTACGACGTCTTCGTGCGCCTCCCGTGTAACCCGACCGGGTTTATGGGATTATCTTTCTCGCGCTACCCTCCGTGTCAACACAAAGTTTTCTGTGTCCCATATTTTGTGCCTTCCATTCCTGTCCCCTTCCCTTTTGGTGAGTTGTGGGCCTTATTTAACCCGGCAAGCGCGATAGGCCTCACGGAAGGCTTCCTATAGGGAACGCGATAGGCCTCACGGAAGCAAGACCATAAAAAAAGCCTTCCATAAAAAAAAGGGCCTATCAAAACAAAGGAATTTGTCTCTAGGTGAGATAATTCCCCTCCAGTACTCCATGTAATCTCAGCCACCCCCCTCCTCCTTCCCCACCTTATTCCCCCTCCCTCCCCTCCTCAATTATCACCTATTTTTCCTCTTATTATCATCATTTATCGGTTATTTTTCTCTCCCGCGATAATGTAGCACAAGTGGGTTGCAGAAAAGATCGTTATGCAACACCAGACACCGGCCACACCGCCCCGCTCGTCTCAGTTACCTCACAGACAGCGAGAGAGGAGGGTTGCCTGTGGCTCTCTCTCGCCTGAGATTATGACCGGGTGGCCAATATCTTCGTTTTTCACCACCCAAATGCTTTTCCCACTTATTTTAGCACTCTTGAAGGTTCATATATACATCATGTATGTAAAATAAAAGCATACCGAAAACAAATAATGCTCTATATTGTAAATATAACGAATTCTGTCAGAATCCAAGGCTAGAAATGCACAAATAACTACCCTAGCCCCTAGGTCTATTTCGCGCTTGTCAGGTTAAGGAACCTGTGGTTCTAGACAGATAATCCGTGATGCAGTCACGCTGAAAAATCGGCTCTAATGTATTTAGTTGGAGTGTTGCGTGAGAATGGTGGTCATTAGTTTGATGCGGGCGGTCGCCCTCCCCCTCTGATGGCGACCGGTGTAACTAGGCCTTCGCCTATTTCGTTTACTGATTAGTTTTGCGGTGGCTTTAGTTTTTGTATAGCTAGGTTTTCTATTTATTTAGGGCCTCATGTCACTGCATTAGCTTTTGTTACTGATTTCGTGAAGTGGTGTCTCATTATCTGAGTTTCCTAGGTTAGGCTAACCTTGATGTCTGAGAGGGGGCCACAGACCTCTTATTTCTCTTTCATTTAGCCACCTCATTGGGTTTCCTTCCCTATTGAGGTCATTTCCTGGCCCACAGAGGCCTGGTGATAGAGCCCTGGTTTCCTCCGTTAGTGTGACACAATGCCGACTTTTGCGTGGCTTAGTTTGCGTTGCCTAGCGTAAGTCGAAGGGGGGCTGTTTGCTTTTCACACTGTTACCAGTTCAGTCCGGCATCTCATGCACGGCTCCTGAAAATCTAGGGACTGTAAAACCATCATCTTGGTACTTTTTGAGTTGGCAACAGTGTCAGCGTTTCTCATCTGGACTCGTCTGCTTAACCTCCAGGGTCCCCGCATATATTGTGGTCTTCAGTGATCCTCTGATTGTTTGGCCGCTCCCTACTGGTCACTGCCGTCCGACATACTGGTCGTGCTGACGCTACCTGCAAAACTCCTTTACACATACGCTCCCACGTCTGCTGTGCTTGCCTGACGCCTTTCACCGGCGTGCCCGCATATGGACCGCTCCGCACTGGGATCGGCCATACAACCCCCGCTCCGCTCTGGGAGCGAGATGCTTTGTGTACGCTTTTACTGCCTCCATACCAGAGGCTAGTTGGTTGGGTGTTCACGCTCTTCTGTTTTTTCACACAGTGAAATGTGATATCTGCATATGCCCCACAGGCTGGTTTACAGAAAGAGATAAAAGAGGACTTCTGGAATGACACCGTCAGTGTCATTTCAGGCCTCTCGGAGAACGAAATAACAATGGTGGGGGGGGGGGGGGGGACCTCAATGGTCACGTGGGAGCATCTGCAGATGGATACGAGGGGGTACATGGAGGAAATGGTTACGGAAGGAGAAATCTAGAAGGCGAATATATATTGGAGTCCTGCGTTGCACTCAACATGGTTGTGTGTAACACTAAGTTCAAGAAAAGACAGAGCCACCTGATCACATATAACTCTGGGGTCTCCAGTAGCCAGATAGATTACTTCTTGGTTAACAGGAAAGACTGGAAACTAGTTCGAGATGTAAAGGTCATCCCGAGCGAAGAATGTATCCCCCAGCATAAGCTACTTGTATGTGACATGAGCTTATACAGAGATCCTAAGCGCAAGAAGGTTTACATTCCCAAAAGGAAAGTGTGGCTGCAGAAGGACAAGGAAGTTAGGGATAGGTTTCATAGTGAACTGGAGGAAATGAATTGAAATAAGGAAGCTAGGCCTAACGATGTAAATAGCCAATGGAACTTTCTTAAGCATAGCCTTATCACTGCCACTGACAAAGTCTGTGGGAAAACAAAGGGTCACCCCAGGAATAAGACCTCTTGGTGGTGGAACGATGAGGTAGAACATGCTGTGAAAGAGAAAGGAGATGCTTCAAATCACGGAAGAAAGGAGGCAGCAGGGAGGAATACCAGGCAGCTAAACGAACTGCCAAAAGAGTTATTTACAATGCTAAAAAAGGCATTAAGGACCTGGTCCTCGAACAAGTGTGTAACACTGACAATCCCAATGGGATCTTCAACCTAGCTAGGCGAGTTAAAAATGACAGTAGGGATATTATAGGTGAACAGTGTGTTAGAAATGATAATGGGAAGATTGTGTATGCAGAAAATGAAATCAGAGAAGCATGGAAGGTACACTATGAACGATTTCTAAATGTAGAGTTTGAATGGGATAAGGAACAGCTTAGTATCGAAAAACCAATATCTGGGCCCCCTTAGTCCATGAGCCAAGACCCGAATTTTGGGATATCGGTACCACCCGGGGTGACTAATTCTCTTAGGTGTTTTTAGCTTGCTACATGTCTCTAGTTTATGTTTTGATATGATAGCCCTTGCACATTGGTAGCTTAATGGTCGTTATCACTTCTTGAATAGACATACCCTACCGAAAATTCCGAATTTTTTTAAAATGTCAAATTTGGGGACAGGAATGCCTAAATGTCAACAAAATGCATATAGTAATTGTCACATTTAATACAAGTCCTGTAAATACACACTAAGCATGCCATGGGCTTGTACATACTATTATGGCAAATTACTACTCCTAAATATCATCTACGTCAGACTCGGAATCTGACTGTTGTGCCACCGGCTCTTCTTCAATAGCCTTGTTCTGACATGTCTGTAACCTGCACATGTCCGTGCATTTTAGACCATTGCTGAGGCAAGTACTCTTAGGGAGTTCGCATGACCGCACACACTTGCAAGACAGTAGCTGCATAACAGCATCTGGTGAGCCTCGCATCCAGTTGACGGCAAGCTTACCGTCCTCATCTGTCATCCAACCGCAGTCTGTTGGGTTCGCGAAAAATGGCAGGCTCTGGAGGCTTCTCCTCCAGATCGCAGCTGGTAGTTTGCACGCAGTGCATGCATGAAGAGGCAGTCCTCACAAGGAGGGAGTTGACTTGACTCTACCTCTCCACGTCTTGCACAGAACAGCTCATACCGAAGCTTGTTTACCTTAGTTGTGTGGGTAGATGGTAGGTACATGTGGCAGGTGATTTCCTGTAGCTTCTCAAAGAGTTCAGGAGACACTTCCCATGAGCGTCCAAGTTCGTGAAAAGCATGCTGGTATGTCTTGTCCATCTTCACCTGCTTGAGTGTCAGCGAATGCACTGACGGTATCACAGCCTGTAAAGGCATGCATACCAATCAATGAATCACACACGCTGCCTCCCAGTGTGCGGCTCAGTGTGGTGATATCCAGGAATCTTGTCCGGTTCTTCGTCCCGCACTTCTGGAACAGATGGGATGGGATCTTGTGGCACATGCCAAGACACAACACCATGACGTCTGTATCTTCTGCAGTGATGATGACAGACTTGTTCCCAGATTCTGCTGCATGAAGTGCATGGAGAAGAAGGCGTGTGTCTGCTTCTTCTTGAGTTGACTTAAGCTCAGGAGCCTCTTCCCACTGCTCTTTGGTGATCTTGAAGCAGCGCTGCTCACATGTGACATTATAGGTTTGACTCCTGTAAGGAGATTAGGAAAACCTAATATTTAGTAGTGGCCCCGTAATCATTGACGAACATGCCTATTACATAAGGCATCCTCTTCAAACACTAATCCGCCGTAGTTTGAATCTACCGCGCAGAGCATTTAAAAACTGAGGAGCCTTCATCATGAGCGCACGCGACCTCACTCATGGCTTCAGTCATTATGAATTGGGTTCTCACTACGAAAAAACTTCGTAAAAAATAAAAACAAAAAGAAAATAAGAATAACTATCCAATAAGCTTTCCATCATATCGTGGATGTACTTGTGTGGATTTCTGACCAGACGCTGATTCAGGCGTCATTCCTCCTTCACTGACATATCAAGTAAACCAAAATCCTTAATACATCAACGAATGGGAAGGGGACGGTCGGGAGGGCCCCAGTCGTCAATGATTACGGGGCCACTACTAAATATTAGGTTTTCCTAATCCCCTTACAGGAGTCAAACCTATAATTTATTAGTGGCCCCTCCATCATTGACGAACATGCCTGATATCTAAGACTGGAGGGGGACATTCGTAATCATATCATAACTCTAGAAAAGCAGATAATAAAAACAACCACATAGTATTCTTACTTTTGAAAAATGTATTTAATACGGCGTAGGCCGGAAATATACAAGAAAAAGGGGGTTCAGGCAGGTGCGTGCTTCAAAGAAGCCTGCCTGACAAAAATAGGTAACCCTGAAGATTCTGAACACAGATCTGTAGTTACAAAAGGCACCCCACTCAACGAGTGGTGACAAATAATAAGTTATAAGTTTATATGTGCACATCATAAACCCCAAAATACATGTGGAGATCAATTGCTAATGAACTCCATTGAACTAATGTTACATTGCTTTCGCAGCTAAAACTACTATAACAACACCGTTGTTTTGTACTAAACTTTGTACTAGCACAAATTCTCTCAGAGAAATTTTCATATCACATTTCAACCTTAAATTGTATCACAGTTCTCATACTCCGGCGGGGTCTAGGGTGTCCTATGTCAACTGACTGCACCCCCCCCCCCCCCCCTTCCTTGAAAATAAACATAAGTGACTGCAGGGCCACCTAGACCCTCTGCCTTAAAGCTATACATGGTAAGGAAGGTTTGTCTAGAGCAACTGACAAGTATCTAGAGAGAAACGTATGATTAGACGCCCACAACTGTGTGGACGCAATATCTTCAACTGAAAAGTTTTTCAGGAAACGTAAAGAGGCCGCCCACTTGCGTAAATCGTGGGCCCTACCCACAACGCCGGGATTACTCTCTTTAATGACTTCTACTAGAAGAGAGGCTAATCGCCGTTTAAGTAAGCGTTTACCCGTACTCGCTACCCATAAAGCACCTTGGGGGTTATGAGGAGCTATTCTTAAATATTTGGTTAGAGCTTGCACTGGACATAAATTATGATGCACCTTTCCCCTTTTTAACGCCGGCACCGTGAATTCAGAAAACACGTGTGCACTATGCTCATTCTTGGCTACAAACGCCGGGGAGGGTGCAATGGAAATTGAATCATTAAGTCTACCAAACCTAAGACAATTAGGTGTGTTGCTCATCGCCGCCAGCTCAGACACTCTGTTTCCGGTGGCCAAAGCCAAAAGGAAAACTGCCTTCTTTAAGATTAAAGCAAAGTCTGCAGTATTTTGATACAGACGAGAATGAAGTAAAGACAAAGCTTTGTCCAGAGACCAAGTAGGCATGAGCTGACGGGGAGGTGGGCGGAGTTTAAAACACGCTCTCATAAATCCTGTTTCCTCCGCCACCGGTATGGATAGACCTGTAAGGTCGAAAAAGGGCACTCTAATCGCAGTTAAGTGATTCTTCAGAGTAACCACAGATAAACGTTTCTGCTCAAACAGATAGTTCAAGTAATTAAAAACCAATGCCACTGAGGGTACAGTTTGTTCCGTTCTAACAATCCAAGAAGTAAAAGCTTTCCAATGAGATTGATATTGTCGCTTAGTAGACTGAGTATATTGATTGAGCAATTTATTGGTCACATCCCTACCGTATGGTGCTAGCCACTTGGCCTCCTGAATGTCCATAATGCAAAAGTCAGCGAGGTCTCTAGGTTGCCAATCGTGTCTAAGTGGAAGTACCTGACCGGGAGCGATACCGGGTCCGGGCACCACATTATTAACTGCTGGCACCACACCTGCGCCGGCCACAGGGGCGCGATTAGCGAGACTAAGCCTCGATAAACTCGTAGTTTGTTCACTACGTGGCACATTAGTGACGCATCTGGCGGTGGAAACAGATAGATGGAGCTCCATCTGTTCCAGTCTGTCACTAGGGCGTCTGGCCCCCCTGCCGGCGTTATCGTCCGGCGGGTGAGGTATAGAGGGAGCTTGTGAGTCTCCTCGGACGCAAAAAGATCCACTTGTGGATGGGAGAGCTCCGCAATCATTAGGTCGAAAATGGGTTGCTTGAGCTCCCATTCTACTGTCGTGCTCTGTCTCCGGGACAGAGCGTCTGCCCAGACGTTCGCTACGCCTGGGAGATAAGATGCGTGAAGATAAATATCTAGACTGGTGGCTAGAACAAAAATCTCTTCCGACACGAGTAGCAACTTCCTTGACCTCGTTGACCCTTGTTTCTGAATACAGTGAACTGCATTCAGATTGTCCATTCTGAAGGCCACTGACTTGCCCCGTAACGCCGGGCCGTGAGCCTGAAGGAAATACAATGGGACTAGTAACTCTTTGACATTTATGTGAGCGATTTCTAAGTGGGACCAAAGTCCCTGACCCTGGTGCCCCTGATTTGACTGAAATCCCCACCCTATGGTGCCTGACGCATCCGTGTCTACCCATACCGTTGGAGGAGGAGAGGTCCATGACATGATTGAGTGCAATGTTTCCCTCTTCGCCCAGACCGCTAGTAAGGTGTGGATTAATTTTGGTATGGGCCATAATTTTCCCGCCGGTAAGAGTGGGAAATATTTGTTGCCCTCCAATATTAATCGTTTTACTTTCAACCGGCCCAACTTGACAGTTAGCTGAATCCAGTTGAGAGAGCCGACCAGAGACTCCCAGACTCTTCGTGTCGTAGTCCGACTGTGAAGAAACCTGAACAGTTTCCTGCGAAACCTGTTGCGATTGTCCACACTCTGACTCAGAGTGAGAGCGGCGGTGTCCCAGACCAGCCCTATCCACTGAATTACTCTTGAGGGAACAAGGTTTGACTTTACCAGATTTACCTTGAAGCCTAGAGTTTTGACATGATTTAAAATGATATTGACATGTTTTATGCATAATTGTTGTGTCTCTGCCACCACCAGCCAGTCGTCTAGATACCACAACACTCTGATTCCCTGTTTTAACAATGGCATCAGGGCTTGCCTGACTAGTTTTGTGAATAATCGAGGTGCTAGGTTCAAACCGAACGGCATCCTCTGAAAAACAAAATTTTGGTGCCTGATCCTCAAGGCCAGAAACCTTTGAAATCTTTTGTTGACCGACACGTGCCAATAGGCGTCTGTCAGGTCTAGGGAACACATCCAGCCACCCGGCGGAAGTGTTAGCCTGATTTGATGAACTGTTAACATTCTGAAAGACTCGTTGTAAATGTGAAGATTCAGATACGACAGGTCTACGACCGGCCTCATCTGAACACTGTCCCGTTTGGGAACCAAAAACAGTTTTGACGTGAATACAGGGTAATCTGGGGGTACCGGGATGATGACATTCTTGGCAATCATCTCCTGGACCAGCAGCTCCACCTCTAATGAAACACAATTTGCCGTTGTCGGCTGACGTAAGCGAGGTCGCCGGAGCCACTGCCAAGTGATGCCTTTGAGTGCCACCATCCGTGCCCAGGTTTTTAACGGCCATGCTTGGTGACACGTTCGGAACGACCCAGTTAGCAGACAAGGGTTCGCCGGCTGTACTTCCCTCGGTTCCTCCGGCTCTAAGGTAGGCACTGGGAGTGAGAAAGACTTTAGTTTTTTGATGGTGGTTTTGGTGGTGTTGGCCGCTTCGCCGGCTGGCTGGTGTGGGCCGAAGACTGGCCCTGACCCGGCTTATACTGGCCGCGTCCCCTCTGTCCTGAAAACCCTCTCTGTCTATGCCTGAACTGACCCAGGGGGGATTGGGAGGACTTAGGCGGAAGAAACGGCTTAGAACCCCCTGGCTGAGCTTTAGTAGGAGGCTTAGGTTTGGGGAAGTTAAATGCGGTTTCTTAGCCTGTGCGGGACTGTGCTTCACGGCCTGTGCCATGTTAAACACTGTTCGCCATACATCAGGGGACATTAAAGAAGGTGTAAGTACTGGGGACATAACCACCTGGTTAGCAATGCGATCAGGCAGCTTGCGAACTAATGACATTCTAAGATCCTGTCGTGCTCGCACCGCCTCAAGTAAGGCTGTGCGTATGTCACCTAAGGATTGAATTGACGACTGAAGAATCAGACGCCGGGATAATTCAACTGATCTTCGAGCATCCGCGTCTGCGATTGCCTGAGTAGACCTGAGTAAAGACTTAGCCACCTGTTGAGAAACTATGTACTGTGAAAACAGGCGGAAAGCTTTTCCCCTAAGCCTAAATTCTCTGTCTAGGTGAGAAGGGGTAGGGGTAATGAATGGTTCCTTTAGTTCACAAAGATTAATCTTAGGGGCAGCTAAAAAGGAAAATAAAGCTGACGGAACTCCGCCGGCAGAACCTACCGGCATTGAGAACCATGAATGTGTATCCTGAGGGATCTGGTGGGAAGATTTAGAAGTGAAAGTGGTTGCAAAGTTCTGAGCCTCTACCTCCCAATCCACCCAAGGTCCTGGTCCTAACTGTCCCACCTTCAACACTGGATTAGCTGTCTCGTCTGTGACGGTCTGTAAATCTAGTTCAGGAGTAATAGCCAACAGAGCCTTAATATCATTAAACCCATCCAGCTTAGACCAGTCTGAAAAAAGTTTTGAAGCTGAGGCAGGGGGTAAAGCAGGCTTAGATGCATAAACAAAATAATCCTGATAATAATAACTAGGTATAGCCTTGATATTTACATCCAAAACATTACCCAAGGCATCCAATGCCCTTAATTTCTTAGACTTATTTCCCTGGATAAACCACTCACGTGGTACCGGGAGTTCCCCTGACAAGGTAGGCTGGGCAAGCTCTGGCTTAGAGGGGTTCAAAGGGACCCATGACTCGTCTGGCCCATAAAGCAGGGGCATAGCTACCTTTCTAAGAGGCGCTTTGTCTAGAGGGGGTGGATTAACATCCGTAATGACCCTGACATTTGACGTAGTGAATGCCGCCGTAGCTGGCTTAGAGCTCCCTGCCGGTGACAGAGTAGGAGGGTTAGGAATCTTAGATAAATCGATTGACGTTATCAGAGGCCGTACCGCAGAACCTGTCAAGGGAGCCCCCAAGTCCATTGTGGGGTTTTCTCGTTGTTGATTAAAGAATTTTGATAGAGCATGAGTAAGTAACCCATCAATTTCTTGTGCTGTAACAAACTGGTTAGGTGCAGAACTTTCAGGTGAATTAGTATTATCATGGGCGGCGTCCAGGCCTGAGCCTGACCCTTGTCCTTCCCTATCTGAAATTAATGACACTTCATCTTGTCCCTCCCGATCCTCCTGAGAAGACCCCGCCGAGGCAGGGGCACCTTGTTTCCAAGATAAATCAGGGATAGAGGATGGGGTCGCCGCGTCCCTGTGGACATCGGCTACTGTGTGACTCGTATGAGTCGGACGTGGATGGACAGACCCTGGCTGAGCAAAACGCCAAACACCGAGGCTCTGGCCTACGCTCTCTTGAGAGTCTGAAACATTCTCAATTATTGAATATCATGAACTCTCCATTTCTAGGGTTAAAATATCAATAGGTAAATCTTGTTTAGGGACAGGCGCTTCACTATACTCTGAGGCTGTAACAGAAACATTGTCAGGTGTAGAGGTACGATGAGATGCACTAGACTTAGAAGAATGTCGAGAGGACTTCTTATGGGAATCCTTTTTGGAGGATTTGTGGCTACGGTGTGACCGCGAACTGGACCTAGGTTTGGAAGAATCACCACCATGGTCCCTGGGGGAAGCTTCAGTCTTGCACTTCTTACTAGCCGGGGAAGAGGCCCGACTTGAAGACCGTTGTCTGAGGGGAGACCTTGACCTCGATCTCGCCTGCGACGAGGAGGTGGCTGCCGGGGGAGTAGGCTCTCTCGGGCGTTTAAACGTCTCCACAGACGATACAGAATCCCGGCTAGTCTCTGTCGGCTTAAAACCCCTTACTCTAGAGGTACGTTTAGGGGGAGGGTGCTCTGACAGCAACTTATCCCAAAGTGGGACGTTGTCACATTGAAGTGACTTATGTGCGACAATGGTAGTGTAGGCCGACATTTGTTGTCTGACCTCTCTCAACGCTACCGCCGCGGTCTTGTCATTGTCACACAGGACTTTATTGGTTAATTGGGAGCAAAAAGAACAATTACGTGTAACCCAGAGACCCCTTGAACGGTCTAGACATCTAACACACCTTATGCAAAGGGTATGTGCAAAAATTGGGATACCCGCGCAAGTAGGGGTAATGCACAGGGCAAAAACTGGGGTGACATTAGCCATGACAGAGACTGGTGAGAGGAACTACCGCCGGGTCTGTATTGGTCCGCCGGAGCTCAGCTCTGGAAAAATAAAGAAAATTTCCAGGAATTAATGCTCATAAGGTTAACCCAAGTGTTCGCATACAAGTGTTAATAACCCGCCGGGTAACGGGATGCAAAGACACAGCTAACACATCTCGCCACGCGGCTGGGTATAAAGAGGCTAAACAAGTCTTCTTAGCTAAGAACATGAAGAATACCCTCTGATATAATGGTCCAGTATGGCACTAATAGTCTGTAGGAGGTGGTGACTGTCTCAAGATTCAATTTTGTAACAAAGCCCCCCTCATAAAGACGCCGGCCCTTGAAATATTTTAGTAGAATAGCCCAGGGCAGGAATATACGAGATCTGATTTTTTAACGAATTGTCCCAAACGATCGTCGTAAAAATAGAAGGCGGCGATACTGAAAGTATCACCCAATTAAGGTTAATCGAAATTGAATTTGTTTATAAATTCCTTAGTTCCTATACTTAGGGACACCCGCCGGGTGTGGAAATCGATTTGGTTAAACCTCACTGATCCTTCAAATGCCGTAAGAGTAAAGGCGGCGATACACAGAGTATCACTCACATGGATTGGTTAACTATAAGAGACCTAAGTCGTTTTATCCCACCCTGCTAAGGTGCACCCGCCGGGTGAGAAGTCTAAAAGTTAACCCCACAAGTTCCTGACCCCACTACTTTGTAAAAGATCGCCGGGGAGGAACGCCTAAACAACAGCTAGGTTTTCCCCGTGGTTTGACGTAAACCAGGTAGAAAAACCTATAAAAAACGAGTGTTCTCACGAACGTCGTTTCTTTATATATAACTAAATATATATGTAAGGATGGGTACAGCCATCCCGCCGGGAAATATAAAGGAGGCCTGAAACCAGGCACCCACAGATACGCAGTCCTGGAGAGCCACAGACACCTCCCCTCGCCGGGGAACCAGCCAGTGTTAACAACCACGTGTGGCCTAACACTGCTCATCGGTCAGGTTTTTTCACGGTGAAACCGAGAAAAACCCGCCGGAAGGCAAACCCCACCCTGAACAGACACCATCTGAACAATACGACACGAGGAGAGACACGCACGACTAACCAAGGTCACAACATAATCCGTGGAATTAGCCAATACACAACTAAACCAGGAAACAAATATAGTCCGAGGAATTAGCCAATACACAACTAAAACCCGGATACACATGACACAGTAGGGCATATTTATAAAATAAATAATAACACTAGACATGTGGCAAAGCTACGAGCGGCTGGCTAGGCCTAGGTAGACGGCATGAAAATAGTTGAAATATAAACACACACTGGAATATCACAACAGGAACCACCGCCAACACACCACCGAAGCGATAACTTCCCACCCCGGGAAGCCTGACACGGACCCAGAAAAAACTTCACTAAGTGAAGAAAAATACGCTGGGAACGTCAGCAAACACACAGCTTACCTCATCAGAAGGATAAAAGGCAGCAATAATTAACGCGTAATGAAAGCCGCCTGCATCACCAACTAAACCAAACTGTGAAAAGTTCACGTGTCCACAACAGGACCACGAGGGTACATCCGAAATAGATGCCCCATACATACGACCCAAAATACATTGCACTGCGGGCAACCAGCCCAGGACACTCCTGCTACGCCTATCCTAACCTTACTCGATACATCCCAGAGTAAACAAATGAGAAAAAACTCACTAGGGACGCCACGAATGCGGAACCAGCGGAGCCTGAAAGGAACGTCCGGGCAGGCTGAGCGCAGAGCAAAGAAGGAGGAATGACGCCTGAATCAGCGTCTGGTCAGAAATCCACACAAGTACATCCACGATATGATGGAAAGCTTATTGGATAGTTATTCTTATTTTCTTTTTGTTTTTATTTTTTACGAAGGTTTTTCGTAGTGAGAACCCAATTCATAATGACTGAAGCCATGAGTGAGGTCGCGTGCGCTCATGATGAAGGCTCCTCAGTTTTTAAATGCTCTGCGCGGTAGATTCAAACTACGGCGGATTAGTGTTTGAAGAGGATGCCTTATGTAATAGGCATGTTCGTCAATGATGGAGGGGCCACTAATAAATACAGCTCCTTGTCCTTGAGCTTCTCCCTGTGCTGTGGTGCCTTCCATTCTTCTACCAAGAACTTGATAAGACTTGCCTTGTTGGAGGAACTACCGAGTAACTTTCTCCACTGCTGGATGTTGTGCCCAGGTTGAATGTTCTTGAAATGAATTCCTGTGCCTGCACTTCTTTTGGCTCGTTCTGCATCCTTGATGGATGTCTCCTTGTAGATATCAAACACAACATCAATGCGCCTGCTCTTAGCACCTTCATGAACAGCGTGACTCAGTGCTGTACCTGCAAGCTGTGAAAAAGTTTTGTCGTTTCCCTTCAGTTTGTGGACCAGGCTCATCCCATCAATTATGGTAGCAGAGGGCTCGGGTATCACTTCTGCAGGAGAAACATTCCTCTCTAACTCCTTTGCGAGGGCAGCCTTGTTGGTCTTGCGGAGAGACCCATCACCGCTGGCAAGTGCCCAAGGCAAAGGCCCCAGGGGATGAGCCAAGACATCACTCATTTTGAGCTTTCTGTTCTCGGCAACAAGGATCATCTGGCCAAATAGGTTCCTGTCAGCCTTTAAGATAACCTCCTTGGCATGGTCTTGTGAGCGTGGCTTCATTCTGATGTTAGTGAACGTTCTCAGTTTCGTCTTCGTCATCGTGTCATGAAACTGTATAGTTGGCGTATCGATCTCCAGGCTCTCTTCCTTGAAGGCTTGATATGCATCCTCTCCTATTCTGTAGGCCCCTAGAAGGTCTTTGACAACTTCTGGTGGTGCCATAGTCGCAGTTGACACACTGACAAGATCTTCTTGCTCTGCGTTGAAGGGGTTCAACCAGCTGGTCTCCATCAGTTGAACTAAAGATTGGACATCGGCCTCATCTCTTCTAATCCTGGGCATCTGTAGGTCTGGGTGGCTGAAGTCAGTATACTTTTGGCCTACTACCATAGTCCTGAGCTGCCTTAAGTACCTGCTGCGATACTCCGATGTCAGGTAGTACCTGGCGACAGCTCCGCCTTTCAGGCTGAAGCCTTTTGTGCCCCCTGGTGTCTGGGTGTCTTTGTTGATCGTCTCTTCGATTGTCTGGTCCACAGGGATCCGTCCAAAGGGAATCTTGCTACCGATCTGGACCGAAAAGCCACCTTGCATGAAGTGTTCATGGACCTCTGGGTGTTCAATGGGCAGTCGAGACATCAAGGCATAGTAGTAGGTTAGGAACCGGGCATAGTTCACTTTGTCATAGGCAAAACACCACGGTATCATCTGTCGGATTGCTCCTAGGTGGAGCATCCAGTTGCCTTCTCTGGAGGCTCGAATTAAGTCCAGCATGATCTCAACCATGTCCAGGTATGACATCCAGAATGCTGAGAGGTTGTGTTCATCTCTGAGGGTCTCAAGATAAACTTGGAAAAGCTTCATGATATGTGTGCATGATTCACTCTCCATCAGCTCTTGAAAGAGTCCCTGAGACACATTGCTGTGAAAGCTGTTGATGTCCTTCAGTGTTTCATCTAGATGGTGTATGTCCCTTGAATGGTTTTCTTCTAGCCATGAAAGGAAGCCTTTCCATGCAAGCCTCATCAGTGCTTCATACACGAGCTTGTGTAGTCTCACTGCTCTGTTGTACCTCTTGCCGTTCATCACTCCTGACACTGATCCTTCTGCGATGATACCCGATTCCACACACAGATCTCTAAGACCTGCATCTTGAAACCTCTTTCCTATGGTGGAGATGAGATTACAGATTGTGTGGAAGACGCCCATCCTGATGATAATGTTCTTGAACTTCTCTTGTTTCCAGATAACTTCGGCAGCTTTGAGTGCTTGATCAAACACGCACACAATCTTGTTAAGCTGTAAGGACTGCATGATAGCATGCGTTTGTTCCAAGATTTCATTAACGGTGGACATTTCTGTTGCGGGAGCATTGATAGTGGGCAGGTAGCTTACAGTGTCCTGAACCACTGCAATGTCTCTGCGCATTTTGATGTTGAACCCAGTCCAACTGCTGATGGACTGGTCCTCATGGTCTGACATTCGAGTAAGAAGCCAGATATGGTTCTTTGTCTTTGAATCCTGGACTTCCTTGGTAGTGTCGACATACGCAGTCTCAATCCTAGGTGGCCCTGCCCGCCGCCCAACATTGTATATTGGCAGCATTGATGATGTCTGAGTGATGCTTCTTATCTTGGACTTGGTAATCTCTGGCAGGACTTTCTCTGGCACAGAGCCTGCAACCTTGGACTGGACAGCAATGCCATTGACTCTATGAGAAGTACCTGCTCCACTTAGGGTCTCTTCAAGTCGGTCAATGTTATCCCAGGCCAGGGTTGTGAACACACCAGGGTAGATGTTTGCTGGCAGTGGAATGTCATCCTTTGAGCATTCCAGCTTCTGGATACAAAGGGCTGTATCGATCTCCTCAAACATTGAGTAAGACACACAGTGACCAAGACGATTCAGAGTTCGGATCAGTTCTGTGTTTCCTGTCAAAGACTTTACAGCATTGGTCAGCAGTACGTGCTTGGGTGGTTTTGTCTTGCCACTGGTAACAGCAAAGACCAAGTCACTGCCAAAGGAAGTGGCAAGACGTTGAGCTCTTTCAGAGGGAGTTTCACACTCACACTCTCCTGTCAGCAGGGTGTGCAGGAATTGAGTGACTGCTGCAGGAATGACATTCTGATCTGTATCGGGAGGCCATGGCTGACTCACATCTTGTTTATTGATCTCATTCCTCAGCTGCATTCCTGCTTTGGTTAAGACATCTTCAGAGTTAGCTGCTCTTGCTTCTTGCAGGTCTTTTGCCATTTTGTGTGCTTGCCGGGCAAGGTCGTCCATTGAGAGGCTGCGTGGATAGATTAGAAGCTTTCCTTTCTCATCTGGGACAAAGCGTAGTGATTCTCCAAACTCGGTTTCAATCTTTCGGCGAACATGTTTCTTTGTCGCTGGTTTCAGTTGGATAATACCACGGGACATCATGGATCTCTCAAGCCTAGATGTGAGGTTTGTCATAGGCAGTACCTCTGGGTTGGGGAATAATTTGGTCCTTATATACAAGCAGAGTTCCTCGAGGGCTTCTGTCTCAACCTCTTCGTAGCGTGCTTCCTCGCTTTCTTCCTGATTTTCACCTGCACCCGACCTGGCGGCCGCTGGGAAATCATCTTTTGTGAAGAGTTTGTAGCACGACTTGTGGTAGTGACCCTCTGCAGCAACAAGGTCTCTGCTAACTAAACCAAGGATTCTCTGGTTGAGTTTCCTTATTGCTGCTCTGCGAATCTTCTCATCTGCTCGTAGCTCAACACACTGTATGAGTGGCTCCCTTGTCTTTGTTGTTTTTATGTACTTGCTTGACTTCTCGCAGAAGATACATACTTTGGCATACACCCTGCTAGTACTAGGGGCATCCCTTGATGCCCTCCTCCTGGGGTCGACGCTTGCTGATTCTATCTTGACACCCTTGGCAAGGATAGAATCCAGTGACTTCTTCATTGTAAAGAGACTACGACATTTACGGTGATAATGTATGTGTGGTATTCCTCCTTCTTCAAGGCCCTTGGCTGCTTCCAGGACTGGATCATGCTGCCTGATTTCTGCAGCCCTGAGCAATGTGTTCCAGGAGTCCAAATCCTGTGGTGACACCAGAGCATCGCTGTCATCATCAGAGCAGTGGATGATACAGTCGATCCGTGCTCTCTTCCTCGCAGATGGTTCCATCCTGCCGTCAAACAGTCGACACACACCTGCAAAAAATATCACCATTAAACCATGAACAAACAAACACATTACATGGAAACCACTCTACATATGTTTGCTCCTTCCAATAATAAATTATCCCCAAAATATAACAAAAAATCCCCAAATATGAAATAAACCCCTAAATATGGAGAAACTTGAAATACACATCGGAATAATTCTTGTAGAGAATCAAATAAGCTACAAGAGCTGTTAGAATATATTTTTCAATGTTCCCCATATTTAAGGATTTATTCTAGATTTAGAGGAAAATACCCAAAATATAGAGTATATTCCGAAATATGAGGAAATTTGAAAAATACCTAGGAACAACTCTGGTAGAGAATATAATTCTACATAGGTGTTCAAAGTTTCGCGATGATTGTGTGATGGATTTTAAAGAAAATGAGGAAAACGCCGAGCGTCACGCTAAAAATCTTTATTTTTGGGTAGCGCCCCTATTGCATCAAAAAAATTAGACTAAGCTACCAGTGCGAGAAGGCTATCATATCTTAATGTACTTACAGTCACTCTATAAACATTTTAGTACCATTCGTGTTTAGTCACCCCAGGTGGTACCGATATCTGGCCTGGCTCATGGACTACCTCCTTTGATAGCACCAGCTGTAGTGAGCGACGCAATCAATAAAATGAAGGACGGTAAAGCTCCAGGTTGCTCCGACATTGTCGCTGAGATGATAAAAGCCTCGGGGAGATTGGTGTAAACTTAGTCACTGAGTTGATAAACACCATTATTAAAGATGAGAAAATCCCAGAGGATTGGCTCAAAAGTGTAATAGTAAACATATACAAAGGAAAAGGGGATGCGCTAGATAGAGGAAGTTATAGGGACCTGAAAATGCTTGACCAAATCATGAAGGTCTGTGAGAGAGTCCTTGAGGGTTTGATCAGGCAAAGCATCTCTATTGATGATATGCAGTTTGGTTTTATGCCAGGACGTGGTACAACCGATGCTATCTTCATAGTCAGGCAGATACAGGAAAGATACTTACTAAAAGGCAGGGATCTTTACTTTGTGTTTGTAGACCTGGAGAAGGCCTTTGATAGGGTGCCTAGAGATGTTGTGCAGTGGGCTATGAGGAAACTTGGTGTGGAAGAGTGGCTGGTGCGTGTGATAATGAAGATGTATGAGGATTCGCGAAGTGCGGTGAAGGGTGTACTGAGTGATGAGTTTGCAGTCCGTGTTGGAGTCCATCAGGGTTCAGTGTTAAGCCCCCTCCTCTTTATTATGGTCTTGGAGGCGCTGTCTAGAGTTTTTAGAGGCGGACTCCCGTTGGAACTGTTTTATGCAGACGATTTAGTCCTAATAGCTGACAGTAGCCAAATTCAGAGAGTGGAGAGAGGGCATGGTGAGCAAGGGTTTAAGAGTCAATATTAACAAAACCAAGGTTATGCATTGTAGATTGAGACAAGGCAATGTGGAAAAGAGCGGTGCATACCCATGTGCAGTGTGTGGAAAGGGAGTGGGCGTTAACTCAATTCAATGTAGCATCTGTCGATGTTGGGTACACCATGGGAGTAAGCGCTGTAGTAGAATAAAGGGGCCCCTGCCGATGGATAAGTCAGAAATAGAGAAATTTGAGTGCGTAGTGTGCAAAGGCGAGCTTGTGTTAAGTGATGATCATGTGGCTGTGAATTTTGGAAATGAGTCTTTGGAGCTGGTGAACAAGTTTTGTTACCTAGGAGATACCATCTCTGCCGGTGGTGGGGCTGAGGCTGCCACTGTTGCTAGAATTAGGTGTGGCTGGGGGAAGTTCAGAGAATTGATGCCAATCCTGACCATGAAAAGAATGCCTCTCCCCCTGAAGGGAAAGGTGTATGCCTCATGTGTTAGAAGTGCAATGACGTATACCTCAGAAACATGGGCCGTTAAAGTAGAGGATGTCAACAGAATGGAGCGTAAAGAGATGAGAATGGTGAGATGGATGTGTGGGGCCAAGCTACAGGATAGAATAACAAATGTTGAGCTGAGGAGACGTTTAGGTATAAAGAGTATTAGCGAGGTGATGCGTACAAGTAGACTGGGATGGTATGGACAATTGGACATGTGGAGAGAATGGATGAACAAAATTGGGTGAAAAAATGCAGGTCTGTGATTGTGGAGGGAGCTGCACCAAGGGGTGGACCGAGGAAGACCTGGGATCGGACTATACGCGCCGATCTCAAATCCAAGAACTTGACAAGTGAAGCAGCCCTTAACAGGGTTGCCTGGAACACCGCCATTAGGACAAGGGACTGAAACTGCACTTATGTGTGGAACACTCAGTCTTAAAATGTTATGTATGTATGTACAGTATAACAGGTACAGGCTGTGCCCCCGCTCCGCTCTAGGACGACGGTTCCGCCCGGAGAGCGGACATTGACGCCCGCCCGTCAGTACCTTCCCGCACTGGGAGCGGACATTCCCGCCCGGAGAGCGAAAATCTCCCCCTCTGGGAGCGGAAATCTCCCGCTCTGGGAGCGGACTTGTGACATCACTGCAGCTGCCTTTCTACACTTCCTCATCGGTGCCTAAAGGCCTTCAGGTATTATTCCCTCCGTTTTTGGAGGGAAATGCAATACTTTTATGGGAAGTGTACCTGACCCTTGGTCTACTCTGACCTGGTGTGAGGGGTTTCACTGGAACTTTTTGTAGGTTCACCTGTGTACTGCTAGGCCCTTCCATATTGGTGGGGCCTTTTTGCTTACCGTCCATGAGGGGGGAGGGGGGATGTCTCCTTCACTGGGAAGGTGCTCCAGTCTCAAGGTCTAGATTGCGCTAGGTGGCGACTTTCTGTCCTTGTACCTGTAGTTTTTCAGGGGGGATACCTAGGGTTTTTTGTGAATGCTACACATGCTTGCTATGATTATTTCCTCCTATCTGTGTGTCGTTCATGGTGTACATACCTAGAATACTGCCTAACCCTGCCTAATGTAGGGTTTTGGTCTGGTTATGCGCTAACAGGGTTTTTCTTGCCGTGTGTAGTGGTGATGTCTCTTCCGGCTTGCGCGCGCTCGGGGTGCAACAAACGGGCCTTGGGAGATGGCCATACGGAGTGCTGCATCCATGTAGCGTGCTACCACAGGGACGGATTCAACCCTCGTCGATGTGGCCCCTGTCTGATGGACTTCATGACCCTGGAATCTCGCTCTACGTCGCCGGAGGCTGGTGTGACCAAGTCCCGCCTCTGTGCCACTTGGAAGATCCTTTCCCACCATGTCAGGGACTCCACGCATCGGGTCCCTCGCTTTCTGGACGACAGTGTGCGGGTGCTGCTGGACCTCCCTCTGTCCTCGCCGGCTGGGCACCAGGCCGCCCGGACTCAATTGCCTTCGTCTATTATCTCGCCGGCCTATGCAGACACTGGGAGAAGGAAGAAACATTGCAGATCCCGCTCACCATCGCCTCGTCGCCATGGGTCCCACTCGCCGCCTCGGCATGCCGTCTCTTCAGGTCTGAACAGGGGCAGTACGACCTTCAGGGTAAAGAGGCATGACCCCGCTGTTCCCGCCTTGCCTCCTGTCGTGGCGCCACCCTTTTCGCCGTCTCGCCGTATGACCCATGACCTCATGAAGGAAATTGAGGTCATGAAGGCCGGGGAGGCCCATCGCCTTTCGTCGCCTGTGCCCCTGATGGCCCTGTCCACTCCTCCGTCTCGAGCTGCTGCCTCTTCCAATCAGTCCCCTCGTCTGTCCAGTCTTCCCTTTCACCACATCCGTCGGCTTCCAATGTCGACCCTGCCTTTGCCTGTGGCCAGCCTTCTCCCACTACTGCTGGTCGGGACGTATCGCCATTGGCCTCCCCCTTCCGTCATCCGCATGGAGTAGAGCAGGGTGACCATGGGGAAGACTTATGGGTGGACAAGCATGGGGTTGCTGTGGAACCTGGTGAGGATGCTTGGGAGGAGGAGGATGGGGCTGTGGACGAGGACTCTCCTTGTTGCTCTCCCTCCGACACGCCTCGCCCTCGGGTTGGACGCCGTCGACGCCTTCGATCCTTTTCATTGTGTCCCTCGGATGCCGCTGAAGACCCTGCTTGGCTGCAGAACATTGCCGCCCTGCGTGAAGAGCAGGGGCTGGCCCAGGATGCGAACGCAGAACTGTTCGACGCCCTGCGAGAAGAGCAAGTCAAGGCTCAAGAGGCGAACGTTGAACAGTTTGCCGCCCTGAGGGAGGAACATGCCCAACAGTTTACCTCCCTCCAGGAAGCACTTGCTCGTCTCGCAGAGGCTGTAGTACGACCGTCTCCTATCCCTCCGGTCGTACCTGTGGTTACTCCTCTCCCACCTTTGGAGGAGCACCTGCCTACAGCGCCCGCTCACCCTGTGGTTGCTGCTCCGCGTGTCCTCCCCCTGCCCCTTCTCAGGCTGCCGTGGCATCTTTTGTCGTGCTGCCTGGGAGTGGGCTGGGGTTGGTTGGTCAGCCCGTCAGCGTTCCTTCCTTAGGGCGCTATAAGATCCCTCGACGAAGGTTTCCTGCCCTTTATGGGGAACCTTCGGCTTGGAGGAACGTGACGGCCTCACATCCGGAGCGTGCGGTCCTGCACTCACAGGGGGAGCGTCCTGTGGCTTCAAATTGGACAATACAGGTCAATGCCAAAGGTCAATTCAGAGCATTGACTCCGGATGGACTCGTGCCAGAGGTGGACATCCGGGCTCACCCGGGACGGTCCGATTTACAGTTCTTCACGTACCGTCCGAAGGTGTCCCCTTCTGGTTCGACCAAACTATGTTCGGACTACTCCCGACAGGACATACATGTTGATGTCCCCGCTCTGTCAGCCATTGCGGGGATCCCTCTGCTCAAGAGTGTCCGGGACCAGGAGGGAGCCCTGTGTCTGGAACTCCCACTTCTTGAGGAGGGACCTTGGGAGTCGTGGCTGGCAGAGGGGGTGGACTTCGGTGTGCGGTCTGCGGAAGGTTCGTCTCCGATTCCACCTATGGAACCCACCTTCGTGTCGGGATTAGTCCTATCATCGTCGGGGATCCCTGCCAAGTATTGGTCTTGGCTGGTTTCTTTTGATAGGGTGTCTGATCCCTTCTTCACGCCCCCTGATAAGAGTGCCCTCGAGCTAGATCACCGGCTTCGACAGCGCACTGCTTGCTTGCTCTCTACCCTCTTGGTGCAGTTTCAGCTGGCTCGGCTTCATCTCTGGCTTAATGAAGCCCAGCCCGCTGGTGATCTGCAGCAGGGTGGGTAGCACTTGCGGCGCACCCCCCTGCAGTTGGCTCTGAACTCCGTGGGGGACCTTCGCCATGCCATCCATGAGGCTGCTCGCTGTCGTCAGTCTCTTCGGGTGGCATTCGGCAAGAAGGCCCCCTCCGAAGTTCGGACGAAACTCCTGTGCTCTGAGCTCGCGACGGAGGGGCTCTTTTTGGATGGGGTGTGGCAGGAGGCCTACCTCAATGCGGCTGCGGAGCGCTTTGCACCCCTGCGGAAAGGGGCGTCGAAGCCCTCAACAGCTGCTTCCTCCTTCAGTCGGGGGGGGGGGGGGGGGGGCCGGACCGTCGTTGGGACGCCCGTCTTGGGGTGCTGGGAAACCCAAGGTAATGGGCGGCCGATCGCAGCGACCCTACGATCGTCGCTGACCGCCTCGTACTTCCTGGCATCTGAGCATTGAGGCTTCCTCTCGCCGGTTCGACCAGAGGCAGGGACAAACTCGGCCGGCGCAAGATGCTTGTCGCCCGTTTCGGAGAGGCGGCGGGAACAGGGGGGGAGGTAGTGGTGGGGGCCAGTCCTGCCGCGACAAGTCCGGGGAGCAATCCGTATAAAAAAATACGTAGTGCCTCCTGGACTGTCCCCTCTTCCCTCTCCCGACCGGCTTGCCGAATCGGTGATGAGCTTAACACAAGGCGCTCGTACCGGGTTCTTTCGTCCCCACTAGCGGCAATGGCCCCGCCGATCGTGGGCACGTCGGGTAGTGAAGCGGGGTCTGTCCTAGAGGTGGCGGTCGAGACCTTCCCTCAGGCGGCCTCCCCGACATCGACCAGTGTCTCAAGACGTTGCCAAAGTGATTCAGTCCATGCACGAGGGTGGGATAATTCGGGAGGTCACGTCGCAGCAATGTGTCTTCCTATCACATGTATTTCTGGTCCCCAAGAAGGACTGCGATGCGATGAGACCGGTGGTTGATCTGTCCAGCCTCAACCAACATATCTTGAACACCCGATTTCGGATGCTCATCATCAGTCAAGTGCGGCTGGCGCTCCGGCCCGGTTCTTGGGTGGTGACCCTGGATCTCAAGGACGCTTACTGGCATGTGCCTATAGCCCCTCGGTTCCAGGGTTATCTGGTGCTCCAGTCGCACGAGCGGGTGTTCACGTTCGACAGATTGCCGTTCGGCCTCAATATCGCACCGCAGGTCTTTACGAAACTCGTCAAACAGGCTTTGAATCCCCTGCTCCATCAGGGGATTCAGATCCTGTTTTACTTGGACGATTGGCTCATCTCCACAGACACTCCAACACACTGTGTAAGGGACACATTACAAGTAATACAACATATCACTCGTTTGGGATTCAAAGTCAACGTACCCAAGTTGTGCCTGACTCCGTCGCAAGAAGTGACGTGGGTAGGCCTAGACTGGGATATGACGAGAGCGACAGTCAGGCAGAGTCGGGTGAATGCGGCGAAACTTCGCAGGAAGCTTTTTGCCACATTGCACTCGGTCTCCATTACAAGGAAACTGTGGGACTCGCTCGTCGGGTCCCTCAATTGGGCGTCACTGACCATTCCTATAGGGCGGCTCAGGCTAAAATGCCTCGTACTGCTGGGCAACAGAGCTTTTCCGCTACTGCCTCTACATCGGCTTTGGCCGATTCCGCGCTCGATTCATATGAGATTAACACACTGGGTCACTCAGGGCACGCTCACAAATGCCGTGCCCTGGACCGCTCCGCCGCCGACTATCTGGGTAGATACCGATGCGTCGAGCGAAGTGGGGTGGGGCTACCAATCCATCATAGGTCATCAAAATCAAGGCAGGTGGACAGGTCTCACACATTTACACATCAATGTCTTGGAACTGTTAGTCCCGTTGTTCTTCCTGGAGGATCATGGACGGGCCCTCACCGGCATGTCGATAGCCTTCAGGATGGACAATATGACGGCGGTTCATTGCATTCAGAAGCAGGGCTCCTCCAGGTCCGCAGTTCTACAGGTCCTGGCGGAGAACTTGTTTTATCGGGCCGACACTTACAGCATCTCCCTGCATGCGACTTACCTGCCCGGGACTGCCAATCTTTGGGCGGATGCTCTGTCAAGGGGACAGAGCACCCAGATAGAATGGTCTTTCAAACAGAACGTATTCGACGACCTAGCCGCCTCCTGGGGTGTTCCGCAGGTAGACTTGTTCGCCTCCCACGAGACGAACAAGTTGCCTGTGTTCCTGACCCGCTGGACTCGCACTCCAGCGGGGGGGCCGGACGCATTCAGCGAGGACTGGAACAGGTGGCAGTCAATATACGTGTTTCTGCCACCAGATGCACTTTTAATGTGCAAAGTCTTCCACAGGCTGAGAGAGTACCGAGGCAGGATTTGGTTGGTCGCGCCCCTCTGGCCAGCGCAAGCCTGGTACGCTCAGCTGAAGCGATGGTGCCCGAGTCCCGTTCCCCTGTCGGTCTCAGACTTCCACTTGGGGTCGATTGGAGACCTAGGGACCTCGTTGGCATTCGCATCGTGGATGTTTGTGAGGCAGGGTGGCTCCCAGAGTTTGGAAGAATCTTGACAGACATGTTTAATCTGCATTGGACAAAGGCTATATGGAAGACTTACGAGTCTCACTGGAAAAGTGTCACTAGATGGATTAATGACACTGACCAAACAGTTCCATCGGTTGCATTGGTGTTTCACTACCTTAACTTTTTATTTGAATCTCGTCTCTAAATGTACAACACCCTTAGGAACCACCTGCCTGCTTTAGGCTTAGGCCACCCCTGCGTCAGATTCCCCCTCAGTGGTCTCTGGCGGAAGCTCTCAAACTCCTGTCTACACCCACTTACACTACCAACCCAACACCTGAGCACTTACTTGAAAAGACACTGTTTCTTCTTGCGTTAGCTACAGGAGAGAGAGTCTCGGAGTTGGCTGCCATGTCTAGGGACCAGAATTGCTTGCGATTTTCTCCTATCCTCGGGGCGGTCACTTTGGCTCCGTCTATTCATTTTGTGGCTAAGAATGAACGTGAAGCACACATTTTTAAGCCGTTCATTGTGCCGGCTTTAAAACGAGGACGTGTTCATCATACGCTTTGCCCAGTGAAAGCTTTGCATACGTATGTACACTCTGCCAGGCCGGTGTCGGGGGTGGCACTGTGCGTGGCACCAAAGACCGGTAGGAGACTCGACAAACGTGCTGTGGGCCTTCGCCTGTGTCGGGTTATTCGTGCCAGCAATCCTAACATTCAAGGGTCGGCTCACGACATACGATCGTATTCTGCTACGATTCGTTCTCTAACCAATCATTCTCTAGCTGACATTTCCGACACAGGGCTGTGGTCTTACCACAACACGTTTGTCTCCTCCTATCTGTCCATGTCCACGGGCAGACCAGGTCGTCCTTGTGTTGCGTTGGGCCAAAATATTACCTGTACTGTTCCTTCCGTCTGTGTTCCTCCTCCTATCCTTTCCTTTCCATTTTTGGGGAGGGGGGAGGGGGGGGGGGGTATTATGAAGTACATGCACTCATTACCTAGGATTATGGGGTTAATCTGCTCTTAAGTTTACATTTTTCTATGTTTTCTTACCTAGGTTAAGAAATTGCCTTATTCTAATATTAAGTCTCTTTCGTTGTACTTCGGTATGTCTATGCCTCATACCTCATTCTCTCAGGATATAATTAAGTGCTGGTCACTTATCATTATTGTGTATCACACTCTCCATGCTATACTAAATGTTCTCATGCATGTGTATGTCTACTCTTTCCAGAATTGGGTATTCATACTGTCTTTACAAAGGGGTGGGGGGGGGGGGGGAATCCTGTTGGTCATAATCATCTTTATGACATACATCATTCTTTGTCTTAGGCTAAGATCTCCATTGAAATTGACATGACTGTACTGACTTTCTTATTATGCACCTGTCATTACACTCTTTAAATAAACTCTCTTGTTTATGTCTGTCTTTTCTTGGTCTTGATCTCTTCACTAATGGCTAAAGTTTTGGTTTACAGCTTGGATGTCCGCCTCCAATATGGTACTCTAGCTCTACGTTGGAGACGTAGAGGCTACTACTAAATTGGGAGGTTTGACGCCTCCCAAATACCAAATAAGGAAAACCTTCTATTTGGTAGTAGCCTCGTACTATCCAACGTCATAGTATCCCTCCCTCGCGCCGTACCCCTGCCCATCCAATCTTGTCTATTTAACTTGATACCTGGATAATCCTATAAACCCGGCCGGGTTACACGGGAGGCGCACGAAGACGTCGTAAGGAGCCTAGATGGTGGATGGGCAAAATTCTTCAACTTTCTCTTCTCTTCTCACCCATATTTTCGTTTTTTCTGTAACTAGTGGCCTCAAAGTGTGTACAACGTCCCTAGCAGAGAAAGTAGGTGCTACTCTAGATGTTATCGTTTAATCGCGCTAAGTGGTTACGATAATGCCTGCTCCGCTAGAGGAGCAGGATTATACATAGTATAAGCTCTACGTTGGATACTACGAGGCTACTACCAAATAGAAGGTTTTCCTTATTTGGTATTTGGGAGGCGTCAAACCTCCCAGTGTGGTAATTGACTATCCCTCAAGTCCTAATAGACGATCCGATAGTGAATTGACAAGGTTAATATGGGCCAGTGACACTTTGTCACAGGTAAGCAGTTCAATAAACGAAAAACCAAGAGTTTTTTCACATACAAGTACAGCGGAATGTTAGAGTAGCGGTTGGGCTACAGCTAACTTTCCGGCGTATTTGGGGTGTTAGGATGTGTGAACCTCTCGGGTTATCCTTATGAGCATTGATTCCTGGAATTTTTTATTTCCAGATCACAACACACCAGTAGCAGCACAGGTCGGCAGGGGAAGGGGCTGATCCCGGCGTTTTTTTTTGTTTTTAGCTCCATCATGCCTCTAGTCAATCTTTGCGCTACTCCTACCTGCTCTCTTATCCCAGTTTTTGCACATAAAATTTGCGTCAAGTGTGTAAAGTGCCTCGATAGATCACGAGGCCTTTGGGTTTCCAAAGAGTGTGCCATTTGTTCTTAACTACGTTCCACATCATTTGGTAAAAGAGATCTTTCGTGCCTAGTGGCACTTAAAGAAATTAAGAAATTTTCAATGTCTATTCAAAGGACATTGCCCATAAGGCTCTCCATTGCTATGATGAAACACTATGGGAGCACCTTGTAATCAAATCACCTGTTCTGAAATTAATGCTGGCTAAGTCAACTTCCAAATCGAAAGCCAAACCTAAAGTTCTATCTAAAGAGTTAGTGAGTAGCAGTGATAGTAGCGACTCTAGTAAGGCAACCACCTCCCCCCCTCCCCACCCCCCCCCCCCCCCCCCCCCCCCCCCCCGGCCGCCACAAGAGGGAACGTTCTCCTTCGCCGAGGACCCACTCTAGGTCCAGGTCAAGGTCTCCCCGCAAGCATTCCAGACAGTCTTCGGTAGAGACATCTAGGTCCCACAAAAGACAAAAGGAGGATTCGGCGGAAACTATCCACAAATCAGATAAGGGTCATAAGAGTTCCCGCACGGAAGAGATGCAGTCGCGGCACCGGCTAACGCCGGAGTCACGGCCACTTCCCTCCACCTCTACCTCCACATTGTCTAACGTCCAATCAGGCAGCTCGGAGGTAGGGACGGAGGGGGCTGAGTCAACTCCCAGGGAGGAATCTAGGGAGTCTTTAAGTGGACCCCAAGAGGGACATTTTGCTATTCCTAAATTAAACTTTAACTTGCCAGTGAGTAGGCCTCCAATAGTTTCACAAAGAGTGTTAGCATAACAATACCGTGGCTACACAGCTTGCAGACACCACGACTATGATGGTTCTCAGGTGAGTCAACTGATACCAGATTCCCAACCCCCTTCTGATCAGGGACGGAGTGTATGGAGTGAACCCTCACATGTGGAACCTATTGTTCGTTTTCAGGATAATGTTAGGGAAAGTGATATTATTGAGACAGTCCCGTCTTCGGTCCCTGATTTAGTATGGCCGTTGAATGGCCAAGTGTCCGAACCACGGCAACAAACGCCGAAAATTTTGGAAGTGCAGGATGAACCCGAGGACATTGAACTGTCCTCAACACAACCAAGACATACTGAGGAAGGGTCTGAAGTGGGGTCAGAATCTTCAAAGGGATCTCACAGTAAATGTATAACGACGGATGACCTTAATTATATTTTACACAAAGTTATGCGCCAATATAATGTTCCCAAATCTCAGGATACTCCCACAGCTACGCTGGGAGCTCCCCTGATAGGGACAATTGTGCGGCCTCTAGAACCAACCAGAGGTGTGCCACCTAATATTTCACTTACCCCTATTAACGTCAGTCAGGCGACCACCACGGCGAGTGGCACGACAGTGCCCGCCTCCTTGACAACTACCAATATTTGTGTCATCACGGACATTACTCCCGCTCCTCTTGATAAACTTCCCCATAGGAAAGGCCCTATGCCTCTCTTGTATGGTCCCGACTGCTCGTGGATTCAAGTCATGGCAAAAAACCCGAGCATTGCACAGACAACTATATCGGGGGAGATCCCAGTTCCTAGAGAGTGGGTAATAGAGATGAGTAAAAGTAAGAAGCTGAGGGCCAAAGATGCACAAGGTCAATTATTAGATGTAACTATCAAAGCTATCCCTAATGTCTATTCACCTGAATTTGTTGTGTATTCTGCTACTCCGGCATTACCTCCTGCCTCCTCTGCACGACTCTTTGTAGATTGGACAAAGTCTGACGGCGTGAACGATATAAAATCGCTCAATATGCTAACGCCGGAGTTGGATACAATCCCGGTTCTAGATCAGTTTCACAATCCAGTTCTGCAGGTGGGGCAGGTAGGTTTGGGCCCGTGGGTGGACTGGGAGGCTGAGGCGCAACAGTTTGCACCTACCATTACGTCAAAATCCTCCCACCAAATACCTCAAGACACTCACACTTGGTTCTCATTGCCTATCAACAAGGCCGGGGGGTGTCTTCTGCACTTTTTGAATTCCTGTCGGCTCCCAAACTGTCTCTCTATGACTTGCAGGAACCCTTTTCTACCCCCCCTCCAGCTCACTTAGACAGAGACTTTAAATTGAGAAATAAGGCCTTTAGACTCTTTTCACAATTAATTTTAAGTCGCCAAATAGCCCAGTCCCTCACGAGGACTATAGCCGCTATTTCTGATCAGAATGTAAGGGAGGCCACGGAACTATCCCGGTGGGTTCTGTTACAAACTTCCATACAGTCCTTGGGTGACATCCGAATAGCCTTGTTGGAGGCTGTTCGTGCACGCCAGGACTTAAGAGTGTATATGGTTAAGAAGTTACCGGACGACATTGGCCGCCGGGTAACCCTTTACCCTGTGTTAACTGCCTCCTTACTAAACCTAGAGACTTGGAAGGCAGTCTATAATATGGTAGATAGCTTGCAGCCGAGTACCTCCCAGACTAGAAAGGAGCACTTTAAGAAACCGTACTCCAAACCTAAAGGTGGAGGTAAGTCTCAATCTACTGGTGCTAAGCAGCCCTTTCAGGGCCCCATGTCTCCCCCAGCTCAGGGAGGTACTAGCACAAGCCGAAACAGGGAAAACCATCAGGCAAGTGGCATCATAAAAATAAGTCACAACACAAGTCAGGTCAGGGAACGGCATCTGCCAAAACTAGTCAGCTGTCTACCCCTACCCCACCACCAGCAAAAAACTAGTTATTCAAACTCTCTCTCTCCCGGGGCCTATCGAGGGCGAGTTGGATCCGAGGGTAGTTCTGCCGGACAGGCCCAGTCAAGTAACTGGGTCATTTCGGGCGTGTCACCGGGCCTGGCCCCGGCGGATTGGGCAAGGACAGTGGTACGCAAGGGCATCACCTGGCGGTGGCTCCGGCGACCTCGTTTACGTCAGACTCGAGAAGTCAATCATGTTTCTTTAGAGGTGGAGTCACTAGTCCAGGAAATGATCACCAAGCATGTCATTGTCCCGGTCGATCCAACTAGCCATGTTTTCACATCCAGACTTTTTCTAGTGCCAAAGAGGGACAGTGTTCAGATACGACCAGAAGTAGATCTCTCGTGTCTGACCACTTACATTCACAATTCACCCTTCAGGATGCTCACGGTGAATCAAATCAGGCTAACACTTCTGCCGCAAGGTTGGATGTGCTCGCTAGACCTGACAGACGCCTATTGGCATGTCCCGATCAACAAAAGGTTCCAAAAATTCCTCGCCTTGAGGATCAGGCAAGAGAGTTATGTCTTTCAGAGAATGCCATTCGGGTTGAACCTGGCACCGAGAATGTTCAAAAAATTATTCCGGCAGGCCCTCATGCCAATGTTAAATCAGGAGATCAAGGTGTTGTGGTACCTAGACGACTGGCTAGTAGTGGTGGAGTCAGAGAGTTTATGCAAAATCCATGTCAATCTCATTATAAATCATGTACAATCCCTAGGGTTCAAGGTCAACTTGGCAAAGTCACATCTTGTTCCCACACGGGTACTTCAGTGGATAGGGCTGGTCTGGGACACAGCCAACCTTACTCTCAGTCAGAGTGTGGACAACCGCAACAGATTTCGAAAGAAATTGTTTATGTTTCTCCACAGTCTGAACACGACGAGAAGGACTTGGGAGTCCCTGATCGGCTCTCTCAACTGGATTCAACTAACTGTGAAGTTGGGCCGGTTGAAAGTAAAGAGATTAATCTTGGAAGGAAACAAATATTTCCCGCTATTGCCGGCGGGAAAACTGTGGAAAAGTCCTCCATTAATTCACAACTTACTGTCGGTCTGGGCGAGGAGAGAAATGTTGCACTCACTAATGACGTGGGTTTCTCCCCCACCTACGGTATGGGTAGACACAGATGGTTCAGGGACGTTTCTCCCTCACCTATGGTATGGGTAGACACAGATGCTTCAGGGACAATAGGCTGGGGATATCAGTTGAGCCTAGGTCTTTGGTCCCAAACCGAAAATGTTCATATCAACAAACAAGAGCTTTTAGTCCCTTTGTTTTTCCTTCAAATGCACGGCTCCTCCTTGCGGGGGAAATCAGTAGCTTTTCGAATGGACAATTTGAATGCGGTACACTGCATTCAAAAGCAAGGGTCAACGAGGTCTCGGAAGTTGCTAGAATTGTCAGAAAAGATTTTTGCTCTAGCTGAAAAGCTGAGCATTTATCTTCATGCATCATACCTCCCAGGCGTAGCGAACGTCTGGGCAGACGCTCTGTCCCGGCAACAGAGCACCAAAGTAGAATGGGCACTCAAGCAAAACATCTTCAACGAGATGATTGCAGAGCCATACCATCCACAAGTGGATCTATTCGCGTCCGAGGGGAACCACAGACTCCCTCTCTACCTAACCCGCCAGGGAGAGACTTCGGCGTGGGGTCCAGACGCATTGTCGGAAGACTGGAACAAGTGGAATTCCATCTATCTATTTCCGCCTCCAGACGCTTCACTCATGTGTCAGGTAGTTCACAAACTACGGGGTTACTGGGGATTAATCTCGATGATCGCGCCGCTATGGCCGGCTCAGGTGTGGTACACTCACGGCGGTAAGTCGTACACCAGGGGTATGCCAAAGCCCTAGCCACACGTTGGCAGCAGGTTCGAACAATTTCTACCTTTGCTGGTTGAACGGGCACAACGCCAGTGAAACAAGTGCATTGATAGTTAATAAGCTCCGCCCATACACAGTAATTGCGTATGTATAGGCATATGTAACGGCAACACAATATAAAACGGTATTAGTGATTATTGTATTCCGATTCATTTATTTATTTATATATGTATTTATTTATTTATTTAATTATTCATGGTTCCTTACATTTGAAATGCTACTGTTTGCATTAAACATTATCAGACTATAACGTGCATTAAAACTTCAGTAATTAGGTAGACTACATAATACAATATCAAATCTGTTCACGCATGTTTGGAAGACATATTTAGTACGGTAATGTTGAATGGGACAATATAGGAATAAATGTGAATTAATGGGGAACATCAAAGCAACCTCAGATTCGCTGATGACAAAGTTTATCCTAGCGACTCAGGGGAAGAGTTACAACAAATGATGGGTGATATAAACGATGGAAGCCTTAAAGTATATAACTACTGTATGTATGTATATACTCGGACAGTATATAGTGGCAGTAGTAGTGTTAACAAACAAAAACAAGAATATATTGAATGATATGTGCAACCACAACAAATTACGTTAGCGGATGATGGGCCAGTGGAGGAATATATATACATAGGCCAGGTTATAAATACAAACTCAGATCACTAGAGAAATCAGACAAAGGATAGCTATGGAATGGAGCGCATTTGGTAAGGAGAATTTAGTAAGAAAAGGTAGTTACCCCTTGTATTAAGAAATAGTATGCAAACAATGTGTCAATCGTGTACTAATTTATGGATAAGAAACTTGGACACTATTAGAAGATAATCGCATTGACAAGGGGAAATGGGCTTGGAAAGATCATATATTGAGCAGAGATTATAGCAGATGGACAAATAAAGGTTCACAATGGGAATCTATAGATGGAGCTAGATGAAGGGATCAACAGAGAACCAGATGGAGGGTCGCGATCGGAAACTTTGCTAAAGTAGGATGGAACAGGATAACATCTGACCAGCTAGATTAGAAACGTTTTGCAGAGGCCATCGGCCTGCAGTGGACTAACTAAGGCTGCTGATGGTGATGATTATGATAATAATAAATTATAAATATAATAATAAAGTAACTACTGTTAATGCAAAACGACAAATAGTATAGTATTATCCTACCGTAGGTCAATTTATATGTATGCAATAAACTCACGTGACAGCAGGTAACTGACAGTGTTACGAGCGCTACACAATGTATCACCTCACAATTTTACTGAGACAACCAGGGATTTAGAAGTAATTAGCACAATAATATAGGTATTACTCCATACACAGTATCATGTTACCAAATACTAATTACAGAAAGGGACTGGCTTAAAAATCCAGCAGGGCTGATAACCCTAAGCCCAACTGTAATTAATTATTTTAAATAACTCTCTCTCTCTCTCAGAAAATTGCCATGCAAATGTCAGATACTACAAATAGGCTCCCCTAAACAAATGCAAATATCACATGACTGGTGAATAGGTAGAGAGCGTATCACAGATAAAAGACCAAGAAGTGCTTATAAACGAAAATCTAAAAATCCACAAGACAATGGACCGCAGCAGCTAATGAAGCAAACAGTGCACTAAGATTCATTAGAAGAAATGTTCATTATCATAGTAAAGACATGTTATACCGTTATACAAAAGAATTGTGAGACCGTATCTGAAGTATGCTGTGCAGTGTTGGTTTCCCTACTTAATAAAAGACATATACAAACTTGAATCCGTTCAGTGCTGAATAACAAGATTGATCTCATCCCTTAACCCGGGAACTGACGGGAGACTCTTAAGAGTTCCCCCGGCGGACTGCGGGAAGACTCTTAAGAGTAAGGCTTTTAAAAAATCCATTTAAAACAATCCCAAATTTTTTTTTTTTTTTTTGCCCCTGGGCCATGCCAAATATCATTCCTCCACCTCCCCTCCTTCCCCACTGTCCTCACCTCCTTCAGTTATCACCTATTTTCCCTGTTATTCCCTTATTCTGTGGTCTATTTTCGTGCTAACATTAGCGAGTTGCAAGCAGGGCATTGTCATCACTGTTACCAAGCGAGTGGAAGAGAGAGAGAGAGTATCGATCGACAGTCTCTCTCCAGACTTGGGAAAGAGTGGTGGGGAGGGAGGTTGCCTCAGCCATACATTATGTAACTCCCGGCCTGTATCGCCGATTTTGACCATCCAAACGCTGTTTCCACTTGTTTTATTGTTGTAACAGGTTAATACCTTTATAATCAACCTATAATAGGCGCATATGGATAAGTATTAATGCTATTTATGGTAAAATAACGATGTTAGTGATGGGAACAGCTCAAATACGTCAGCACAGGAGTGTGGTGTCTCATACCCCCCATGCGCATTTCTTAGGTTAACAATATACCACACAATGAGATATTAAGGGAACTTGATTTATTTTCGGTAAATAAAGGAGAATAAGTGGGCAGCTGATAGAGTGATAGAGGTAATAGCAATATTAATATTTTTGATCCTTGTACAAAGAAACATTTTTGATAATTGATGACATGTCTGATTTATATTACAATTTACATCGAGGCTATTTTGATAAAGCATTTCCTCATGAATATCAGTAATTTTAAGTATCCTTGTATTAGGTTGAAATTAGTATGGATCTTCATAAAGAACTCCTTACTAAAACTTCTCCTGCTGCTGAACATACACACTTCCTACCTGTCAGGCTTACCAACATTTATCAGGGTAAATTCTATGACCTTAACTATTCAGCTGCAGTGCCAATCTAATTGTTTCTGATTAATTTGCACTATAGACGAATTATAATAATCGATGTGTGCTAACCTAGAAACAATAAATACAATAATTACAAAAGTAATATGACAAATCTGTTGGTATCACGGAAGAGCCAAGTCTGGTTTCTCAGAGTGAGAGAGAGAGAGAGAGAGAGAGAGAGATAACCTTCACATTTACCATCCTTTCCTTCCACTTTCTCTTACCCTTAGAGTTGCTATCTCCACTAGGATTAAGTCCTGACCACCTCGCAGGGATCGTAAGATATGTGTGGCCAGTGTATCTATGTAAATATATGTAAATGTCTCTCTCTCTCTGTTTGACAAATATAGTTAAAAAACTAGGTATTTCATGACACTGACGTATCCTAAACGATGTCAGAACCCTGTAATCTATGTTACTTTACATAGCAGGTAACATATAGGCCTATGTGTTTCGCCAGTTGTTTTTACTCAACTCTTAAGTTAAATTATACGTAAGTACTTTAATCCTTTCAGTATGGGAGACGGTTTTATGCTGCTTATGGACGGATTTGTGGTAGCTATAAGAATTTGATAAGCTAATAATTTGCCTTTAATCGGTAGATGTCCTTCCTAATCTGAATGATATCGTATAATGGTAACTAGAATATATTAACACGGACGTAACTCGTGATAAAAAGGTTAAAATCCAACTACAATAGGCATTATGCAAGGGACTTGGGTATTGAACATAACACTCGTTTTCATCACTATGCCTATTCGTTTTCATCACTATGCCTATTCCGTTATGTGCCTGCACGTAACATAGTCGATACCAAACTAAAACATCTCTGCAATATACAGTATAACACTGAATATATACTGTAACTCGGCATACCTACGATATACATTTTATACAACGTCAAATTTACACTCATTCCGGGACTTAATACTTTTTTTTTTTTTTTTTTTTTTTTAATACACACTCTTTCTAAAAGCATATAGTGAAGTGTGTCTACGTGTGTGTAAACAATTTATCTACTTAATGTTTTCTGCCAACTAACTGGCGACCCAGTAGTGGGCGGGGCCTGGCAGTTTAAACTACCCAGTTTCACTGAGTGTAAACTGTGTTCGGATGAGATGCAAGGGTGTGGTGTCTAGAAAGGGGTTAATTGCCTGGTCCACAATTTACCGCTGTGACAGTACCACCAGTTGAAAATGTGGTGCGAGAACCCGGTGTCACTCCCGATCTCGTACTTCCACTTGGAGACAATTGGCTACCTAAATACCTCGCTGACTTTTGCCTTTTGGACATTCAAAATGCCAAATGTTTAACTCCGTATAGAGAGAGTGTTACTAATAAATTTCTTAATCAGTATACTATGTCTACCAGGAGACAATATCAATCTCATTGGAAGTCTTTCACAACCTGGATAGTAGAAATGGCGCAAACAGACGCATCAGTAGCTTTGGTTTTTAAGTACTTAGACTATTTGTTTGAACAAAAACGCCTTTCTGTAGTTACGCTGAAGAATCACCTGTCTGCCATTAGAACCCCCTTTTACGACCTTACAGGTCTATCCATACCGCAGGCGGAGAAGAGGTTCATGAGGGCATGTTTCAAGCTTCGCCCATCTCCTCGTCAGCTCATGCCTACCTGGTCAATGGACAAAGCTTTGTCTTTGCTTCATTCGCGCAAGAATAATCATGCGCCGGATTTTGACTCATTATTAAAGAAGGCTGTATTCCTTATGGTTTTGGCTACAAGTAACAGGGTGTCTGAGCTGGCGGCGATGAGCAATGAACCTAATTGTCTCAAGTGTGGCAGACTTAATGAAAATTTACAAATTGCTCCTTCTCCCTGGTTCGTAGCAAAGAATGAACATAGTGATCATGTTTTTTCTGAATTTACGACCCCGGCACTTAAACGCGGGCATATGCATCATGTCCTATGCCCTGCGCAAGCTTTAATCAAGTTTATGAGGGTGTCGCAGCCCCAACAACCGGGAGCCTTATGGGTCAATAGCACAGGTACTCGCGTCACGAGAAGAAAATTGGCTTCTTTACTCGTAGATGTAATTCGTGAAAGTAATCCCGGTGTAGTGGGCAGAGCCCACGACATCGGAAAATGGGCTGTCTCATTAAGATTTTTACAAAATTATTCAATTGATGACATAGCCAACACCAGTTGTGGGCCTCCAATCATACTTTCATGATGCGGTACCTGTCTGTGGCTTTAGATAAACCAAACCTTACCTGTGTGGCCTTACGTCAGCGGGTCTATTTGGTCTATGTGCTACTAAAGTTAAGTTTAATCTTAAGGGTAGAAAAGGAGGGGGGGGTGCGGGTAAGCCCAAAGACCCCTAGAGCCTCCGCCGGACTATGTAATAAGGTCACAAGCTGTGATACTTAATAAGTCGAGCTGGTTATACAGCTCAAAATATTTAATTTTTTACAAGATATCTATCATAGTTGCAACTATAGGGTATTAAGTTTAAAGTGTACAAAATATATGGAATGTACAAATTAATTTTAAGGACATAAGATATAACCTTTCTAGGGGAGTAAACCTGATACAAATCTGTACTGCTTACCTAATGGAAAGACAGGTTAGTGGATGGACTAGCCGAACACCACTGTAGAGAAATAGTGCTAAAACGATACACAGAGTGCCTCGGAGTCGGACGGATCCTAAATTGAATGGTCAATCCTGTAAGTCCTTCAGTAAACTGGCTTGGGGACTGGTGATGGGCTGGTCTATCAGAGTGAGAACTGAGCGATCTCTGCCATACCCATTTCTTACTCTGACTGTTCCTTTTACTTTTACTTTTATATTTTCTAGATCTCAAGTGACGGCGTCTCTTCCGTGGATTGACCTCCCAGTCTACCTAGATTGGAAGCCAAAGCGTCACATTTTTTCCTTTGCCCCTCAACTTTCTCTTCATAATTGCTGAGGGGCACAGGGCCCTGGGTGGGGCTTTGGTTTCCCGGGCGTTTCCACACCTTCCTCAGCTCCCCGCCATGGAGTGGCTTCGGTCACCCAGGCTTTATTGTGGTCGGCAGTGAGGGTTCTGTGTGTGGGGGCGCACGGTTATGGCCTTGGCCTTGCTCGGGGCCTTGGGGCTGTTCGGCCAGGCAGCTTGGGGAACAACAACAACAACAACAACTGGCTTGGGTTGTCCCTCTTACAGGGAATAGGTCCACTTGGGGGTATTCTGTGTATGGCCACCCTCATTTAGGGGAGTAAGGCGTCCGGCAATAGATAGATATATAGAAGATATAATCAAATGATTGATTTGTGCCTTTGCAATGTTGGACAGGAATAAAATAATTTTCTTGGAAAACTATTTTATTGAATCTATATCAGATGTACCTGTATGGTAATTTTAAGCAGATCTTCTTCGAAGTAACACACTGCTTTCTTTCCATTTTGCTATTTTATTGTATGTAAGCAATAAAGACTTAAGTTTGTTATATGGTTCTTTTTCTCTACCTATGGTATTTTGTTAGTGGTTTTGATATTGTCACGAATGTCTCCCTTCAGACTTGAGATATCAGGTATATCGTCAATGATGGAGAGGCCACTAATAAATTATAGGTTTGAGTCCTGGAGGGAAGAATGAAAACCTAATATTTAGTAGTGGCCCCAAAATCATTGACGATGTAGGGCCCTCTCTTCCATCCCCTTCCCATTTGTTTGATGTCTTGAGTTTAATCTTGATATGTCATTGAAGGGAGAATGGAGAGCGCTTGGTTCAGCGTCTCGGCTAGAATCCACAAAAGACATCCACGAGCTGGAAAGCCTTAATATAACAAATTTTAAATAAATTGTTATTTTTAAATTTTTTACGAAGTTTTTTCGTAGTGAGTACCCAATCATAAAGACGATTCCATAAGAGAATTAGCGTTACACTTATGATGTAAGACTCTTTCTCCCTGCGGCGGGTGTTTCAAACATGCGCACCGCGGGTGCTTGAAAGGGGACTATTATACTAATACAGTAGGCATATCGTCAATGATGGAGGGGCCACTACTAAATTATAGGTTTGACTCCTGTAAGGAGATAAAGAAAACCTAATATTTAGTAGTGGCCCCGTAATCATTCACGAACATGCCTATTACATAAGGCATCCTCTTCAAACACTAATCCGCTGTAGTTTGAATCTACCGCGCAGAGCATTTAAAATCTGAGGAGCCTTCATCATGAGCGCACGCGACCTCACTCATGGCTTCAGTCATTATGAATTGGGTTCTCACTACGAAAAAACTTTGTAACAAATAAAAAGAAAATAAGAATAACTATCCAATAAGGTTTCCATCATATCGTGGATGTACTTGTGTGGATCTTTGACCAGACGCTGATTCAGGCGTCATTCTTCCTTCACTGACATATCAAGTAAACCAAAATCCTTAATACATCAACGAATGGGAAGGGGATGGTCGGGAGGGCCCCAGTCGTCAATGATTACGGGGCCACTACTAAATATTAGGTTTTCTTTATCTCCTTACAGGAGTCAAACCTATAATTTATTAGTGGCCCCTCCATCATTGACGAACATGCCTGATTTCTAAGACTGGAGGGGGACATTCGTAATCATATCATAACTCTAGAAAAGCAGATAATCAAACAACCACATAGTATTCTTACTTTTGTAAAAAAGAGATATTCGGGTGCATAAACTTTATACAGCCTAAATCTTCAAAAAGGGGTACAAGCAGGAGCGTGCTTCAAAGAAGCCTGCTTGAAAAAGGGTTAACTCTGAGACTCTGTGCACAGATCTGCTAGTTAAGAAGGCACCCCACTTAAAGTAAGTGGTGAAAACTAAAAACTTATAAGTTTATATGTGCACATATAAACCCCATTAACTAGTGGATATATTCCTAAAAATATAACCAAACATAAATAAATTCTTGTACATTCGTAGAAGTACTGAACTCGTGTACTTATGCAGAAGTAATTACTTCAAAAGTAAAAGTCGTAGTTGCAACTACCGAGATTTCTCAAAAATCTATTGCTTCACAGCCAAAACTACTTACAACAAGAATTGTTGTAACACTACTATTGGCCTTTAGCACAATTTCCTGCAATGAATACTACATAGAAATTTTATAATACAATGCCTACAACCAGTATCACAGCTCGTATGTTCCAAACACATACTCCGGAGGGTGTCCTATGTCACACTGACTGCACCCTCCCCCCCTCTTTTTCTTGAAATTAAACAAAACGTGACTAAAAGGGCCACCTAGACCCTCTGCCGTAAAGCTATACATGGCAAGGAAGGTTTGTCCAGAGCTACTGAAAGGTATCGAGGCAAAAACTCCTGATTAGAGGCCCACAACTGTGTGGACGTAATAACTTCCACCGAAAGATATTAAGGAAACGTAAAGAGGCTGTCCCCTTGCGTAAATCGTGGGTCTTACCCACAACGCCGGGATTCTTCTCTTTAAAGTCCTCGACCGAGAGAGAAGCCAGTGTACGCTCCATCAAGCGTTCACCCGGACTTGCGACCCATAAAGCACCCTGGTGATTTAGAGGTGCCACTCTTAAATATTTGGTTAGAGCTTGCACTGGGCAAAAAAGATGGTGCACCTTTCCCCTTTTTAACGCCGGCACCGTGAACTCTGAAAACACGTGTTCACTGTGCTCAATCTTGGCTATGAATCCTGGGGAAGGTGCAATGTGAATACACTCATGAAGCCTATCAAACCTGAGGCAATTAGGTGCGGAGCTCATCGCCGCCAGCTCAGATACTCTGTTCCCGGTAGCCAGAGCCATAAGGAATACTGCCCTTTTGTAAAATCTACAGTCTTTGGTACATACGGGAACGAGAATAACGACGATGCTTCGTCCAGAGACCATGTAGGCCTGAGCTGACGGGGAGGTGGGCGGAGTTTAAAACCTGCCCACATAAATCACTTTCAGATAAATGTTTCTGCATGAACAGATAAATTAAATAATAAACAACCAACGCCACCGAGGGCACAGTTTGTTTTGTTCTAAGAATCCGAGACGTAAAAGCTTGCCAATGCGATTGAAACTGTCGCTTTGTAGACTGGGTCTATTGATTCGTGAATATCTTGGTCACGTCGCTACCATATGGTGCTAGCCACTTGGCCTCCTGAATGTCCAAAATGAACAAGTCCGCGAGGTTTCTAGGTTGCCAATTGTGTTCTAAGTGGAGAAACCCGACCAGGAGTGACACTGGGTGCGGGCACCACGTGTTCAAATGCTGGTACCACACTGCGCCGGCCACAGGGGCGCGATTAGCGAGACTACGCCTCGCTAATCCTGTAGTTTGTTGACTACGTGGCACATTAGAGACGCGTCTGGCGGCGGAAAATAGATAAATGGAACTCAACCTGTTCTTGTCCGTCATCAGAGCGTCAGGTCCGCCCGCCGGCGTTATCGTCCGGCGGGTGAGGTACAGTGGGAGTTTGTGAGTCTTCTCAGACGCAAACAAATCCCCTTGTGGATGGTAATGCTCCGCACATGCAAGAGCGCCCATTCTACTGTTGTGCTTTGTCGCTGAGACAGAACGTCTGCCCAGACGTTTGCTACGCCTGAGAGATAAGATGCGTGAAGATGAATGTCCAGCCTGTTGGCTAGTATAAAAATCTTTTCTGACACGTTTAGCCACTTCCGAGATCTCATTGACCCTTGTTTCTGAATACAGTGAACCGCATTCAGATTGTCCATTCTGAAGGCCACCGACTTGCCCCGTAAAGCAGAGCCGTGAGCCTGAAGGACAGATAAGGGGACTAGCAAGTCTTTGACATTGATGTGGAAGATTTCTAAATAGGACCAAAACCTTTGACCCTGATGCCCGAGGTTTGACTAAAAGCCCCAACCTATCGTTCCTGACGCATCCATGTCCACCCATACCGACGGCGGAGGAGAGGTTCATGACATGACTGCGTGCAACATTTCTCTCGTCGCCCAAACCGCTAGTAAGTTGTGTAATAACGTTGGGATAGGCCATACTATCCCCGCCGGTAATAGTGGGAAAAATTTGTTGCCCTCCCAGATTAAACGTTAGATTTACAACCGGCCCAACTTCACAGTTAGCTGAACCCAGTTGAGAGAACCGACTAGAGATTCCCAAAGTCTCTGTGTCGTAGTCAGACTGTGGAGAAACATAAACAGTTTTTGCGAAATCTGTTTCGAGTGTCCACACTCTGACTCAGAGTGAGAGAAGCTGTGTCCTCGACCAGCCCTATCCCCTGCAATACTCGTGGGGGAACAAGGGTTTGACTTTTACTAAGTTGACCTTGAATCCTAGAGATTTGAGATGGTTTAACGTAACGTAGACATGAATGATGCGTAACTATTCTGTTTCTGCCACCACCAGGTAGTCGCCCCGATACCACCATACCCTGATCCCTTGTTCTAACAAGGGCATCAGGGCTTGCAGGGACCTTGCTTGAATGCTTGTGCCAAATTGAAAACAGTCTTCCAAACTGCTGGTGAAATCAAAGAAAGAATTAGAACTGGAGACAGAACTACTTGGCTTGCAATACGGTCAAGAAGTTTCTTCACTAAGAACATCCTCAGATCCTGCCTTGCTCGAACTGCCTCTAATAAGGCCGTCCGAATATCTCCTAAAGACTTGGAAGGAAGTCTGGAGAAGCAAGCGCCGGGAAAGTTCAATGGCTTTCCTGACTTCCGCGGCTTCTATTGCCTGAGAAGAGCGTAACAGAGACTTTGTTACTTGCTGGGAACCATATAGCGAAAACAGTTTAAACGCTTTTCCTCTTAACCTAAACTCGCGGTCTAGGTAAGCTGGGGAAGGCGTGCTAAAGGGAGCTTATAATTCGCACAAATTGATTATTTGGGGGGTGGCAGCCAAGCAGAGGGGACCCCGCCGGCACCAAAAACCGGGAGAGAGAACCAAGAATGGCGTTCTGGAGGGATTTGGTGGGAAGAATAAGTCATGGTTATAATAACTTGGAATGTCCTTAGTATGAACATCCAAAACATTTCCGTAACATTGCTACCCCTGACTCATCCGGCCCGTATAAAAGAGGCATAGCTCCTGTTTTTTGACTGGCGCCTTGTCTAAAGGAGGGGGAGATATGTCTGATATGACTCGCACAGTGGAAGTAGTGAGAGCCGCTGTGCCTGGCACATTGGAAATTGGATCTGACACAAGAGGATGGTTAGGTATTTTAGCTAAAGCAAAGGATGTAGCCAGAGGTCGCACATTCGTCGACATCGCGGGATCTCCCGTATCAAAAGGAGTTTCCGGCGTAGGGCCAAAGAACCTATTAAGGGTAGGTATTTACTTTGTTCCCTAGGCCTCGATCAAGTTTAAAATTACACCCCTTTGAGTCCCTTTCAAGATAAATTTGTACATTTTTCGGTAGAAAATTTTCCCGACCGAAGGCCGGTTCCTCTTAAATTACAGGCTCGCTATCGCTCGCCAGGATAAAATTGACACCTGAATAGCACGAAAGGTCTTAATATGGGGTGAAAGTTCTTAAAATCGCTAAACTATAATATCAAAAGCAATGGGGCTAAACATGAGGGAGAAAGGGGTCAAGAAAAAAATCCCTTAAGTGCATTCAAAAGTAGTCCATCAATCTCTTCCGCCGGTACATACCTAGCCGATGACGAACTCCGTGGAGATTCGACAGTACCCTGAGAGTCGCCTAGAAGGTGACTGGACTCTTCAATCTCCATCTCTGAGACCAGAGATCGTTGTTCTTCATCCGTTAAGTCTGGCTTATCATGGGAAGATCCCGCCAAAGCCGGGACCTCCACATGTTGCCATGTTAAAACTGTGATAGAAGATGGTACATCGGCATCCCGGTGGACGTCAGCACTAGTTGAGTCACAAAGGGATGTGTTCTGTCCTGCCAGGACTGTGAGTATCGCAATACACCTTGGCTGTGGCTGACCCTCGCTTGCGAGCTCGGTATACTCTCCGAATGGGAGCCCTCGTCCGAGTCCCGTAAAGGTTTATGATAATTAAAAGCTCCCATAGCTCATTAACACATTGAAAGCAGAGCTGGTGAGCAAAATCATAAAGTATACTAATTAATTTAATTTATATTTAATTGTATTAAAATAAATTACTATAAATATACACAATATTATCATAATATAATCATAGAAAATATATATGTTTATGATTCAGCTATTAAATTATTTCATTAACAAATAAAAATAAGATAGGGCTACCTGAGCTTAACGGCGTTGAACATACAGCAAGGAGAGGTTCAAGTGCCGACACGACAGAGACTGGGGGGAAAACTACCCCGCCCCCGGGAACTACCTGGTCACCTGGTGCAACACCGGTACTCCGCCCTGGAAAGAGAATTTTCCGGGGATTAATGCTCATAGGGTTACACCCAAAAAATGGTACAAAATATGTGCCTCAAAACCGCCGGTTAACGAACCGTAGCACTCCACCACTACTTTTCGTTTTCCTTTAGTTTCATATTAAAGATTTCAGCATATCTTTACCTGTCCAGAAGATTTAAGCATATCTTCTGAATCCTCATAAAGATGAAGCATATCTTTATTAAAGATGAAGTCTTTCAAGTATCCCTTTACACTTGAAACACTAGTAAGATTCCGGCATCTTTTTATCCCATAAAAAGTCTAAGCCTATCTTAATCTCTAATCTGGCTTCTCCCAGAAGCCCTCATAGATCGCCGTCTTGAAGGCCGTGATTCCCTATTGTATCAATCAATTGTTTGGCAAATTATCGCGAATTGCAAATCAGTTAATATAACCACCCAAAGGTACAACCGCCAGGTTTTATATGCAATGTCAAACCAATTGTACCTGCCCCAGACCTCTTTGTAAAAAGGTCGCCGGGAGGGAAAGACTAAACAAACAAACAGCATTGTTTCAATGGCTTATTAAAGATTTCAGCATATCTTTTACCTGTCCAAAAGAATTAAGCATAACTTCTGAATCCTCATAAAGATGAAGCATATCTTTATTAAAGATGAAGTCTTTCAAGTATCCCTTTACACTTGAAACACTAGTAAGATTCAGGCATCTTTTTATAAAAAGTCTAAGCCTATCGTAATCTCTAATCCGGCTTCTCCCAGAAGCCCTCATAGATCGCCGTCTTGAAGGCCGTGATACCCTATTGTATCAATCAATTGTTTGGCAAATTATCTCAAATCGCAAATCCGTTAATATAACCACCCGAAGGTACAACCGCCGGGTTTTATATGCAATGTCAAACCAATTATACCTGCCGCAGACCTCTTTGTAAAAAGGTCGCCGGGAGGTAAAGACCAAACAAACAGACAGCATTGTTTCAATGGCTTTGAAAAGCAGAGAAAACCAAGTCCAACAGGTGTCAGCCTGATCACCTAGAAAACTGTGTGGAGCCCCCCTCGACGGGAATAACCCATGAAGCCTGATCCCAGGCTCGACCATAGAAAACGCAGTTTCTGATGAGCCCTCAAGCGACCAAACTCGTCGGGGTAACTTACCTATTTTAGCCATCCTGACTAAAACTCGGTAAACAAAAACGGTGTTCTCGGAGCAACGAGAAAAACGCCGGAAAGGTAACCCACACTAAACTATACATTACAGGAGGGCGTAATGCATAAAGCAATGAATAACACAGGAAGCCTGATCCCAGGTTCGACCACAGAAAACGCAGTTTCTTATGAGCCCTCAAGCGACCAAACTCGTCGGGGTAACTTACCTATTTTTAGCCATCCTGACTAAAACTCGGTAAACAAAAACGGTGTTCTCGGAGCAACGAGAAAAAACGCCGGAAAGGTAACCCACACCAAACGAGACATTTTAACACATTTTATACAAAGGGTGTGCGCAAAAATAGGGATACCTGAACAGGAGGGCGTAATGCATAAAGCAAAAACCGGGGCAAAGGTAGCCATGACAGAGACTGGTGGGATACTTACTCCAGGTTCTGCATAGACCCGCCGGGACCCAGCTCTGGAGAAAAAAAAAATCCAGGAATTAATGCTCATAAGGTTAACCCAATCATGTTCGCACACAAGTGTTAAATAACCCGCCGGGTAACGAGACGTAATACTCAACGACTACAGCTCGCTACGCGGTGGGGTTTCCTAAGTAAAAGATTTCAGAATATCTTAATTTGTCCAAAAGATTTATGAATACCCTCTGACATAATATATAAAGACCAGCATGGCGTTTATAACTGATTAAGTCTTTCCGGTGGTGTTTGTTTCAAGATTCAATTTTGGAAAAAAAAAACTAAAAAAGACGCCGGCCCCCGAATTATCTCGTAGATCAAAAACTAGGAAGCCTGACAAATATACGAGATCTAACTTCTCCCGAAGTATCTTTTTAGATCGCCGTATGTTGAAGGCGGCGATACAAAACGTATCCCTCAATTGTCTGGTTAACTAACTGAATTGTAAATTCGTTATTCCCATCCCTCCAAGGAGCACCCGCCGGGTGTGAATATTAGTTTAAAAACGTTAACCCCAATTGTGCCCTAAAGCGCCGTATGTTGAAGGAGGCGATACACAATGCATCCCTCAATTGTCTGGTCAACTAAACTGAATTTTGCAAATTCGGTCATCCCACCCTTCCAGGTTGCACCCGCCGGGTGATTTAAAGTTTAAAAGTTAACCCCAATTGTTCCTATCCCCACTTCTTTGTAAAAGATCAGCGGGGAGGAAAAACAACAACAGCATAGTTTTATATTGGCTTTGCAAAACCGAAAAAACTACAAACAACACGTGTCCGTATGAACACTGTTAGATGGGTACAGCCAACCCGCCGGGAATCATAAGGAGCCTGAACAGGCACCCCAGAGACGCAGTCCTGGGGAGCCACAGACACCCACTCGCCGGGGAAACAAGCCTGTTTTAAACCACGCGTGGCCAAAACTCGGCAACCAGCCGGGGTTATCAAGGTGAAACCGAGAAAAACCCGCCGGAAAAAACCCACCCCGTCCAGATACCATCTGAACGCACCACCGGACCGAGGCGTAGCCAAAACACAACTAACGCCGGGCCCAACATAGTACGTGGAATTAGCCAATACACAACTAACCCAGGACACATAAATAGTCCGTGGAATTAGCCAATACACAACTAAACCAGGACACACATGACACAGTAGTACATATTTAGAAAATAAATCAATAACACTTGTATATGTGGTAAAGCTACGAGAGGCTGGCTAGGCTTAGGCAGACGGATAACAGTAACATGTCTGAATATAAACATAAAGAACTGAATTATATCACAACAGGAACCACCGCCAACACACCACTGTAGCAACTACTTCCGGCAAAGGGAAGAACTGACTCGGGACCCAGAAAAAACTTCACTAAGTGAAGAAAAATACGCTGGAAACGTCAGCAAAAATACGCTACCTCATCAGAAAGATAAAAGGAAGCAATAACGCGTAATGAAAGCCGCCTGCATCACAAAGCTAGCTAACTGTGAAAAAGTTCACCTGTCCACAACCGGACCACGAGGGTACATCCGAAATAGATGCCCCAAACACACGACCCAAAATATACTGCACTGCGGGCAACCAGCCCAGGACACTCCTGCTACGCATATCCTAACCTTACTCGATACATCCCGGAGTAAACAAATGAGAAAAAACTCACTAGGGACGCAGCAAATGCGGAACCAGCGGAGCGTGGAGAGACACGTCCGGGCCGGCTGATCGCAGAGCAGAGAAGGAAGAATGACGCCTGAATCAGCGTCTGGTCAAAGATCCACACAAGTACATCCACGATATAATGGAAAGCTTATTGGATAGTTATTCTTATTTTCTTTTTGTTTTTATTTTTTACGAAGTTTTTTCGTAGTGAGAACCCAATTCATAATGACTGAAGCCATGAGTGGGGTCGCGTGCGCTCATGATGAAGGCTCCTCAGATTTTAAATGCTCTGCGCGGTCGATTCAAACTACGGCGGATTAGTGTTTGAAGAGGATGCCTTATGTAATAGGCATGTTCGTCAATGATGGAGGGGCCACTAATAAATATTAGGTTTTCATTCTTCCCTCCGGGACTCAAACCTATAATTTCGCCTTTCTTGGTTAATGGCAGCATTGGTTTCTTCCTCGATCGAGTGAAAATCCGCGGATAACGCATACTTTTTCGCGGATAATCGCCGATAACAAGTAATAGGATATTTAGGGGTGTCCGCGGATAGCAAGGATCGCGGATACTTGGAGCGCGGATAACGGGAGTGCACTGTACAATAATTTACTTATCATTACAGTACTTATTATATCTTATAAACATAATAGTAGGTAGCCAACTTACCATAATACTAAATTATATTTCATAGTAAACTTATTTATTAGTGGCCCCTCCATCATTGACGATTATGCCTATTACATAAGGCCTCCTCTTCAAACGCTCATTTACCGTAGTTTGAATCTACCGCGCAGAGCATAACAAATTTATTTTGAGGAGCCTTCATCATGAGCGCACGCAACCCCACTCATGGTTCTGTCATTATGAAATTGGGTTCTCACTACGAAAAAACTTCGTAACAAATAATAAATAAAAAGAAAATAAGAATAACTATTCATAAGCTTTCCATATACTCGTGGATGTACTTGTGTGGATATTTGACCAGACGCTGACTTCAGGCATCATACTTCCTTCTTCTCTGCTCTACGCTCAACCTGCCCTGACGTGTCTCCCCACGCTCCGCTGATTCCGCATTTGCTGCGTCCCTAGTGAGTTTTTTCTCATTTGTTTACTCTGGGATGTATCGAGTAAGGTTAGGATATGCGTACCAGGAGTGTCAGGGGCGGGTTTCCCGCAGTTCAGTGTATTTGGGTCGTGTGTTTGGGACACCTATTTCGGGTGTACCCTCGTGGTCCCGTGGTGGACGCGTGATACGTTTTTCGCGGCTAGCTAGCCTAGTTATTTAGTTGGCTTTAACTACGCGTTATCAGGCTTCTTTTTATCTTTCTGATGAAGTTGCCTTATTTGTTTGTTTACTGACGTTCCTAGCGTATTTTTCTTCACTTAGTGAAGTTTTTTCTAGGTCCCGAGTCAGTGCATCCCTCTCCGGGATTTTTTCTACGATGTGGTGATGGCGGCTGTTCCTGTTGTGATATGATACAGTGCTTTTTGTTTATATTACGACGTGATTAAGTGTTATTTCCGTCTGCTTAGGCCTAGCCAGCCTCTCGTAGTTTTTTACATGTACAAGTGTTATTGATTTATTGTATAAATATGTACTACTGTGTCATGTGTGTCCTGGATTAGTTGTGTTTTGGCTTAATCCAGGGACTATTTGTGTATATCAGATTGCGTCTGGTTTGTGTGGGTTGCCTTTTCCGGCGGGTTTTCTCGATTGCACCGAGAAAATCCGGCGGGTTGCCGAGTTTTAATCACGCGTGGTTAAAATAGATTAGTTTCCCCCGGCGAGTGGTGGCTTGAGGGCTCTCCAGGAACTGCGTCTCTGTAGTGGAGCCTGTGTTCAGGCTTACTGTGTGTTTCCTGGCGGGATGGCTATACCTGTTTAACTATGTGTTCATGCGGATACCAGTTGACTATGGTTTTTCCCGGTTTTTGCAAAACCATTGAAAAACTAGGCTGTTTTGTTTGATTGGTCTTTCCACCCCGGCGATCTTTTGCAAAGAAGTGGGGATAGGAACAATTGGGGTTAACATTAAATTAATTTCACACCCGGCGGTTGAACCTTGGGAGGGTGGGATTAACGGATTTGCAATTCGGGAGGATTGGCCAGACAATTGAGGGATACAATTGGGTATCGAGGCCTTCAAATTACGGCGATCTATGAAGGCTTCGAGAGAAGTCAGATCTAAAGATTAAGATAGGCTTACCCTTTTAACTGCGTTATAATAAGGAGGCCGGCGTCTTACTATGGGTTTCCGGTGAACAAAAAATAACTTGGAAGACTGCGTCATTTATAAAGATATGCTTGTCTTTATGTCATGTCAGAGGATATTCTTAAATCTTTTGGACAAGTAAAGATATTCTAAAATCTTTACATATGAACCTACGGTAACGAGGGGTAGTAGTGGTGTATTACGTCTCGTTGCCCGGCGGTTCATTAACACTTGTGTTAGAACATTTTGGGGTAACCTTATGAGCATTAATTCCTGGAAATTTTCTTTTTTCCAGGGCGGAGTTCCGGCGGGTCAACAGAGAACCAGGAGAAGCCCGGGGGTGGGTTAGCTTTTTTCCAGTCTCTGTCATGGCTACACTAGACCCTGTTTTTGCTCTGTGCTTAACACCCTCCTGTTCAGGGATTTCTATTTTTGCGCATACACTGTGCATCAGATGCGTCAAATGCTTGGACCGGTCAAGGGGTTTGTGGGTGACTAAGAATTGTGCTTTTTGTAGTCAGTTAAGTATCAAAGTCTTACAGCACGATAATCAGGCCGCGGCGGTTGCATTGCGCGAGGTCAAACAACTCCTAACTACTTATGCTACTTCAGTGGCTCATAAAGCTCTTCAGTGCGATAACGTAGTTCTGTGGGAACGATTGATTGTTCAGCATCCCCCACTTAAACGTCCCCCTTCTAAAACTAGAGTAAATGTGCATAAGTCAGCAGAGACTGGGCAGGGTAAAGTGCTTCTTCCCTCCCCCGGCACATCTAAGAGATCTCGAGAGCTGACACCCCCGGCGACAGCTTCCAAGTCAAGATCGAGGTCCAGGTCACGGTCTCCCCTCTGACAGCAGACACATAGTCACTCTACTTCACCTTCGAGGAAGAAGAGCAAGGAGGAGAAGACCAAGTACAGTCCTAGTGTGAAATCAAAGTCAAGGCGAAGTCACAAGTCTTCAAAAAAGGATACTCATGTACGAAAGGCCTCCCGGCGTTCGCCGGAGCCTCGTACCTCTCTTTCTGCCTCTACTCCCGACATGTCTCATGTCCAATCTGACAGGTCGGGAGTGGAGTCAGAGACTGTCGTGGGGGATATACCGGCGGACAGGTTGTCACCAAATATTATTCCCAGTTCACATGTGCCAGCTTTAGATTTAGAGAGTTCTCCCAGAAGTTATAACCCTCTAGAGGGCTCGAGTGAGGGCTCAGTAATTGGTGTGGTACCTAGCTCACAAGTGAGTTCCGGCCAAGACCGGGGAGTTTGGAGGTACTCCCAGCCATGGAGTGACGACTCACATCCTTCTCATGCAACACAGGTAGTGGCAGACGTTCACCGGGACGCTGAGATCCCATCGTCCATCCCGGACTTAACATGGCAGCATGAGGGGGTCCCGGCTTCGGCGGAATCCTCTCATGAGAGGCCGGAGGAAAGGGATGAGGGTTCTATAATTTCTGAGATGGAGGTTCAAGAGTCAGGTTCGTTGATAGACGACTCTCAGAGTAGGAATGATTCGCCACATAGTTCATCCTCTGCTAAATTTGTCACAGCTGATGAAATTAATGGGTTACTAGCGAATGCACTAACTAAGTTTTTTGGCCAGCAGGCGGAGACTCCTACAGTTGGTTTGGGAGCTTCCACGACGGCATCGAATGTCCGACCTCTGGCTACTTCCATTGCTTTGACACAAATTCCGCACCCTCCCCCTGTATCACCTACTATTGTTACTAGGCCAACTTCGGCGGCACTGACTACTTCCAATGTGAGAGTAGTAGCAGATGTAAATCCTCCCCCTTTAGACAAGGCTCCGGTCAGAAAGGGAGCTATGCCCCTCTTATACGGGCCGAATGAGTCATGGGTAACAATGTTCCCAGCAAAGCCAGAGGTAGCACAATCCACTATGTCGGGGGAGCTTCCGGTACCACGTGAGTGGGTAATCCAAGGGAATAAATCTAGGAAGTTACGTGCTTTAGATATTCTAGGAAATGTACTTGATGTTAATATTAAGGCCATTCCTAAATAATATCACCATGATTATTTTGTGTATACTTATACACCTGCCCTACCCCCTGCGTCAGCTTCAAAACTGTTTTCGGACTGGACCAAGCATGACGGTTTCAATGATATAAAAGAACTGTCAGCTCTAACACCAGAGTTAGGTTTAAAGACGTTCACAGACACAGCCGCAAATCCAGTTTTGAAGGTGGAGCAGTTGGGTCCGGGACCTTTGGGTGGAATGGGAAGTGGAGGCTCAGAACTTTGCAACAACTTTTACCTCTAAATCTTCGCACCAAATTCCACAAGACAGCCATTCTTGGTTCTCTCTACCGGTATTCTCTGCCGGCGGAGTTTCCTCTGCTTTACTTGCATTTTTAGCTGCCCCTAAAATTAATCTATGCGAGCTTAAAGATCCCTTTTCTACACCGTCCACTGCTCACCTAGACCGGGAGTTTAGGCTACGTGGGAAGGCATATAGACTGTTTTCCCAGTATATTGTCACACAACAGGTAGCGAAGTCAATGCTAAGATCTGCTCAGGCAATTGCGGACGCGGAAGTCCGAAAGGCTATCGAACTGTCTAGACGCTTGCTACTCCAGACTTCGATACAGTCACTGGGAGATATCCGTACAGCCTTGCTAGAGGCGGTGCGGGCAAGACAAGATCTAAGGATGTCTCTCGTGAGGAAGCTCCCGGATAGGATTGCAAATCAAGTGGTAATGTCCCCTGTTCTAACTGCCTCTTTAAGGGGACCAACCGGATAATTACCCTACTTCCAGGTCTTACTATCAATTTAAATGAAATTTGGCACAGGTGTATATGACCATAAAACTAGATCAATTTATTTTTTATTTTTTTTTATTTTTGCTTTTTTCTTGCAATTTAGGTAAAAAAAATGTTGAAAATCATAGTACTGCAGAAAATGATAAACACCTACAGAAATACCCATAGCACATGTTTTAAGTGATCAAACAAATCACAAAAGGTGTATCTATAGTTTCTATAAAACACATTTTATATATTTTGTGTATTTGTTCGATTTAGGTGATGACGGATTCAGGCAAATATATTTATAGAAAATTACAACTTTGACGACATATTGTGAAATTTTTTAAATTATTAGAGTAAATTTGGTTTATAGGCCTTTTAGTGTTTTTAATTACCTTTCCAATGGTATATACACCATTCCTATAGGTCCAATAATAACTGTAAAATAACATCCGATAGTGCGGCAATATAGGTTCTGAGAAAAACAGGTGAAAGTCTAAGGTCATTAGGTGAACATTTTTACTTTTGTTTTTTAGATTTACAATATTTTATGCGGGAACATGGCAAAGTAGAAGATAAAGCGTATGGTAGGTTGTAGAGTAGCTTACGCTCTTTCGATTTATATAGGTATGCTCCTCGTACGACCAGTAGTTACTGAGCATGTTAATTTCAAATTTCGCTATGTAACGTTTTTAGAATTACAGGAAAAGTTTGGAAAACATAAAAAAATACTATTTCCAATGGGTTTTCACTAAGAACATTTCACTGGCTTATGAAGGGATGTTGACTCTTGTTGAGTAAACACCTATTGGTGTTTTCAGGATTTCGAGTTTTTAAAGCCTAAATTAACCGGTCGGTCCCCTTAATGTCCCCGGATGTGTGGAGAACAGTGTTCAACATGGCTCAAGCCTTTAAGCACAGTCCCGCCCCATCTAAGAAACCTGCTTTCAATTTTTCCAAGCCCAAACCAGTCGCAAAAGCTCAGCCTGGTGGGGCAAAGCCTTTTCATCTGCCTAAATCCTCTTCCTCCCAAGGTCAAGCTCAGTACAAATACAAGCAAGGAAAGTTTTCAGGTAATCATAAAGAACAGAAGTATCAACGACCGGGCCAGGGCCCGTCTCCTGCCAAACCCGGCCAGTCATCTAAGCATACACCACCACCACCACCAAAAAACTAGGGTCTCTCTCACTCCCAGGGCCAGTCTTACGGCGGGTGGATCAGAGGGTAGTCCAGCCGGCGAACCCTTGTCTGCTAACTGGGTCATTCCGGGCGTGTCATCACGCATGGCCATTAAACACATGGGTGAGGATGGTAGCACGCAAAGGCATCACCTGGCAGTGGCTCCGGCGACCTCGCTTACGTCAGCCGACAAAGGCAAATTTTGTTTCATTAGAGGTGGAGTCACTGATCCAAGAGATGATCGCCAAGAATGTCATCATCCCGGTCCCTCAAAATTACCCAGTATTTACGTCCAAACTTTTTCTAGTGCCCAAAAGGGACAGTGTTCAGATGAGGCCGGTCGTAGACCTGTCTTATCTGAACCTCCACATTCACAACGTTTCCTTCCGGATGCTGACAGTGAATCAAATCAGGCTAACACTTCCGCCGGGAGGGTGGATGTGTTTTTTAGACCTGACAGACGCGTATTGGCACGTCCCGGTAAACACACGGTTTCAACGATTTCTGGCCTTACGAATAATGCATCAGACTTATGTCTTTCAGAGGATGCCGTTCGGATTGAACCTAGCACCTCGCTTATTCACGAAATTAGTCCGGCAAGCCCTGATGCCCTTGTTAGAACAAGGGATCAGGATTTTGTGGTATCTAGACGACTGGCTGGTGGTGGCAGAGACGGAACAGTTATGCATCAATCATGTCAACATAACATTAAATCATGTAAAATCTCTAGGATTCAAGGTAAACCCGGTAAAGTCAAACCTTGTTCCCTCACGAATGGTCCAGTGGATAGGGCTGGTCTGGGACACAGCTGCTCTCACTCTGAGTCAGAGTGTGGACAATCGGAACAGGTTTCGCAAGAAACTGTTTATGTTTCTTCACAGTCGGACTACGACACAGAGAGTCTGGGAATCTCTGGTCGGCTCTCTCAACTGGATTCAACTAACTGTAAAGTTGGGCCGGTTGAAAGTCAAACCTTTAATATTGGAGGGCAACACATTTTTTCCACTATTGCCCGCGGAAATATTATGGCCCATCCCAAAATTAATAAACAGCTTACTAGCGGTCTGGGCGAAGAGGGAAACATTGCACTCGGTCATGTCATGGACCTCTCCTCCGCCGACGGTATGGGTAGACACGGATGCGTCAGGAATGATAGGTTGGGGCTTTCAGTCAAACCACGGGCATCAGGGTCAAGGGCTTTGGTCCCATTCAGAAACCTCCCACATCAATGTCAAAGAGTTACTAGTCCCCTTGTATTTCCTTCAGGCTCACGGCTCTACTTTACGGGACAAATCGGTGGCCTTCAGGATGGACAATCTGAATGCGGTTCACTGCATTCAGAAACAAGGGTCAACGAGATCTCGGAGGTTGCTCAACGTGTCAGAAAAGATTTTTGTTCTAGCCGACAAGCTGAACATTCATCTTCACGCATCTTATCTCCCAGGCGTAGCAAACGTCTGGGCAGACGCTCTGTCTCGGAGACAGAGCACAACAGTAGAATGGGCGCTCAAGCAAAACATTTTCGACCAAATGATTGCGGAGCCTTACCGTCCACGAGTGGATCTGTTTGCGTCCGAGGAGACTCACAAACTCCCGCTGTACCTCACCCGCCGGACAATAACGCCGGCGGGAGGACCCGACGCACTGGTGACAGCTTGGAATAGGTGGAGTTCCGTTTATCTGTTTCCGCCACCAGACGCTTCTCTAATGTGCCACGTAGTAAACAAACTACAGGATTATCGGGGCGTAGTCTCGTTAATCGCGCCCCTGTGGCTGGCGCAGTTGTGGTACCAGCAATTGAAAACGTGGTGCCCGAACCCGGTGTCGCTCCCGGTCGGGTATTTCCACTTAGACACAATTGGCAACCTAGAGACCTCGCTGACTTTTGCATTATGGACATTCAGGAGGCCAAGTGGCTAACACCGTATGGTAGAAACTTGACCGATAAATTCATGAATCAATATACCCAATCTACAAAGAGACAGTATCAATCGCACTGGCAGTTCTTTACTTCTTGGATACTTAGAACAGAACAAACCGTACCTTCGGTGGCTTTGGTTTTTCATTATTTAAACTATCTGTACGAGCAGAAACGTCTATCTGTAGTAACGTTAAAAAATCACTTAACAGCGATTAGGATGCCATTTTTTGACCTTACAGGTCTAACCATACCACTAGCGGAGGAAACAGGTTTCATGAGAGCATGTTTTAAACTCCGCCCACCTCCCCGTCAGCTCATGCCTACCTGGTCTCTGGACAAGGCGTTGTCTTTACTTCATTCCCGTCTGTACCAAAATACTGCAGATTTTGACTTACTTTTAAAAAGGGCAGTATTCCTTACGGCTTTGGCTACCGGGCACAGGGTATCTGAGCTGGCGGCGATCAGCAACACACCTAATTGCATAAGGTTTGGTGGGCTCAATGAGTGTATTCACTTTGCACCTTCCCCGGGGTTCATCGCCAAAAATGAACACAGTGAACACGTGTTTTCAGAGTTCACGGTGCCGGCGTTGAAAAGGGGAAAAGTGCACCATAATTTATGTCCAGTGCAAGCTCTAACCAAATATTTGAGAGTAGCACCTCTGAATCAACAGGGTGCTTTATGGGTAGCAAGTACGGGCAAACGCTTAATGAAACGTAAACTGGCTTCTCTCCTAGTCGAAGTCATTAAAGAGAGTAATCCCGGCGTCGTGGGAAGAGCCCACGATTTACGCAAATGGGCGGCCTCTTTGCGTTTCCTTAATAATTTTTCTGTTGAGGACATAGCGTCCACGCACCTATGGTCCTCTAATCACACGTTTTTGACTCGATACCTTTCAGTAGCTCTAGACAGACCTTCCATGCCATATATAGCTTTAAGGCAGAGGGTCTAGGTGGCCTCTAAGTCACTTATTGTTTAGATTAAGAAAAGAGGGGGGGGGGGTGCAGTCAGTGTAACATAGGACACCCTAGACCCCGCCGGAGTATGTGTACGGAGCATACGAGCTGTGATACTGTATATAGGTGTTGTGATATAAAATTTCTCTGTAGTATTCATTACAGGAAATTGTGCTAAAGTACAATAGTAGTAAAACAACAATTCTTGTTGTAAGTAGTTTTGGCTGTGAAGCAATATAATTTAAAGAAAATCTCAGTAGTTGCGACTGCGATTTTTATTTTTGATGTAAGTACTTCTGCATAAGTACAAGAGTTCAGTACTTCTGCGAAAGTACAAGAGTTCATTTTTGTTTGGGTATATTTTTAGGAATATATCCACTAGTTTAATGGGGTTTATATGTGCACATATAGACTTATAAGTTTTTATTTTTCACCACTTACTTTAAGTTGGGTGCCTTCTTAACTAGCAGATCTGTGTACAGAGTCTCAGAGTTAACCCTTTTTATTCAAGCAGGCTTCTTCGAAGCACGCTCCTGCTTGTACCCCTTTTTGAATATATATGCTGTATAAAGTTTTTGCGCAAAAATATATATTTTTTACAAAGTAAGAATACTATGTGGTTGTTTGATTATCTGCTTTTGCTAGAGTTATGATATGATTACGAATGTCTCCCTCCAGTCTTGGATATCAGGCATAATCGTCAATGATGGAGGGGCCACTAATAAATTATAGGTTTGACTCCTGCAAGGAGATAAAGAAAACCTAATATTTAGTAGTGGCCCCGTAATCATTGACGACTGGGGCCCTCCCGACCATCCCCTTCCCATTCGTTGATGTATTAAGGATTTTGGTTTACTTGATATGTCAGTGAAGAAGGAAGTATGACGCCTGAAGTCAGCATCTGGTCAAATATCCACACAAGTACATCCACGAGTATATGGAAAGCTTATGAATAGTTATTCTTATTTTCTTTTTATTTATTATTTATTACGAAGTTTTTTCGTAGTGAGAACCGAATTTCATAATGACAGAACCATGAGTGAGGTTGCGTGCGCTCATGATGAAGGCTCCTCAAATTTTTTATGCTCTGCACGGTAGATGCAAACTACGGTAAATGAGCGTTTGAAGAGGAGGCCTTATGTAATAGGCATAATCGTCAATGATTACGGGGCCACTACTAAATATTAGGTTTTCTTTATCTCCTTGCAGGGTCAAACCTATAGTTTTGGTACCGGGGTTTGTTATCGTCGTGACAGCCTCCAGAGTACTCGGCTATGGCCTATTAGTACTCTGGGCTGTGTAGATAAGGCCTAGAGTATCCGGTAAATGGTTTATTGGAGTCCGGGACTGTTGCCAGTGGGCTTGTCCTGGACTCCGGGATCGTCATTGTTGTGACAGCCTCCCGCGTACCCGGCTAAGGCCTATTAGTACTCGGGGTTGTCTTTAGTTTTTTAAACAGTCTCCAGAGTGACCGGTGGCATGAACGAAGGTGGTGCTGGTTGGGGGGAGGGGCGTCGACTGACTGGGGACAGAGGTGCATGGGGGCAGTTCGTTCGTGGCCACCCCTTCGGGGATCACGGCGTCAGGCAATAGATAGATAGATAGACAGAGTGACCGGTCGTAGCCTAGTGGTGACCGGGACTGTTTTTTACCGGTAGTATTGGTACCTGGGGCTAGATAAGGTCTAGGGTGCCCGGGGGCTTGAGAATTTTCGAAAAAGGGGTCCGGCGGACTTTGTACTCGTAAGGTTAGGCCTACTCGGCCACGAGTGTTAATTGGCGATCCGTTATGTAACTTGTACATGTTTTTAAAGTTCTTATATCTTTGTAAGTCAGTGAGATATAAACATGTTTTGTAAAAAAAAATATATCTTTGAAAGTCAGTGAGATATAAATATGTTTATTAAAATTTTATAACTTTCAATTTTTTATATCTTTGTAAGTCAGTGAGATATAAATATGTTTTTTTTAAATTATTATATCTTTGTAGGTCAGTGAGATAAATTCAATCAAGGTTCGAGTACTCTGGATACTTGTTGTAAGGCCTAATTGGTACCCTTTGGAAAAATAAATACGAGTGCCTAAAAGTAGTGAAATAGGCTACTATAAAAGTTTGTATATGTATTTGACATCACAAAATTATGTTATTAGCTATAAATATTTGGTGTTTAACACTGAAAATGATGCATATGTCTGTCTTGAAGGCAAACACTGTATGAAAAAGCACTCTTGATTGAATAATGTGAGGCATTAATAATTCTACCATCTCATAGAAGGTTTTGATGGTAGGTACTGAAGGTATTGCAGTTGATATGGGAAGAACCATCTATTTTCTACAATATGTGATAAATTAATGAGTAACTTAGCAGTGATTGGTTATGAAAGTAACCCCTGTCCTGGGCACAACCTTGGGGAGTACAAGCAAAGGGATTAAATTCTACGAATTTGACACTAACATAGCACTCAACACATAAGGAAATAAATATCAGGTACAATGTTAATACACACTTTCACAGAAAAAAAGGGACCCTGCAGCTAAAGAGCCAATTGGCTCGTATGATAACACATTTAGTTGAAGCAAAGTGGTCCTGAATACACGAACGACGACCAGCCTGGAAAACTAAGTCCTTGCTTATTCAGGTTACAAGTGAAATACAATTACGAAAAATACATTCCCAAACGCATAAACAACTCACTATGCAATTAGACTCACTATGGACTAAGAGCTGAAGCGTTTGGGAGGGGCTATGGAAACTGAATAAGGGAGCAAGGGGTTTGAGTTGTTTCCTGATGGCCATCAGTCGAGAGAGGTCGCTCCTGGGCAGGAGGAGGAATGAGTCACGTTCATGGGAAACAAAGGAAGATCAGAATGCGCGGAGGTGCGGTGTTCAAACTGTGTTTATTCTTTTATTTTTATTTTTTACTTTTCAGTGGCTCCGTCTCAATGACGTACCTTAGGAATGATTAAGGGGTACCCCCTAAGATGATCTTGGTTCTCGACCGTCGTAATCGAGGTTAGCCCGGGCTCTGAGGAGCCCGGAACTAGGCCATATTATCATAGGCTCTTACGTCATTGACGTAAGGAGCCACCAATAAATCAACTGTTTGCAAGCTTTTTTGTGCCTGAACCCCTTATCTCTCGCGTTTATTATAACCTCTTGTACATCTAGTGATAGTGATGGTGGGCCTGGTGGTAGCTATGAAGGAAATTCATGGTCAAAACACAGAGCAAAGGCCAGTCCAATGTCAGACGAAATAGGCCTAGACGATGTCAGGCTAGGCTAAATATAACGATGATTTAAAATAAAGTCTGTGTGGTATGTAATCTTCTTATAATATGTATTTATACGTATTTTCCTCATATGTATTTATTGGATGTACAGTCAGGTCTCGATATACACGCATTTTTAATACACGGTTTCGTTTGGACACGGTAACCCCAAAAGTTCCAAGGTCGGCCACAACACGGTAAAAGTCTTCCAGATAAACGGGTGGCGGCCCGAGCCTCGGGATTCCTGTGATGTCACACTAAGGCTGGCTCGGCGACGGCTTGTCTCTCGGCATTCCTTGGTCCCGTGAGTCACAACACGGAAAAGTAGGGATCATACATAGGTGGCGGCCCAAGCCTAGGTATATATAAATAATTAAGAATGTTCTTTATGTATAAAATGTCTGTCTGTCTATCTATCTAATGCATCTATCTCCCTTATACATAAAAATAACTACAATATGTCTTATTTGGTCTTTTTTAAATCTTTGAATCATTTCTAATGCAATGAAATTGAAAACAAATATTATCCTTCCAACACACACATAATAAAATGAAAAAGAGATTCATTAAAAATGTCTCCTTTGTATTTTCAGAAACTTAAGTCTGTATCATATATGTTCGCATATTATCGATCAAGCGCTTGGATCTAGCAACACTCTCTCTATTTATCTATCTATCTAATGCATCTATCTATCTCCCTTATACATTAACATAACTATGTCTTATTTGATCTTTTTGTAATCTATGAATAATTTCTAATGCGATGGAATTGAAAAATATAATATCTTTCCAGCACAGAGATAAACAATAAATAAGGTCAACCAAAAATATCCCGCCTTCTTCTCTCCACCTTCTTCTCTCCAGACACGCCGTCGCCGGAAGATTCACAATTTATTTATTTATTGTTGTTTTTTTCCCACGGTATATGTTCGCCTCGACTCTCTCCCTATCTATCTATCTCTCTAATGCATCTATCTATCTCCCTTATACATTAACATAATTATGTCTTATTTGGTCTTTTTGTAATTTCTGAATAATTTCTAATGCGATGGAATTGAAAAATATAATATCCTTCCAGCACATACAGTAGATGAACAATAAATAAGAAAGTCAACAAAGGATCCCCCCCCCCCCTCCCCCCCCCACTTGTCCAGACAGGCTGGCGCCAACTCTCCGATCGGAAGATTTGCAGTTTATTTATTTATTGTTTTTTTGTTTTGTTTTTTCCCACGGTAGGATATAGAGGTACGTGGAGAGTAAGAGGGTGGTGAAGAGAGTAGTGAAGGAAAGTAAGAGAAGAGTAGATGAGGAATTTGGAAGGAATCTGAGTGTAAAATGGAGGGAGAGTAAGAAACTGTTCTGGAAAGAAGTCAAGAAAGTTAGGGAAGGTAGCAAGGGAAACAGTAAGGGTGTGAAAGATAAGAATGGGAGAATGCTAGCCGAGAAGCAAGAGAGAGTCGAAAGATGGAGGGAGTACTTCAGTGAGTTGCTAAATGAAAGGAATGAAGAGCCAGCAAACATAGCTGGATATGGTATGGGAGGGAGAAGAAGAGAAGTAGTGGAGGAGGAGGTGGGGATCAGGAGGTCAGAAGTGTGGGAAGCCATGAAAAGAGTGAAGTTGGGGAAAGCACCAGGAACAGATGGAGTGTGTGGGGAAATGTTGAGGTATGGTGGTGAGATAGTGATAGAATGGGTATGGAAAATGTGCAAACTAGCATGGGAGAAGGGGAGTGCACCCGATGACTGGAAGACTGGCATAATAGTCCCCCTATATAAGGGCAAAGGGGAAAGAGGAGTGTGTGGTAACCACCGAGGAATATGTCTTCTAAGCGTAGTAGGGAAGGTATACAGTAGGGTAGTGATTGAGAGAGTGAGAGTGAGAACGGAGAAATGGATAGGCGACGAGCAGGGAGGTTTTAGGAAGGGAAGAGGATGTGTAGATCAGATTTTTACCCTGAATTGTGTTGTGGAGAAGTATCTGGAGAAGAAACAAAAGGTGTATGTTGCCTTTATGGACTTGGAGAAGGCCTATGACAGAGTGGATAGAGAAGGTTTGTGGAAAGTACTTAGAATATACGGAGTAGAGGGCAAGTTGCTGAAAGCAGTGAAGAGCATGTATGAGGGTGCAAAGGCGGCAGTACGTGTGGAGAGTGAGCAGAGCGAGTTCTTTGACCTGAATGTTGGTTTGAAACAGGGGTGTGTGATGTCCCCGTGGTTGTTTACTGTATATATGGATGGAGTTATGAAAGAAATACTATCAAGAGCAGTGGATGTTGGTGTATTGCTGAAAAGGGAGGGAATTGAGTGGAAGCTACCTATACTGCTGTTTGCGGATGATACAGTTCTGATGAGTGATAATGAATGGGAGTTGCAGGGTCTGGTAAATGAGTTTGGAACAGTGTGCGAAAAACGGAATTTGAAGGTAAATACGGGGAAGAGCAAGGTTATGGTCTTCGAAAGGGGTGAAGTCACAGAGTGTGAGGTGAAGCTGAACGGTCAGGCTATGGAGATCGTCAACTCTTTTAAGTATCTGGGCAGTGTGTTGAGTAAAGATGGGACTATGGATGAAGAGGTGCGGGAGAGGGTACAACAGGGGAAGAGGGTTGTAGGAACGCTAAAAGCAGTAACAAGAAATAGGGTGGTCAGTATGGAAGTGAAGAAGTCCTTGCATGACAGTGTGGTAATCCCGACACTGACTTACGGAAGCGAAGCATGGACGTTGGTTGAGAGACTCAGACCAAGAGTGAGAGCAGTGGAAATGAATTACTTAAGGAGTGCGTGCGGAGTTACATGGAGGGATAGACAGACTAATGAGGAAGTGAGAAGGAGGTGTGGTGTGGAGGTAGATGTGCTGGAAAGTGTGAAAAGGAACAACTTGAGATGGTTCGGCCATATGGAACGTATGGAAAGCGAGAGAATGACTAAGAGGGTGTACGAGAGCGAGGTGGAGGGACAGAGGGGGAGAGGTAGACCGAATATGAGGTGGAAGGATGGAGTGAGGAACTACATGAACGAAGGCGGTGCTGGTTGGGGGGAGGGGCGTCGACTGACTGGGGACAGAGGTGCATGGGGGCGGTTCGTTCGTGGCCACCCCTTCGGGGATCACGGCGTCAGGCAATAGATAGATAGATAGATAGGATATATTTTCGCCTTGAAAGTGATTGGGAAATATGGTAACATGTTTGTAATTGACATTTGTGGAATTTTTGCTGATTATAAGTTGGTGGAAAAATGTTTTCTTTAATTCCATCATATCGGAAATGATTCAGATTATATAGCCCTTCCCGCCCGGTTGTCATTTTAAAAGGACACCGCGGCAGATGGGCAGGAACCCGGGTGTCCTTATATAGTCCGTAAGCTTGAAAGCCTATTCAGCTTGTTTTGAAAGCCGCGCGTCCGACGTATGTAAACAAAGCCTGTCGGAGGCGACGCACGCACCTCTGGCAGCAAGCAGACGTCGGAGCTTTGTTGTTGTGTGGTCTGCAAAGACAGATTTAGTCTTGAAAAGTGTGTCAGATTGCTAAAATCGCGGAAAAATGCGCTCCACGGAAATCATCATCACAACTGAACCAGTTGACTTAGAGAGCTCTACTCAACGCCAGTCTACAGATTGGAAACCACAGTACCTTTAGACATGCGTGGGAATTTTCTAGCAGTTAAAATAACAAGAATACGGTAGCCTAGGCGTAGATGTATTTCGGCCATATCGCCTGGGTCTCAACAACGTCCTTAGGAGGGAGAGCCCAGGCCAGAAGGGATAGAGACCAAATAACATACACTTTTAAGTTTGTTTAATAGTTTTGCATTATCAATAGGGTCATAACTTCTCTACTGTCTTGTCTATTGAACCATAATAAAATGAGGGGAAGGGAGGGAGCGCCCCCGACAGTGACAACCAGTCTGATAATAATAATAATAATAATAATAGTTCTTAAAGCTAGCGCATGCTAAGCCAGCTAAGGATAGCCCAGTAAGGCCGATTAGGCGTATTTCCATTGGGATCCTGAACTACTACCCCATCCCCTTGCTCATGAGGGATGGTAACGACTCAGTGCTTGTGAAAAATCTTTAATGCGCCGAGCGTGGGCGCGATCCCGGGCCTTCTGGGTGGAATTCCGAGACGCTAGTCACTACACAATATTTCTGTGTTCTCTGGTTTCGATGAATATGTTGGGAAACCTGGATGGGCCGATATGCTAGCTGTAGCACAATGCTTATCAACTTCATCACAGTAACGGGATCTGGGTTACAGGTCCAAAACAGTTTTTATTGATGCTTATTGTATTCTATGTTATGTCATATATGATGTTGGTGGTATAATGTAATATAAGTCTGCTGAAGGTAGGCAAAAAGGGTCAAAAGGGGGACTTTGGGAAAGCGTCTGGAACAAATTAATTAATTCCCATAAGGCCTGTTATTTCTAAAACACGGTTTTGATATAAACGGTACGTACATGGTACGAATTAACCGTGTATATCAAGACCTGATTGTATTTGGGGCGAATTGGGTACTTGAGGGGTGACTGGACGAATTTAGAACCTAGGCCTAGCCTAGGCCTTAAAGTTTTCCCATGATAGAAACAATGCCCCAATCTACAGTATTTATAATGCACCTAAGTTTTATGGTTAGGACTGTTATTTAGCCATGTCTACATTATTATTTTCAATGCATAAGATTTAGGCCTACTTTATGTAGACAAAAAACATGTTTTCATAGGCTAAAACTTGGAAAAAGTGTAACTTTTAGAATGAGCATGGAACCGATTAGAATTTTCCCCATAAGAACAGTGCTCCGATCTTGGCTGTTTCAATCTTAGCTCGATTTCTGCGGAACCGATTAGGAGCTAAGATGGGGTCTCCACTTGTCGAACGTGAACACCCGCTCGTGCGACTGGAGCGCCAGATAACCCTGGAACCGAGGAGCCATAGGCACATGCCAATAAGCGTCGTTGAGATCCAGGGTCACCACCCAAGAACCGGGCCGGAGCGTCAGTCACACGTGACCGATGGTGACCACCCGAATTATCCCATCCTCGTGCATAGACCCAATCTCTTTATCAACATCTTGAGACACTGGTCGATGTCGGGGAGGTCGCCTGAGGGAAGGTCTTGACCGCCACCTCCAGGACAGACCACGCTGCACAACCCGACATGCCCACGATCGGCGGGGCCATTGCCGAGAGTGGGGACGGAAGAAACCGGTGTGAGGGCCTTGAGTAAGGCTCACCACCGAATCCGCCAAACGGTCGGGAGAGGGGATAGTCCCAGAGGCACTACGCGTTGTTTTGACGCGGAGTGCCCCCCAGACTTGTCGTGGAGGGATCGGCCCCCACAATCACCTCTCCCCCGATTCCTGCCACCTGTCCGAAACGGACGACGAATATCCTGCGCCTGCCGAGAATACTCCGTCTTCTAACCGAACCGTCTAGAGGAAACCTCGATACACAGTTGCTGGGAAGGACGAGGCGGTGAGCGATGATCGGAGGGTCTCGGCGATCGCCCGCCCTGCTGCAGCTCTCCAGGAGGCTGGGCATCATACAGTCGAAGATGAAGCCGAGACAACTGAAACTGCATCAAGAGGGTAGAGAGCAGGCGAGCCGTGCGTTGTCTAAGCCTGTGATCGCGCTCGAGGACACCCTTCTCCGGGGACGTGAAGAAGGGAGCAGATATCCTATCGAGAAACCGTAGGGGCATGAAGCCAAGACCAGTACTTGGCAGGAACCCCGGATGACGATCGGACCAGTCCCGACACGAAGGTTTGTTCCAAAGGTGGAATCTGACGAGAAGCTTCCGCAGAACACATACCGAAGTCCACACCCTCTGCCAGCCACGCCACCTAAGGACCCACCACAAGATGTGGGAGCTCCAGAACCAGGGCTCCCCTCTGACCCCGGGCACTCTTGACTAGAGGGATCCCAGCGATGGCTGACAGAGCGGGGGCATCGACATGGATAACCTGTCGAAAGTAGTCCGACCATAGCTCGGTCGAACCAGTACAGGGAAGGAAACCTTCGTGTAGATATCTTATACCGCCCCAAGGAAAGAGCGGAGACGGTCTGACCACCCAACCCCAACCCGCTCCCAGGCAGAACGGCAATAGATGCCGCAACAGTCGGAAAAGAGGCAGTGGGAAAAGGAGCGCGCGGAGCAGCATCCACAGGGTCAGCGGGCGCTGTCGGCAGGTGCTCCTCCAAGGGTGGGATAGGATTCACCACAGGTGTGACCTGAGGCACAGGAGACGGTCGCACCATAGCTGAGGTGAGACGTTCCAGAGCCTCGTGTAAGGAGGCGAACTGTTCTGCGTTCGACCCTTGGAACGTCTCCAATGCCGCCGCCTGCTCTACACGCAGGGCGGCGATGTCCAACCTCCAGGCAGATACGCCTGGATAAGCCGAGGGAGATGGCGAGAAGGACCCAATGCGTCCATGGCGGCTGACCTTCGGTTGTAAAGAAGGTGTGCAGGCGAGAGACTCCCTTGGCGAGTTCTCGAAGACGGCCCCTTCCTCCTCCTCCTAAGCCAACTCAGCAGGGTACACTTCAACGGCGGTGTCCACTTCGTCCCCCTCCCCTTCAGTCCACAACTCGACCTCGCGGTCACCCAGCCCGGCCCCAAGAGAGGGACACGGGTGACACCGGAGGAGACAAGCCCCGATCAGCAGCGGTGGGCGAATGCTGGCCACAGGCGAACGCAGGGTCGACATAGGGAGTCGAAACTGGCGATGAAGGTGACGAAGGCACAGGAGGTGGCACAGTCTGAAACAGTGCAGCAGCTTGAGATGGAGGAGGAGCAGGAAGGACCGCCGGTGCAGCAGGAGATGAAGGGCGACAAAGCTTCCTGGCCTGCCCCCCCTCAATCTCCCTGATTATGTCATGAGTCGTACGACAAGACGGAGAGAACGCCGGCGGCACAACAGCAGGCAAGGCGGAACTAGTGGGCACATGCCGCATCACCCTGAAGGTTGTACGACCCCAGTCAGGAACGGGAGAGAGGGCATGCCGAGGAGGCAAGGGTGAGCGGGACCTGCGATGCTTCCCCCTCTTCCTCCCAGTGTCCGCAGACACCGTTGACATATCAGATGCAGGCACATGAGTCATGGCAGCCTGGCACCTAGCCGGCGACGACACTGGGAGGCGCAACAGGACCCTCACTCGGTCGCCCAGGAAGCGAGGGGTCCTCTGCAGGGAGTCCTGCACGTGGAGGGAAATGCCCGCCCATGTAGCACAGAGGCGGGACCTGGCCACACCAGCCTCAAGTGATGGAGGGCGAGACTCCACGGTCGGGAGGTCCAAAAGACAAGGACCACACTGACACGGGATATAGTAATCCTTGTGGTAGCAGGCAACGTGGACACTGCATTCCCCATGTCCCTCACCCAAGGCCAGTTTCCCACAACCAACGCGAGAGCAGGCAGGGCGCGGCATACCCCACTATACGGAAGAAAAACCCTGGTAGTTGTACATACAGAAAGAACCTCACCTTAGGGTAGGGTCTGGCAGTATCACAGGTATGTTCACAATAAATGACACACAAAGACTAGGATTAATTATAGCAGGCAGATACGCATGCAGAAAACCCGTAAGAATCCCCATAAAAACCACAGGCACAAGGACAGAAAGTCGCACCTAAGCGCAAACTAGACCTTGAGCCCGGAGCACCTTCCTGTGAAGGATTTATCCCCCCCCTCAATTTAAGGTAAGAAGAAGGCCCCACCATAGGGTAAGACCCGGTAGTACCACAGGTGAACCCACAAAAAGTTTCAGTGAAACCCCAAGCACCAGGTCACACTAGACCATGAGCCAGGTTAATCTTCCTTTGAATGATTTATCCCCCCTCCCCCCCCCCAATTTAAGGTGAGAATAATACCTGGAGGCCTATAGGCACCGAAGCTGAAGAGTGTAGAAGGCCGCTCCCAGAGCGGGATGACAGGGGAAATGATGTGTTCGTCACACACAGCTCTCCCAGAGTGGAGACACAGCCTGTGTGAAATACAGAAGAGCGTGAACACTCAGCCAACTAACCTCTTCACAAGAGGGAGATGAGGTAGGAAAAGTGTACACGAAAGATTTCCGCTCCGAGGACGGACTGGTTTGGGCGGACCGGTTTGGGCGGTCCGGTTCCAGGGCGGTCTGGTCCCAGGGCGGACCGGCCCGAGGGCGGAGCGGACTCAGGACGGACCGACCCACAAGGCCTCAGACACCAGTGAAAGGCGTCAGGCAACGGCACAGCAGACGTGGGAGCGTAGTAGTGTCAGCACGACCAAGTTTAGGACGGCAGTGACATAGAAGGGAGCGGCCAATTAAGTAGAGGATCACTGAAGACCACCAGTATAGCGGGGATCCAGGGCGGACCGACCCTCAAGGCCTCAGACAACCAGTGAAAGGCGTCAGGCAATGGCACAGCAGACGTGGGAGCGTCTGTGTAAAGTGCGTCCAGTTAGTGTCAGCTCGACCAAGTTTAGGACGGCAGTAACAAAAAAGGGAGCAGCCAAATAATCAGAGGATCACTGAAGACCACCAGTTTAGTTGGGACCCTGGAGTACGTGCCAGCCGATACCAAGTTAGTAACGCTGACACTGTTGCCGATTCAAAAAGTCCCAAGATTATGGGCTTACAAGTCCTGGAACGCAGGAGCCCAGCAGGGGAATAACGGACTGACCTGGTAACAGTGTGAGTAGTCAAGCAAGCTGACGCCTGACCCCCTTGGCAACCGATCGTACTCCCATCGACCCAACTAAGCCACGGCAGCTTAGTCAAGTAGGCCTCTGTGCCAACCAACTGAGAAAACCAGAGCTCCAAAACCAGGCCCATGTGGGCCTGGAAATGATCTCGATAGGGAAGATTATACCCTATGAGGTGGCCAGATGAAAGAGAAAACGGGGGCCTGTGCCCTCCTCAGTGATCAAGGGTAGGCCTAGCCAAGGAAAACTAAGTTAGCCTAGACACAATATCGCGAAATGAGTAGCAAAAACTAATGCAGTGACAAAGAGGCCCTAATTGCACAGAAAACTTAGCTATACAAAAACTAAAACCACCGCGAGAAACAGTGAACAATTAATATGAACGAAAGAGGCAAAGGCCTAGTACACAAAAACGCCACCAGAAGGATGGCGCTTGACCGCAACAAAAACAATTAAGCCACCATCTCGACGCAACACTCCAAGTAAACATTAGAGTCCATTTTTGCGTGCCTGCATCACGGATCATCTGTCTAGAACCTCAGGAGCCTTAAAGAAAGGCCTACAACTCACCCAAAAGTGAAGTAGACAGGAATGGAAGGCACGAATACGGAGCACATAAAATTTGTGTTTACCGCCGAGTGTAGCGCGAGAAAGATTATCAAATTAATCTCTTAAGTGCGCAGGGGGGGTAGTGGCCACCCCTCCCTGTGCGGAAGTATTTAGGCTGTTTTCTTCACTCAAATCGTCATTGTACCATAAATATCATTAATACTTATCCATATGCGCCTATTTTACGTTGATTATGAAAATATTAACCTGTTACAGCAATAAAACAAGTGGAAACAGCGTTTGGCTGGTCAAAATCGGCAACAGAGGCCGGGAGTTGTAATCATCGAGTGTGAGCCAGCCTCCCACTCCTCCCCACGTCTGGAGAGACACTGTTGCGCGATACTCTCTCTCTTTCCCACGCTTGGTAGCACAGATGACCACGCCCTGCTAGCAACTCGCTAATGTTAGCACGAAAATATACCTAAGAATAAGGGAATAACAGGGAGAATAGGTGATAATTGAAGGGGGGGGGGGGGAGGGGGGGAAGGAGGGGATGTGGAGGAGTGATATTTGGCATTGCCAAGGGGCAATTAAAAAAAAAAAAATTATACTGGGCTGATTTAAATGTTTTTTTTTAAGGCCTTGAATTATATGAGGAGTTCCGCAGCGCAGCGGTAAAACTCTTATAAGGAGATCCGCACTTGCCGGGTTAACCCGGTCGGGTTGCACGGGAAGCTCACAAAGAAGTCGTAAGGAGCCTAGATCGTAGAAGGGCAAAATTCTTCAACTTGCTCTAATCTTTCTCACCCATATTTTTGTTTTTTCTTTAAACTAGTGGCCTCAAAAATGTGTACAACATACCTAGTAGAGAATGTAGGTGCCTCTCTAGAAGTTATCGATTAATCGCGCTAGTGGTTTCGATAATTGGCCGCTCCCAGAGCGGAGCGGAATTATACAATAGTATATAGCTCTACGTTGGATAACGTAGAGGCTACTACTAAATATTAGGTTTTCCTTCTTCACTTCGGGACTCAAACCTATAATAATATGTACTGTACACCCGAATTGAAAATTTCTCGGTTACTGTTTTACATACACAATAGTCCTATCCTATATACAATGGTTTAACGTAATTTTTCCATTAAATGCATTGTAATGGCTCAGATGGGGTTGCCTTTCAGTAGTTGGAGTGTACTGTACATCAGTCTTCGTTATTTCAATCTTCGTTGTAGACACCAAATATTCCCAATTTCCATGTTCGTTCAAAAAGTTTCCATCTTGGCACACAAGTATTCCAGTCAAAACCCGAAAAAGCAAAAATAATGAAAAAAAAAAAATACATAAAACTAGAAAACATACAGTAAACAAAAACAATCAAAAAAGTTAACTGAACTAAAAGAATCTGCCACTGTCAAGGTGTTTGCCGCTTAGAGACGAAAATACGAAATCCGAGATCCGATCGTCATTGCGCAAGATGCCGCCATCTTTGTATGACTTCAACACTAGCTGAGCCTAGCTCACAGGCCATTCGTTTCTATGTTGAAAACCCAGCTGTTTGCAAGCTTTTTTGTGCCTGAACCTCTTATCTCTCGCGTTTATTATAACCTCTAGTACATCTGGTGATAGGGATGGTGGGCCTGGTGGTAGTAATGAAGGAAATTCATGCTCAAAACACAGAGCAAAGGCCAGTCGGACGAAATAGGCTAGGCTAAATATGACAATGATTTAAAATAAAGTCTGTGTGGTAAGTAATCTTCTCATATGTATTTATACACATTCTCCTCATAATATGTATTTATTGGATGTATTTGGGGCGAAAATGGGTACTTGAGGGGTGACTGGACGAATTTAGAACCTAGGCTAGGCCTACCATTTTTCCCATAAGAATAATGCCCCAATGTACAGTATTTATAATACACCTAAGTGTTTATGGTTAGGACTGTTATTTAGCCATGTCTACATTATTATTTACAATGCATAAGATTTACTTTATGTAGACAAAAAACATGTTTTCATAGGCTAAAACTGGGAAAAAGTGCAACTTTTAGAATGAGCACGGAACCGATTAGAATTTTCCCCATAAGAACAGTGCCCCGATCTTGGCTGTTTCAATCTTGGCTCGATTTCTGCGGAACCGATTAGGAGCTAAGATGGGGGTTCCACTGTAGTACAATAAAGTCCTGCCACAGCACTGCCTCACCAAGTCATCACTTGTGGCTGATGTTGGTATAGTGCTAACCATGCCTCAGCAAGACTCAACGAATCCCCCTGCAGCACTTGCACCTGCAGTATCTACAACCACACCAGCCTTAACAGTGTTACAAAAAGACAGCACCATAACAAGACTCTACTGTATATTAGACAATTGGATTATAGAACAATAAAGTTCTGCCCCAACATGCAAACACTGTTGCCGACACAGGTGTGGTGCCAAACAGCGCCCAGGTAAGACTCAGTCCCCTGTGGCACCTATCCGCACCCCACCAGCCTCGGCAGTGCCATACCAAGACAGTGCTAAGATAAAAACTTTATTGCATAGTAATGGCTGTTGGTCCACAAGTCTATCGCCATCCCCCCTATCAGTCGCCTTGTACGACACGCAGTAGGATGCGTAAGGCATATACTTTTCGGTAACATTCAAGGAGACTACATCAGGACTCTTCTTCTTCTTACCTCTGACCAGGTATAGGCTATCCTAGCGTTTACTAGCCTATACCCCTTTGAAAGGACATTAGCCTAACCTAACAACCTTACCTAACCTATCCTAGTATTATGGGTGGGGGCTGCCTCCCCCACACCCCCGCTATTTCACATCTTTGACAGATTTTTTGTGTATTTTTCTGTGAAATCGGGTTTTTTCAAGTGTCGATAACGAAATTCCTCCATGCGGACTATAATGAGAAAAATATGGCGAGTCTATTGGTCCCTATTTTCCCTAATAAATTGTTTCTAATAAGGCGGATGTAGTGTCCTTGAAGATTATCTACTTTTCTTTCTCCATCATTAGATGAAGGCCCCCTTACCCCCTGGGGGGGGGGGGGGTACTTTATGTGGAGAGGTTGTGTTGTCAAGCATTTCTGCTATGTTTGACAATATGAAACACTGTGGACAAGAAATATTATAGTCTTGTTATGTAAAATTGACTGTACACCCTAATTCAAAAGTTCTCTATTATCGTTAAAGGTCCAACTGTGTGGAGAGGATGTGTTATCTAGCATGTCGGCGGTGTTTGACAAGATGGGGTACTGTCCACAACACGACGCACTGTGGAGGAACATCACCGTGGCTGAGCACATCAGGGTGTACGCTGAGGTGCGCGGCGTCCGGCACGACCAGGTGGACAGGTAAGGCAATCGGTCATGGGGACTCTCCTTCACTCCTGTTTTGGAGGAGTTTGATCATACAATATGATTTCTGGCATCACTTATAGTAATAATAACCTAATATCTTGTAAAATTTGTACTAAAGTAGAAGACTTTTGGGCTAGAGCTAGGTTACTATACAGACTCTTAGTTGTTGTTGTTGTTGTTGTTCCCCAAGCTGCCTGGCCGAACAGCCCCAAAGCCCCGAGCAATTCCAAGGCCATAACTGAGCGCCCCCACAGAACCCTCCCCGCCGACCACAATAAAGCCTGGGTCACCGAAGCCACTCCATGGCGGGTAGCTGAGGAGGGTGCGGAAACGCCCGGGAAACCAAAGCCCACCCAGGGCCCTGTGCCCTTCAGCAATTATGAAGAGAAAGTTGAGGGGCAAGGGAAAAATGTGACGCTTTGGCTTCCAATTTTGGTAGATTGGGAGGTCAATCCACGGAAGAGACGCCGTCACTTGAGATCCAGAAAACACACAAGCTAAAGGAACAGTCAGAGTAAGCTATGGGTATGGCAGAGATCGCTCAGTTCTCACTCTGAAAGACCAGCCCATCACCACATGACTAGAACCCAATCCTCTCAGCAACAGCTAGGAAAGGCCCTAGAAAGCCGCCTTTGGCGGGGGGATAGCTCCCCTATTTCAACCCCTTTCGGGGTTGGGCACCCGCCGACAGACTCTTAGTAGACAGAGGTTGTGTTGCAAGTAAATTGCTGCATAAATTTAATCTTTTTAAGGCCAATTATTGTGACCATTTTAAAATTTTGTATCAATAATTTGAATCAAGCATTATTAACTTGAAGTTTCTCGTATAACCTCTGCTTACTTTTTGTCTGTATGTATTAATTGTTTATCTTTTTTCTATTGTTATTATTGATTTTTTTATATTAATTGTTCGTGTTAAAAGAGTACTCTTTATTTAAATCTGTTGTTGCTTCTTCATATTTTGCAATTATTTTTCTTTATTATATTGTATCTATTCATTGTCGATAGTATCAATTGCTTGCTTTTTGTGATTTCCTTAGTTTATTTGTACAATAAATGTAGGTTATTTGTAGGGTAGTAATTGTAGGGGTCACTTGAGGCACGCTATGCTTACAGGTAGCTATCCGATAACACTATCGTTAGTGAGTGCTGTTTGTATTTTGTACTATTGTTGATATCTTGTCAAATTGCAAATTTAGTTAAATATTACATTTAAATATTAATTGTAGTTTCTTTATTCATACAGAATTTAGTCAAATTTACCAGAACTTCCCGTACTTCCCAAATTCACTAATTCCTTGAACGTGACGATAGTGAGTTGTTATATGTGCGATTAGTTTGCTTGGGAAACAGATTAACTTGCTCATGTAGTTGTTGTTGTTCCCTAAGCTGCCTGGCCGAACAGCCCCGAGTCCCTAAGGAAGGCCATGGCCATGGTTGGGCTTTCCCACAGAGCTCTCAAGGAGTGTAGATTGTGTTGTTGGCGTAAGTGGTTGTGTGACATGCAGTCTTCTATGATGTGTTTAATAGTTTGGGGTGCTGTGTTACAACCTGGGCAGGAGTCGACGACAGAGTCATCCAGTCTATTCTGATAGCTCAGAAGGGCTGGATAGTGTCCGCATCTCAGCCTGGCCAGGTGGACTCTGTGCTTGCGAGGAAGGGAGGATTCAGAAGGATGGATTTCGGGAGGTCGTGCCTGCAGCTGCGTGTTGTCTATGAGTGAGTGGATGGAACGGCGAGAGATATGAGTATGGATGTGCTTCTGGAAGCTGGTTTGGGGTGGGCAGGGAGGGAGAGAAGATAGTACAGTGAACCCTCAAATTACGCGGGGGATGCGTACTGTGCTGTCGGCGCGTACGTTCGTTTGCGCGTACATGGGAGTTAAATATATATGGGGAAAAAAGGTATTGGTCTGGGTCCGACCGAAAGTTGTACTATTTCTACCTTTCATCACCTAAAAAACACAAATATATAACATATTACTGAACAAATATGCTTTTATAACCTAATCTACCACACAAAATACATTTAATGTATAAAAATAAGACACAAACGTAAATTAACTCACATTGGTAGTGGTTAAGCAACGCCGATGTTATGGATCTGCGCCATCGATCGATAGCGCTGCACCCGAAAGTTCCGAAACGGATCGACCGAAATAACAGGCCTAGCCGCCTAGGCCTACTTCAATTCAATTCAATTCAATTCAATTCAATTCAATTCAATTCAATTCAATTCCTTTATTTCATAATATAGGCTACATTATATAACATATATTACATAGTGGATGAGTAGTAAATTTTCACTACAATAAAAGTATGTACAATAGATAACAGTGTGAGTTTTTTACACTAATGTTATACAGAAATGAATCGTATAGCGACTGCTAAACTTATTCTCCCTTAAGTGCCAAAAATATAAAATAAACATTATTAAAACAACAAATTAGTCGTAAATGCAAACTGATAAAATTAGTACAAAACTCAAAATAGATAATAAATTATTATCCGATTGAATAAAATGAGAGATAAATACAGAATTTAAGCAACATTATAGGTTTGACTCCTGTAAGGAGATAAAGAAAACCTAATATTTAGTAGTGGCCCCGTAATCATTGACGAACATGCCTATTACATAAGGCATCCTCTTCAAACACTAATCCGCCGTAGTTTGAATCTACCGCGCAGAGCATTTAAAAAACTGAGGAGCCTTCATCATGAGCGCACGCGACCTCACTCATGGCTTCAGTCATTATGAATTGGGTTCTCACTACGAAAAAACTTCGTAAAAAATAAAAACAAAAAGAAAATAAGAATAACTATCTAATAAGCTTTCCATCATATCGTGGATGTACTTGTGTGGATCTTTGACCAGACGCTACTGCAGGCATCATTCTTCCTTCACTGACATATCAAGTAAACCAAAATCCTGAATACATCAACGAATGGGAAGGGGATGGTCGGGAGGGCCCCAGTCGTCAATGATTACGGGGCCACTACTAAATATTAGGTTTTCTTTATCTCCTTACAGGAGTCAAACCTATAATTTATTAGTGGCCCCTCCATCATTGACGAACATGCCTGATTTCTAAGACTGGAGGGGGACATTCGTAATCATATCATAACTCTAGAAAAGCAGATAATCAAACAACCACATAGTATTCTTACTCTTGTAAAAAAGAGATATTCGGGTGCATAAACTTTATACAGCCTAAATCTTCAAAAAGGGGTACAAGCAGGAGCGTGCTTCAAAGAAGCCTGCTTGAAAAAAAGGTTAACTCTGAGACTCTGTACACAGATCTGCTTGTTAAGAAGGCACCCCACTTAAAGTAAGTGGTGAAAACTAAAAACTTATAAGTTTACATGTGCACATATAAACCCCATTAACTAGTGGATATATTCCTAAAAATATAACCAAACATAAATGAATTCTTGTACATTCATAGAAGTACTGAACTCGTGTACTTATGGAGAAGTAATTACTTCAAAAGTAGAAGTCGTAGTTGCAACTACCGAGATTTCTCAAAAATCTATTGCTTCACAGCCAAAGCTACTTACAACAAGAATTGTTGTAACACTACTATTGGCCTTTAGCACAATTTCCTGCAATAAATACTACAGAGAATTTTTTTAAAACAATGCCTACAAACAGTATCCCAGCTCGTATGTTCCGAACACATACTCCGGAGGGGTCTAGGGTGTCCTATGTCACACTGACTGCACCCTCCCCCCCCTTTTTCTTGAAATTAAACAAAACGTGACTAAAAGGGCCACCTAGACCCTCTGCCGTAAAGCTATACATGGCAAGGAAGGTTTGTCCAGAGCTACTGAAAGGTATCGCGTCAAAAAACTCCTGATTAGAGGCCCACAACTGTGTGGACTTAATAACTTCCACCGAAAGATTATTAAGGAAACGTAAAGAGGCTGTCCCCTTGCGTAAATCGTGGGTCTTACCCACAACGCCGGGATTCTTCTCTTTAAAGTCCTTGACCAAGAGAGAAGCCAGTGTACGCTCCATCAAGCGTTCACCCGGACTTGCGACCCATAAAGCACCCTGGTGATTTAGAGGTGCCACTCTTAAATATTTGGTTAGAGCTTGCACTGGGCAAAAAAGATGGTGCACCTTTCCCCTTTTTAACGCTGGCACCGTGAACTCTGAAAACACGTGTTCACTGTGCTCATTCTTGGCTAAGAATCCTGGGGAATGTGCAATGTGAATACACTCATGAAGCCTATCAAACCTGAGGCAAATAGGTGTGTTGCTCATCGCCGCCAGCTCAGATACTCTGTTCCCGGTAGCCAAAGCCATAAGGAATACTGCCCTTTTGTAAAATCTGCAGTCTTTGGTACATACGGGAACGAGAATAACTACGATGCTTTGTCCAGAGACCATGTAGGCCTGAGCTGACGGGGAGGTGGGCGGAGTTTAAAACCTGCCCTCATAAATCAATTTCAGATAAATGTTTCTGCATGAACAGATACATTAAATAATTAACAACCAACGCCACCGAGGGCACAGTTTGGTTTGTTCTAAGAATCCAAGACATAAAAGCTTGCCAATGCGATTGAAACTGTCGCTTTGTAGACTGGGTATATTGATTCGTGAATATCTTGGTCACGTCGCTACCATATGGTGCTAGCCACTTGGCCTCCTGAATGTCCATAATGAACAAGTCCGCGAGGTTTCTAGGTTGCCAATTGTGTTCTAAGTGGAACAACCCGACCGGGAGTGACACTGGGTGCGGGCACCACGTGTACAAATGCTGGTACCAAACTTCACCGGCCACAGGGGCGCGATTAGCGAGACTACGCCTCGCTAATCCTGTAGTTTGTTGACTACGTGGCACATTAGAGACGCGTCTGGCGGCGGAAAATAGATAAATGGAACTCAACCTGTTCTCGTCCGTCATCAGAGCGTCAGGTCCGCCCGCCGGCGTTATCGTCCGGCGGGTGAGGTACAGTGGGAGTTTGCAAGTCTTCTCAGACGCAAACAAATCCACTTGTGGATGGTAATGCTCCGCGCATGCAAGAGCGCCCATTCCACTGAAGTGCTTTGTCTCTGAGACAGAGCGTCTGCCCAGACGTTTGCAACGCCTGGGAGATAAGATGCGTGAAGATGAATGTTCAGCCTGTTGGCTAGTATAAAAATCTTTTCTGACACGTTTAGCCACTTCCGAGATCTTATTGACCCTTGTTTCTGAATACAGTGAACCACATTCAGATTGTCCATTCTGAAGGCCACCGACTAGCCCCGTAAAGCAGAGCCGTGAGCCTGAAGGACAGATAAGGGGACTAGTAAGTCTTTGACATTGATGTGGAAGATTTCTAAATGGGACCAAAACCTTTGACCCTGATGCCCGAGGTTTGACTAAAAGCCCCAACCTATCGTGCCTGACGCATCCATGTCCACCCATACCGACGGCGGAGGAGAGGTTCATGACATGACTGCGTGCAACCTTTCTCTCGTCGCCCAAACCGCTAGTAAGTTGTGTAATAACGTTGGGATAGGCCATACTATCCCCGCCGGTAATAGTGGGAAAAATTTGTTGCCCTCCAAGATTAAACGTTAGACTTTCAACCGGCCCAACTTCACAGTTAGCTGAACCCCGTTGAGAGAACCGACTAGAGATTCCCAAAGTTTCTGTGTCGTATTCAGACTGTGGAGAAACATAAACAGTTTTTGCGAAATCTGTTTCGAGTGTCCACACTCTGACTCAGAGTGAGAGAAGCTGTGTCCTCGACCAGCCCTATCCCCTGAAATACTCGTGGGGGAACAAGGGATTGACTTTTACTAAGTTGACCTTGAATCCTAGAGATATGAGATGGTTTAACGTAACGTAGACATGACTGATGCGTAACCTTTCTGTTTCTGCCACCACCAGTTAGTCGCCCAGATACCACCAGACCCTGATCCCTTGTTCTAACAAGGGCATCAGGGCTTGCGGGGACCTTGCTTGAATGCTTGTGCCAAATTGAAAACAGTCTTCCAAACTGCTGGTGAAATCAAAGAAGGAATTAGAACTGGAGACAGAACTACTTGGCTTGCAATACGGTCAAGAAGTTTCTTCACTAAGAACATCCTCAGATCCTGCCTTGCTCTAACTGCCTCTAATAAGGCCGTCCGAATATCTCCTAAAGACTTGGATGGAAGTCTGGAGAAGCAAGCGCCGGGAAAGTTCAATGGCTTTCCTGACTTCCGCGGCTTCTATTGCCTGAGAAGAGCGTAACAGAGACTTTGTTACTTGCTGGGAACCATATATTGCGAAAACAGTTTAAACGCTTTTCCTCTTAACCTAAACTCGCGGTCTAGGTAAGCTGGGGAAGGCGTGCTAATGGCAGCCAAGCAGAGGGGACTCCGCCGGCACCAAAAACCGGAAGAGAGAACCAAGAATGGCGTTCTGGAGGGATTTGGTGGTAAGAATAAGTCATGGTTATAATAACTTGGAATGTCCTTAATATGAACATCCAAAACATTTCCGTAACATTGCTACCCCTGACTCATCAGGCCCGTAAAAAGAGGCATAGCTCCTGTTTTTTGACTGGCGCCTTGTCTAAAGGAGGGGGAGATATGTCTGATATGACTCGCACAGTGGAAGTAGTGAGAGCTGCTGTGCCTGGCACATTGGAAATTGGGTCTGACACAAGCGGATGGCTAGGTATTTTAGCTAAAGCAAAGGATGTAGCCAGAGGTCGCACATTCGTCGACATCGCGGGATCTCCCGTATCAGAAGGAGTTTACGGCATAGGGCCAAAGAACCTATTAAGTGCATTCAATAGTAGTCCATCAATCTCTTCCGCCGGTACATACCTAGCCGATGACGAACTCCGTGGAGATTCGACAGTACCCTGAGAGTCGCCTAGAAGGTGACTGGACTCTTCAACCTCCATCTCTGAGACCAGAGATCGTTGTTCTTCATCCGTTAAGTCTGGCTTATCATGGGAAGATCCCGCCGAAGCCGGGACCTCCACATGTTGCCATGTTAAAACTGGGGTAGAAGATGGTACATCGGCATCCCGTGGACGTCAGCACTAGTTGAGTCACAAAGGGATGTGTTCTGTCCTGCCAGGACTGTGAGTATCGCCATACACCTTGGCTGTGGCTGTCCCTCGCTTGCGAGCTCGGTATACTCTCTGAAAGAGAGCCCTGTAAAGGTTTATGATAATTAAAAGCTCCCATAGCTCATTAACACATTGAAAGCAGAGCTGGTGAGCAAAATCATAAAGTATACTAATTAATTTAATTTATATTTAATTGTATTAAAATAAATTACTATAAATAAACACAATATTATCCTAATATAATCATAGAAAATATATATGGTTATTATTATTCAGTGATTAAATTATTTCATTAACAAATAAAAATAATATAGGGATACCTGATCTTAACGGCGTTGAACATACAGCAATGAGAGGTTCAAGTGCCGACATGACAGAGACTGGGGGAAAACTACCCCGCCCCCGGGAACTACCTGGTCACCTGGTGCAACACCGGTACTCCGCCCTGGAAAGAGAATTTTCCGGGGATTAATGCTCATAGGGTTACACCCAAAAAATGGTACAAAATATGTGTCACAAGACCGCCGGTCAACGAACCGTAGCACTCCACCACTACTTTTCGTTTTCCTTTAGTTTCATATTAAAGATTTCAGGATATATATACCTGTCCAGAAGATTTTAAGCATATCTTTTGAATCCTCATAAAGATGAAGTATATCTTTATTAAAGATGAAGTCTTTCAAGTATCCCTTCACACTTGAAACATTAGTAAGATTCCGGCATCTTTTTATCCCATAAAAGGTTATACCGAAGGTATAACCGCCGGGTTTTATATGCAATGTCAAACCAATTGTACCTGCCCCAGACCTTTTTTGTAAAAAGGTCGCCGGGAGGGAAAGACTAAACAAACAAACAACATTGTTCCAATTGTTTATTAAGGATTTCAGCATATCTTTTACCTGTTCGAAAGAATTAAGCATAACTTCTGAATCCTCATAAAGATGAAACATATCTTTATTAAAGATGAAGTCCTTCAAGTATCCCTTTACACTTGAAACACTAGTAAGATTCAGGCATCTTTTTATCCCATAAAAAGTCTAAGCCTATCTTAATCTCTAATCCGGCTTCTGCCAGAAGCCCTCATAGATCGCCGTCTTGAAGGCCGTGATACCCTATTGTATCAATCAATTGTTTGGCAAATTATCGCGAATCGCAAAACCGTTAATATAACCACCCGAAGGTACAACCGCCGGGTTTTATATGCAATGTCAAACCAATTATACCTGCCCCAGACCTCTTTGTAAAAAGGTCGCCGGGAGGGAAAGACCAAACAAAATAACTGTGTGGAGCCCCCCTCGCCGGGAATAACACAGGAAGCCTGATCCCAGGCTTGACCACAGAAAACGCAGTTTCTGATGAGCCCTCAAGCGACCAAACTCGTCGGGGTAACTTACCTATTTTAGCCATCCTGACTAAAACTCGGTAAACAAAAACGGTGTTCTCGGAGCAACGAGAAAAAACGCCGGAAAGGTAACCCACACCAAACGAGACATAACAGGAGGGCGTAATGCATAAAGCAATGAATAACACAGGAAGCCTGATCCCAGGCTCGACCACAGAAAACGCAGTTTCTGATGAGCCCTCAAGCGACCAAACTCGTCGGGGTAACTTACCTATTTTAGCCATCCTGACTAAAACTCGGTAAACAAAAACGGTGTTCTCGGAGCAACGAGAAAAACGCCGGAAAGGTAACCCCCACCAAACGAGACATTTTAACACATTTTATACAAAGGGTGTGCGCAAAATTAGGGATACCTGAACAGGAGGGCGTAATGCATAAAGCAAAAACCGGGGCAAAGGTAGCCATGACAGAGACTGGAGGGAAACTTACTCCAGGTTCTGCATAGACCCGCCGGGACCCAGCTCTGGAAAAATAAAATTTCCAGGAATTAATGCTCATAAAGATTCTTGAGAATGCCATAAGAAAACTTAACCTAAATAAAGCTTGTGGGCTGGATGGTATATATGCAGAACATCTTAAATATGCAGATAAGTTGTTAATAGATAAACTTAGTTCTTGCATCACCAGTCTATTTACGCATGGTGTCCTGCCGGAGTCTATGATATCCGTAATACTTGTTCCTGTCATTAAAGATAAATCAGGTAAAATTACAGCAAAAGACAACTACCGCCCAGTAGCACTTGCTAGTGTGGTGAGTAAGGTAGTTGAAATGATAATGCTAGAAAGAATGTCTGCATATATTGTCACCAGCAGCAATCAGTTTGGCTTTAAGAAAAATCACGGCACAGACCAATGCATATATGTGCTGAAAGAAGTGATTGATACATACAACAAACTAAATAGCTCAATTTTCTCTTATTTTCTTGATGCAAGTAAGGCTTTTGATAGGGTGTGTCACAAAACCTTATTTGAAAAATTAGTTAACAGGGGAGTGCCTAGCTATATTGTTAGGATACTTATTTTCTGGTATGCTAATCAAAAAATGTGTGTAAGATGGGGCAACATCCTGTCAGGCTCTTTCGCCGTAACCAATGGTGTTAGGCAGGGGGGGATATTGTCTCCGTATCTTTTCAACGTCTACATGGATGATCTTAGTCTGGAGCTGAACAAGACTCGCACTGGGTGCTGTATTGGCAGCACCATTGTAAATCATCTCATGTATGCTGATGACCTAGCCTTAATCGCGCCCTCTGGAGCAGGACTGGATAAATTATTAAGAGTATGTGAAAAATTTGGAATCGAACATTCAGTCAAATTTAATCCTATAAAGAGCAATATCATAATATTTAAATCTAACCTTCTATTGAAATCAAAGCTACCTAAATTCCATTTGTATGAAGAAATTATAGAAGAAGTAAGTAAAGTAAAGTATCTAGGACACTATATTTCATGTGATCGCTCAGATGATGAGGATATGGGTCGTCAGCGAAGGCAACTTTACATGCAGGGAAATTCAATATTAAGAAAATTTCATATGTGCACATGGGATACAAAAATAACATTGTTCAACTCCTACTGCTCACCAATGTATACAGCACAACTATGGTGGAACTATAAGAAAATGACAGTGAATAGACTAAGTATCTCATATCACAATATCATGAAAATGTTTCTGGGGCTCTCAAAATATGAGAGTACAAGTACGCTATGTGCCTATATGAACTTACACTGTTACAAATCACTCATTAGAAAGCTAACATATAAATTCATTCAGCGCCTTAACACTTCTGAGAACAGGATCATTAAAATGCTACAAACTCCAAGCATAGTGTACACCTCCAGGATCCAGGCACACTGGAGGAAGTTGCTCTATATTTAACCTTAAGTAATGATTTCAGGTCTGCTACTCTACAGAATTAGCATACCGGTACTGATCCTCATAGTGCAGTACAGTACCGATATTCCTATACTGTACTGTAGCAACATACTGTACCGGAAGCTAAATGATGTGAGGCATGGTACTGTACACAATTAGGACAGTGGTTTTGGTAACACAGTAGTTTGATGACCACTGTTTTTGGTTGAGGCAGTGCTGTGAACTACATGATAGCAAGCTGGGTATTATTTAATTTCTTTTTATTTTATGTAGCCTATGTCCAGTAGCTTATATATATTTATATATATTTATGTTACTGTAAGGTATATATGGACCCCAGTATGGTCCCCTCTGTACTGTGTGAGTCTGAAATAAAGTATTATTATTATATTATTATTATTATTAACCCACTCATGTTCGCACACAGGTGTTAAATAACCCGCCGGGTAACGAGACGTAATACTCAACGACCACAGCTCGCTACGCGGTGGGGTTTCCTAAGTAAAGGATTTCAGAATATCTTAATTTGTCCAAAAGATTTATGAATACCCTCTGACATAATATATAAAGACCATCATGGCGTTTATAAGTGATTAAGTCTTTCCGGTGGTGTTTGTTTCCAGATTAAATTTTGGAAAAAATCCCCTAAAAAAGACGCCGGCCCCCGAATTATCTCGTAGATAAAAAACTGGGAAGCCTGACAAATATACGAGATCTAACTTCTGCCGAAGTATCTTTTTAGATCGCCGTATGTTGAAGGCGGCGATACAAAACGTATCCCTCAAATGTCTGGTTAACTAACTGAATTGTAAATTCGTTATTCTCATCCGTGTAAGAAGCACCCGCCGGGTGTGAATAATAGTTTAAAAAACGTTAACCCCAATTGTGCCCTAAAGCGCCGTATGTTGAAGGAGGCGATACACAATGCATCCCTCAATTGTCTGGTCAACTAAACTGAATTTTGCAAATTCGGTCATCCCACCCTTCCAGGTTGCACCCACCGGGTGATTTAAAGTTTAAAAGTTAACCCCAATTGTTTCTATCCCCACTTCTTTGAAACAGATCGCCGGGGAGGAAATACAACTACAGCATAGTTTTATATTGGCTTTGCAAAACCGAAAAAACTACAAACAACACGTGTCCGTATGAACACTGTTAGATGGGTACAGCCAACCCGCCGGGAATCAGAAGGAGCCTGAAACAGGCACCCCAGAGACGCAGACCTGGGGAGCCACAGACACCCACTCGCCGGGGAAACAAGCCTGTTTTAAACCACGCGTGGCCAAAACTTGGCAACCAGCCGGGGTTATCAAGGTGAAACCGAGAAAAATCCGCCGGAAAAAACCCACCCCGTCCAGATACCATCTGAACGCAACACCGGACCGAGGCGTAGCTAAAACACAACTAACGCCGGGCCCAACATAGTCCGTGGAATTAGCCAAAACACAACTAACCCAGGACACATAAATAGTCCGTGGAATTAGCCAATACACAACTAAACCAGGATACACATGACACAGTAGTACATATTTAGAAAATAAATCAATAACACTTGTATATGTGATAAAGCTACGAGAGGCTGGCTAGGCCTAGGCAGACGGATAACAGTAACATGTCGGAATATAAACAAAAAGCACTGAATTATATCACAACAGGAACCACCGCCAACACACCACTGTAGCAAACACTTCCGGCAAAGGGAAGAACTGACTCGGGACCCAGAAAAAACTTCACTAAGTGAAGAAAAATACGCTGGGAACGACAGCAAAAATACGCTACCTCATCAGAAAGATAAAAGGAAGCAATAACGTGTAATGAAAGCCGCCTGCATCACAAAGCTAGCTAACTGTGAAAAAGTTCACCTGTCCACAACAGGACCACGAGGGTACATCCGAAATAGATGCCCCAAACATACGACCCAAAATACACTGCACTGCGGGCAACCAGCCCAGGACACTCCTGCTACGCATATCCTAACCTTACTCGATACATCCCGGAGTAAACAAATGAGAAAAAACTCACTAGGGACGCAACAAATGCGGAACCCGCGGAGCGTGGGGAGACAGGTCCGGGCAGGCTGAGCGCAGAGCAGAGAAGGAAGAATGACGCCTGCAGTAGCGTCTGGTCAAAGATCCACACAAGTACATCCACGATATGATGGAAAGCTTATTAGATAGTTATTCTTATTTTCTTTTTGTTTTTATTTTTTACGAAGTTTTTCGTAGTGAGAACCCAATTCATAATGACTGAAGCCATGAGTGAGGTCGCGTGCGCTCATGATGAAGGCTCCTCAGTTTTTTAAATGCTCTGCGCGGTAGATTCAAACTACGGCGGATTAGTGTTTGAAGAGGATGCCTTATGTAATAGGCATGTTCGTCAATGATGGAGGGGCCACTAATAAATACTAGTATTAGTGACAATAATTATAATTACAAATTAAACTGGTGATGGGCTGGTCTATCAGAGTGAGAACTGAGCGATCTCTGCCATACCCATAGCTTACTCTGACTGTTCCTTTTACTTATATATTTTCTAGATCTCAAGTGACGGCGTCTCTTCCGTGGATTGACCTCCCAATCTACCAAGATTGGGAGCCAAAGCATCACATTTTTCCTTTGCCCCTCAACTTTCTCTTCATAATTGGTGAGGGGCACAGGGCCCTGGGTGGGGCTTTGATTTCCCGGGCGTTTCCGCACCCTCCTCAGCTCCCGCCATGGAGTGGCTTCGGTCACCCAGGCTTTATTGTGGTCGGCAGGGAGGGTTCTGTGGGGGCGCTCGGTTATGGCCTTGGCCTTGCTCGGGGCCTTGGGGCTGTTCGGCCAGGCAGCTTGGGGAACAACAACAACAACAACAACAACAACAACAAATTAAACTTTAAAATGTAGGTTACTTAAAATATTAAAAATATAGTAAAACATAACCCGTCTAAAATGAATAAAAGTAGATAAAATTAGATTTATATTGTAAAACTATAAATGAGTAAGAGTCAGTACATCACAGTAAAATTTAATCTAGATTTTGATCACGCAGTAAAAATTATAATACAAACTTGCATTATAAAAAATAACAAGATAATGATAATTATATGAGCTAATAACCTTAATAAAAACAGGGACCCCGCCTGTCCTCGTGCCCTTGTACCCAGGTTATTCTGGATGTGAGAACATTTAAATCCTCGTCTAGCACTTCAACATTATACGCCTTTCTATGATGCTCAATTACATGTTGCATTAGATATCCTTCTTTGAAATATGGAATATTATGCCTAATTATGGGGTTATGAGATTTCAACACTCTCTTGCAGTACCTAGCCTGAACCAAAGCTACGCGATGATCCAGTAATAACTGATTACATCGAACTGCCGTTATGTGATTACTGGCATACGGAGGTACGTCACAAATGCGTTTCAAAGATTTACTAAAAGCAATTTTAAAAGTTTTATAAATGTTTGATTTAAAAGACATGCTATGATTCCATAGTGGAAGGCCATAGTCTGGTAAGCAGTAAGAGTTAAAAAGAAATAAAAGAGCATCTTTATTTACAAATTTAAAATCTCTAAGAATGCTGTTAAAAGCCGAATACAAATTATTTAGTCTAAAAGTGATGTCCTCCGTATCTGTAAAGTTATGAAGCAATTTATGACCAAGATATTTAAAATGCTTCACTACCTCCAGTGGGTCACCGTTCAGCTCGATGCTTTGAGCAGGCTCAGACATTTTTGTGCTAAAAATCATACATTTTGATTTATCTCTATTTATCATAAGTTGGTGGTCATCTATGCTAGTACAAAGTTTGCTGTATAAAATAGCTATGTCTGCAACTGACCCAGCCAGCAGAACTAGATCATCAGCATAGCCCAGGATATTACATCTCATATCTCCCATTGTGCAACCAATTTCAGTTTTAACTACTTCATTAAAAATTTCATTTAATATAAAAAATTAACAAAAAGGCGAGAGAACTCCCCCCTGTCTAACACCCTTCTCAATGTAACTGTAATCACTGCATGATGTCTGCCATTTTACATTTGCTTTTTGATTTCTTAAGTAATGTAGCACAATAAAAATAATGTCTACCAGTAGATTACTGTTAAAAAACCTTTTTGCTAAAATAAAGTGATCAACTTGATCGAAGGCCTTGCTAAGATCTATAAATGTGGCTAGTGCTGACTTTTTGCAGTTAGTATACTTTTTCATTACATCTTTGAGGATAAAACAAGCATCAGTAGTTAAGGATCCAGCTTTAAAACCTAGCTGTCTAAAATTTACATTTATTTTTTCTGTTACAATGTCTAGAATATATAATTCGAAGACTTTCAAGAGACACGAGGACTGCATTACGGGTCGATAATTGGAAGATTCTGTAATGTTTTTCTTGGTGTCTTTTAGTATAGGAGTGATAGTGCCCTTCAGTAAGTTCCCAGGGAGATAGCAATGCATAAAACAAGTATTTAAAAAGTGAGCAAGATTTTCTAAAAAAAAATCCGAGGAGTTTTTTAAAAACATTGTGTGGATTTGGTCATGGCCTTGACCAGAGTTAAGGTGCAGAATGTACTTCCTTAGTGTATTGCTTGATATTATTAGGTTAATTTTTTTTACCCTGAGGCCACATTCGTTTAAGGTGATCACAGAACTCCGTTTCTGCTTCAGGACTGTTTACCGGTTGGCCAAGAAGAAATTTTTGATAAAATATTTGTGTGATGTCCGAATCACCACTCTGACCGTCAATTACATTGGATGACTTATTTAATCCCCTCTTTTTCCTTACATCATTCCAAAAGTTAACCTTATTTTTTAGCGCAAATTTGTCCATAACAAACTTCGTTTTCTTCATTTACTTTACAATCATTTAATGCCTGTTTAAACTCCTTCCGACTGTTTAACATTTCCTGATGGTGTACCGTCCCTCTTGTCTTACCATGACCAACCCAAGTAAGAAACTTCTCCCTGGCAACACTGTGTTTGGCCTTCACACAACGATTCCAACCTGGAATTACTTTAAATTTGTCTAATTTAACTGAACGACGTGCATACTCCTGGCTGGAGCTCTGAATACTCATAGTTAGTTTTTCATACAATTCATCAATTAACTTTAGATGGTTAGGGTCCCGACAGCCCAAACTTTGGCATTCATGTATAGGCAAAGAGTAAAAGTTTTGTAGCTTGTTGTCCACTAATTGCATAATGTTATCTAGTTCATCAAATGTAAGTTGTTGTTGTTGTTGTTCCCCAGGCTGTCTGGCCGAATAGCCCCAAGGTCTCGAGCAAGGCCAAGGCCATAAACGAGCGCCCCCACAAAATCCTCCCTGCTTACCACTAACAAATCCCGGGTGACCGAAGCCACTCCAGGCAGGGAGCTGAGGAGGGTGCGGAAACGCCCGGGAAACCAAAGCCCCACCCAAGGCCCTGTGCCCCTCAGCAATTATGAAGGGAAAGTTGAGGGGTAAGGGAAAAATGTGACACTTTGGCTCCCAATCTGCCAACTTCTAGGTTGGCAGTAGGGAGGTCAATCCACGGAAAAGACGCCGCCACTTGAGATCTAGAAGATATATAAGTAAAAGGAACAGTCAGAGTAAGCTATGGGTATGGCAGAGATCGCTCAGTTCTCACTCGGATAGGCCAGTCCATCACCACATGACTAGAACCCAATCCTCTCAGCATCAGCTAGGAAAGGCCCTAGAAAGCCGCCTTTGGCGGGTGGATAGCTCCCCTATTTCAACTCCTTTCAGGGTTGGGCACCCGCCCTCAAATGTAAGTTTATTCCAGTTAATACTATAAGGTACTTCATTTGGTAATTTCGTAGATCTCATGCATGAAAAACCATTTTCAAAACATACAGTCACCTCTAATGGTACGTGATCAGACCCAATTATATCTTTGAGTATATTTACATTATTCACTTTAATAGAATTATGTTTCTTACCTATGACGTGATCAAGCCACCTGGCGGCTGAGTTACCGTAACCAACAAAAGTACACGAGTCATTATCAAGCATGTCTACGTCAAAACATTTTAAATCGTTTCTCTCCATAAACTCCAACAAGTTTCGCCAAGCTCTGCCTGAATAGGGATCAGCATTAAAGTCACCTACCAGAAAAATATTATCATGCTGTGTATTACTAATATACTCTTCTAATTTAGCAAGATTTTCCAAATATCTGTTTAGTGTTGCTACCTGCCAAATATCACTGTTTATATATATGTTAATAAAACTGACGTTAAACCCAAATAAAGTTACATTAAAAAACATCATATTTAGTAATGGTTCTCTCCGTCAATGACGTGAGAGCCTTCTATATATAAGGGCTCCCCGGAGACCCCCGTGAGGGTCCCGGAAAAAGCATAACGCGACCCAAATATATAAAAAGTACATCCTAGGGTGAAACCCTTTACTTAGTTCCTAGGAAACGTCATTAAAAAAGGTAACCATTAGAAAAAGAAAGAAATTTTTTATGAGTAAAGATTAGAAACATGAATGTTGTCTTACTAAATCAACTAGTGCGCCGTTATACAGTCCTTCCCTTGCACGCGTCCCCCAGCTGATCACGCTGGGTTTATACGTCCTTCTTGTGGTCGCGTCCCGTGCGACAGGTTGGACTAATTTTGTGCTCTCAGGATGTGCTACTTTTCATCTTTAGACGTTTCCTGCTGCCTCTTCTGGGAAGTATATGTTACCTCGTAGTAAGGAGGCGTCATAGATATGTATGTATATTGAACATTTCCAGAGAGCTGACGACTTCCACGGGACGCGCCACATGCTACGACCATTATTATTATATGAATATTATTTTTATTTTCTGTACAGTATTTCTATCATTTTCCTCTTTATATTATTACATTATGTTATGTAAGCCAGGTTAGTTAGAATGCCTCTATTTCAGTTTTTAGGCTTCGTTAGTTTAGCTAGCGGACGCCAGTTTTAGGGATAGGCTAGGCCTTTGCCTTTTTTCCATCAATGCTTTTATAAGCTCCGAAATTCAATATTCTTAACACCTTAAGAGCGGCCTATGCGGTTTATTTATATGTACCGCCCAGCGGGGTGTTTTTAGCCAAAATAGGGCTGTTTACGTGATCATTTTCATGCCTAAATAAGACCCAGAACGTAAAACAAGTATCTATCCCTGAAAGGGCATAAACAGAGCTTTCGAATGACACCATAACGATCCTTTTATGATGGCTAGTTTTCTTGCAATAACCGTGCAACGCGAGTGCAAAAAGCATGTAATTAGCCACTTTCCCGATACAATTCCGTATATAGCGAGTGACAGAGGGAGGAGGGAGGTGAGAATCGTGTCAGTAGGTTCGCCGCGGTGGTCTGGAGCAGTCATACGCTCGCTAGTCTCCTGCCACCACTTGTCTCTCTCTCTCAGCAACATTACGTGCTGAAATTGCCACTCGACCTATGTCGAGCGCCGCCACATAGTCCAGCTTTATTAAATACGACTTAAGTTGCGCCCCGACTTTTAGGGGTTAATTCTAACTAGCCTATCCATTCTTATAATTTTTTCAATTAATCGTTGATGCTATTCATTTCAACTTTTCTTGCTGATAGCCTAACTTTTTCTCTGAACGTTCAACGTCGCGCTTCGATAAAATTGTTTAATGGTGATCTAGCGGCTATCACATTTTCTTTTATTTCTTATCGAAAATTCCAGATGCTTCGAATTTCATCCTTTTGATGTTTTCGTGACATTGAGCATTTCTCTTTACATTTTAATAAAGTTTTTACGAAATATTTTCCTTTTGCACTGTATATAGCCTAAACAATTTATTAGACTTTTATGTCATACGTCTTCATAGTCTATGTACCTTCCAGGTTTTCTGTCTTGTTGCAGAGCGGATAAATGTTATTCTTTTATGATACTTTTGCCTGTAATTATTTTTGATACTTGCCACCGTAGCTTCCCTTTTCAAAAATATGATTTAAAGCTACGAACCAACCTTCAGTTGGGCCCCTTTTTAGAGTCTCACTCCGGTCCTTTTTAGGTCGGCTAGTGTTAGACTGGGCTTAATTATATCTCCGGTCACTAGGAGATCCCCGTGTACTATTTGAAGTCCGGGGGTAGCAGAGTATAGGCGGAGGTTGGGGGCCTCATTTGTATATCTTTAATTTGTGCCTACTCTGCCGGAGTTCTCTAGTTTATATCTACGAGGCTCCGGGTATTTTTACCTACCATTTTGCTTTTACTACAAGGTGCTTTTGTCATACACCTCACCCCCTTTCTTCCACTCGGAGTTTTTTCCGGTGGTACACTGTCATAGCCTTATCTCCGGGGCTCCAGAGTTAAGAACTTGTTCCCTCACCAGTTTTTATTAACTCCGGTTCACAAACACCGAGTGCTACTATAGCTCCGAGTGCAATTATGTCAAAATTCATATTTTACTCCGGTTCACTACAGACAGTATCTCCGAGTACTCTAACCCTTAAAGAGAATACATACTCCGGTTTCCATATACCGAGTTGTATACCACTCTAACTCCGGGTATTCAACAAAAGCGTCTTAACTCCGGTTCTCAAACACCGAGTTCTACCAACATAACTCCGAGTATCCCTTAGCGAGAACATATCTCCGGTTCTTATATAACTTCTAACTCCGGGTATACAACAATAGTGACTTCACTCCGAGTAGTCTAATATTGTCAATTAACTCCGGTTCCCAGACACCGAGTTCTGTCAACCAACTCCGGGTATTCAAACAATATTAACTTATTTCCGGTTCCAGACACCGAGTTATACCAATAGGCCTACCGAGTCCTACTAGCACACTCCAGGTAGGCCTATTCAATTATTATTCAAGTTGGCAGTCCTAGATGACGAAGTTCAAATTGGTAATTAATAGAATCACCTTCAAGAACTTTTTACAATACTTGTATATGCTTAGTATAGTACTTGAGATAACTCAATTTTAACAAAGTCCCGAGTAAAACTTCATCTATTTATCTATCTATTGCCTGACGCCGTGATCCCCGAAGGGGTGGCCACGAACGAACCGCCCCCATGCACCTCTGTCCCAAGTCAGTCGACGCCCCTCGCCCCAACCAGCACCGCCTTCGTTCATGTACTTCCTCACTCCATCCTTCCACCTCTCATTCGGTCTACCTCTCCCTCTCTGTCCCTCCACCTCGCTCTCGTACACCCTCTTAGTCATTCTCTCGCTTTCCATATGTTCCATATGGCCGAACCATCTCAAGTTGTTCCTTTTCACACTTTCCAGCACATCTACCTCCACACCACACCTCCTTCTTACTTTCTCATTAGTCTGTCTATCCCTCCATATAACTCCGCACGCACTCCTTAAGTAATTCATTTCCACTGCTCTCACTCTTGGTCTGAGTCTCTCAACCAACGTCCATGCTTCGCTTCCGTAAGTCAGTGTCGGGATTACCACACTGTCATGCAAGGACTTCTTCACTTCCATACTGACCACCCTATTTCTTGTTACTGCTTTTAGCGTTCCTACAACCCTCTTCCCCTGTTGTACCCTCTCCCGCACTTCTTCATCCATAGTCCCATCTTTACTCAACACACTGCCCAGATTCTTAAAAGAGTTGACGATCTCCATAGCCTGACCGTTCAGCTTCACCTCACACTCTGTGACTCCACCCCTTTCGAAGACCATAACCTTGCTCTTCCCCGCATTTACCTTCAAATTCCGTTTTTCGCACACTGTTCCAAACTCATTTACCAGACCCTGCAACTCCCATTCATTATCACTCATCAGAACTGTATCATCCGCAAACAGCAGCATAGGTAGCTTCCACTCAATTCCCTCCCTTTTCAGCGATACACCAACATCCACTGCTCTTGATAGTATTTCTTTCATGACTCCATCCATATATACAGTAAACAACCACGGGGACATCACACACTCCTGTTTCAAACCAACATTCAGGTCAAAGAACTTGCTCTGCTCACTCTCCACACGTACTGCCGCCTTTGCACCCTCATACATGCTCTTCACTGCTTTCAGCAACTTGCCCTCTACTCCGTATATTCTAAGTATATACTTATTTATACTCATTCAGAGTGGGACAAAAGGTGCACTACACTTTCCAATCCTAAATTATGGTACAAGGTTGTAGGATTATTCCTACCCTTTATTAAGAACAGTATTTCAATACCATAGTTACCCTGTTCATTCATGCATAGCCATATAGGTTAGGAGGATTAATAATTTAGCCGTCCGGCTGGCTTAGTTGATAGCGTCCCAGATAACCATCTGGCAGGTCTCGCGTTTCAATCCCCTCTCAGATTGAAAAGTTTTCAGGTATATAGCCGGCGGTTACCATCTCCCCACGAGCAAGGGGGATGGGTAATAGTCAATGGTAGACTAAAGAAAGCCAAGCGCTGGTGAATCCTCGAAGGAGAAGAACGGGCGCTATATAAGTAACCTGACGATTATTATTGTTATTATAATTATTAACTTTTATTCCCAAACAAAGGCGGTACAAAATTAAGAGATATTATCTCTCTTTCCTTAGACCAAGTATATACATGGACACGATTAACGGGTTGGTTCTCATCCATTCGTTTTACACAGATTTTACTGTTTTAACTACAACAGTGGAGCCCCCATTTTCGCTACACTGGTCTTCGTTGATTCAATTCTCGCACCACACACCAAATATTCCCAATTTCAATTCTCGCGCCAAAAGCCTCAATTCTCGCATCAAAATCCCAGCCGAAACCCGAAAAAATAGCAAAAATAACGAAAAACTCAACATAAAACTAGGAAACAAACAAAAACAATAATTTTGTTTTAACATAACGAAAGAATCTGCGAGGTGCTTGCCGTTTAGAGACTAAATCCGAGTGAATCTGAGATCCGATTGGCAAATGCACAAGATGCCGCCATCTTTGTATGACGTCATCACTAAGCAGACGCTTGCAGTTTAGCTAGTATCTTTGTTGACAAAACAACCGTTTGCAAGCTTTTTTGTGCCTGAACCCCTTATCTCTCGCGTTTATTATAACCTCTAGTACATCTAGTGATAGGGATGGTTGGCCTGGTGGTAGCAATGAAGGAATTTCATGCTCAAAACACAGAACAAAGACCAGTCCATGTCGAACGAAAGCGATTGAAATGCCTAGCCTAGACGATGTTTGCCTAGGCTAGGCTAAATATGACAATGATTTATAATAAAATCTGTGTGGTAAGTAATCTTCTCATAATACGTATTTATACGTCTTTTCCTCATAATATGTATTTATTGGATGTATTTGGGGCGAAATGGGTACTTGAGGGGTGGCTGGACGAATTTAGAACCTAGGCCTAGGCTAGGCCTAAAAAATTTCGCATGATAGAAACAATGCCCCAATCTACAGTATTTATGGTTAGGACTGTCATTTAGCCATGTCTACATTATTATTTACAATGCATAAGATTTAGGCCTAGGCTACTTGATGTAGCCTAGACAAAAAACATGTTTTCATAGCCTAACACTGGGAAAAAGTGCGGTAATTGTTTAGATTTTGGGCCTTTTTTTTCTAGTTATTAAAAACTTATTCTATGGTGTATTATATGATACAGTATAATGCATAAAATTTAATTTGTGTACAATAAAACATGTTTTCATAGGCAAAAAATAGATAAAGACGCAAATTTTGGCATGAGCACGGAACCGATTGAATTTTCCCCATAAGAACAGTGCCCCGATCTTGGCTGTTTCTATCCTAGCTCTATTTCTGCGGAACCGATTAGCAGCTAGGATGGGGGCTCCACTGTATTAGTAGATAAAAAAAAAAAAAAAAAAAAAAGATTTACAAAGAATCCCACATTATCACTCCTTCAATAAAGGATACTATGATATTGTCGTTCACGTATAACTACTAGTAGTAAATCAATATTTTGATTCACAAAGATTCCCAGGTTACCACTCCTCCAATAAGGATACTATGGCATAATCAGTATCATTCAAGGCTAACGCTTGAATACTCAACTCGACAATAAACATTTCATATTTTAGGCTCCGGACCAACTCTCGAGTTGGTGAAGGACCCCAATGGAAATACGCCTAACGGCCTTATTGGGCTATCCTTAGTTGGAATTATGCAAAGCTGGTACATGTCATATTTGTAACATACTATGTGGTACCAACTCGGTAAATTGCTAACTGAATAAATAATATTATTATTATTATTATTAATGATTCATTGAACCTCCCTCCGGTCCCACTTTGGGTCGGCGAGTGTCTGGGTCTGGGGCTCTTTTACATATCTTCGATCACTAGAAAACCACCACATTCTCTCTGAGTCAGGGTTTTAGCAGTGTAGGCTGAGAGAGGGACCCTCTTAGATATTTATAACATTGCCTTCTCTGCCAGAGTTCCACAAGTCTCATACTAGAGTTCTCCAATTAGATATTTTTCTCTATCATTTATTACGGAATAGGTTTTGTTCACTCTATTTCCGTCCGAATCTTGAGTCCTCCATACCAGTCCGAGAAGACTATTAGGTACTTAGTCAATTTTACCCCCGCACCTATTAACCTCTGAAGTGCGCATTCTGCCTGTGCGCATGTATTTGAGCTGTTTCCATCACTAAAATATTTATTTTACCATAAATAGCATTAATACTTATCCATATGCGCCTATTATAGGTTGATTATAAAGGTATTAACCTGTTACAACAATAAAACAAGTGGAAACAGCGTTTGGATGGTCAAAATCGGCGATACAGGCCGGGAGTTACATAATGTATGGCTGAGGCAACCTCCTTTCCCGCCACTTTTCACCAAGTCTGGAGAGACACTGTCGATCGATACTCTCTCTCTCTCTCTTGCACTCGCTTGGTAACAGTGATGACAATGCCCTGCTTGCAACTCGCTAATGTTAGCACGAAAATATACCACAGAATAAGGGAATAACAGGGAAAATAGGTGATAACTGAAGGAGGGGAGGAAAGTGGGGAAGGAGGGGAGGTAGAGGAGTGATATTTTGCATGGCCCAGGGGCAATTTTTTTTTTTTTTTTTTTTTTTTTTCGGTGTTTTAAATTTTTTTTTTTCCCCCTGACTCTTAAGAGTCTTCCTGCAGTCCGCCGGGGAACTATTAACCTGACAAGCGCGATATAGACCTAGGTGCTAGGGTAGTTATTTGTGCATTTCTAGCCCTGGATTCTGACAGAATTCGTTATATTTACAATATAAACCATTATTTGTTTTCGGTATGCTTTTATTTTACATATATGATGTATATATGAACCTTCAAGAGTGTTAAAATAAGTGGGAAAAGCATTTGGGTGGTGAAAAACGAAGATATTGGCCACCCGGTCATAATCTCAGGCGAGAGAGAGCCACAGGCAGCCCTCCCCTCTCGCTGTCTGGGAGTCAACTGAGACGAGCGGGGCGGTGTGTGCCGGTGTCTGGGTGTTGCATAACGATCTTTTATGCAACCCACTTGTGCTACATTATCGCGGGAGAGAAAAATAACCGATAAATGATGATAATAAGTGGATAAATAGGTGATAATTGAGGAGGGGGGGGGAGGGGGGAATAAGATGGGGAAGGAGGGGAGGGGGAGGGGTGAGAAACACATGGATGAGTACTAAAGGGGAATTATCTCACCTAGAGACAAAATCCTTTGTTTTGATAGGCCCTTTTTTTTTTTGGAAGGCTTTTTTTATGGTCTTGCTTCCGTGAGGCCTATCGCGTTCCCTATAGGAAGCCTTCCGTGAGGCCTATCGCGCTTGCCGGGTTAAGAGTCTTACGTCAGTCATTACCGAGTAATTTCTTTACCCCGAGTCCTCATACTACAAAGGACAACACTGGGAATTAATTTTCCGTCTGGCAATTCCCAAGTAATATTTTCCCCAAGTCCCTACTATAACAGAGGTCACTTCTTTAGGGTCTACTTATAGTAATGATTCATTAGCTTGTTTTCCTTACGCCTCAGCACAACATGCTAGAGTTCTGGGTATCCCTAGCACCAACCATTCCTTTTAATAAATTGTTCGACTAGGGTCTGTTTTAAAAAACCTGATAGAACCGATACAGTCAATTGCTATCTTATCTTTACACAGCTGGTTGTTCCAGTCCCACTTTGGGTCGGCTAACACTTAGTCCGGAGCTCTAATAATGACACCTCCAGTCAGTAGGAGTTCCCCGCGTTCTCGATGAGTCCGGGTTGCAGAGGTTGCAGGGGGTCTCTTCGATAACTATTCATTGCCTACTTCGCCGGAGTTCCACATTAACATACCAGAATTCTCCAGGTAGATAATTTTATCTATCCTTTATTACAGAATAACTTTCACAGGGCTCAATCATCCATTTCCCCATACACCTCTTAACCCTCCAGCCCCGGCTATGTATTCCATACCGAAACCCGGGTGTTTTGGCCGAAAAATGTCTACGCCTAGGCTACCGTATCTTTGTTATTCTGACTGCTTCCGCATTCCCGCGCATCCCCAAGCGTAGATGTGTTTCGTACCTGTAGAATGGCGTTAAGTAGAGCTCTCTAAGTCAACTGGTTCAGTTGTGATGATGATTTCATTGGAGATAACTTTATGGCAAAAACAGCCACTTTACACTACTTTTCGATACTTAACAATAACATACAGGCACACACGAACGAGCGACGCACTCCTTCTTGTGGCCGGAGATGCGGGGCGTCGGTCCAGCCGGCTGTTGTTTACATGCGTCGGACCGACGCCTCGCACACCAAGCTTACAGGCTTTGAGCTCATGGGTCTTTAACCCTTTACTAGCGGCACTCGACTTAAGTCGACTTAAGTCGAGTGAAAGAAACTGGGAGAAAACGGGTGAAAAATGGGTGAAGATCGAGTGAAAATGGGTGGAACATTTTTTTTTTTTTTTTTTTTTTCTATATTCCAACTTACTTCCTCTCGGGCATAGGCTGAGAGCCTTAACATTCACCGCTTTACAATGAAAAGTGAAGCCCGTGAGGTCTTGTTCCAGTCTAGGGAGTGAGACATGTGAAGCACGTAGAGTACAACGAGCACCTGCCATCTTGCCTTCACATGAGGCAAGGTGCTCACTCATGGCCCGAAACGACCCCATCTCTGAAGCCACCTCGTTCCCGTGCTTCACTGTCTCACCCCCTACACTCGGACTCTCACACTTACACACACACAACGCCACCTGTTGAGCAGATAACTCACCAGTAATGAACCATACGTCCGACATCTGTGGCCTCCCGGCCCACACTAACTCCAGTTCCCCCACCGCACGGGTGGATGACAGTGTGACCAATAGTTAGCGAAAAGTGAACAATGTAGCAAAATCAGCTAAACTTCCATCTTTAAGGTAACACTGTCAGGGCTCCACAAGTGCTACGTAGCTGTATGTGGTGTCATTGTGTATCGATTTCCGCCTAGTTTTCGGCACAATACAGTTCCTTTCATGCTGATGGTTGATATAGCAGTCAGAATGGCCTGAAAAGGCCCAAAACGGCCACAGACCCCCCGCTAGACAAGGGTTAAGAGCCCTTCCGGGTAGCTCGGGTGTGTTTTTTATGGGCGTTCAAGAGCCCTACCGGGTCTGGAGGGTTAATCACACAGGGTTATTTTGGCAATTTGGCTGAGTCAGATCCTGGACTCCGTGTCCCCATAATTGACGAGGATATTGTTACGACCGGGGCTACGAATAAAACAAGGGCACTTAACCCGGGAAATGCCGGGAGACTCTTAACCCTTTGGCGCACCTATAGTTTCCAATCAAAGTTTTTCCCACTCCCAAAATATATCTCAGCTCACTCAGAGCCAGTTTTGTGCCCGGCGATAATTTGTTTCTGTGACGTTTTTATCCACCAAAAAATCCTTGTATTTGGATTAATGAGGTACCATCGGCTTCGTTATTGATTGAACTTGAAGATAAGCAAATAAAAACATAGAATAAATACAAAACAACCACATTGGGGCACTCCGAAATAAGAATTGTAAAAACAAAATAAAATACCTTATCTCCAACTCGCACTAGCTCAAACATTTGCCCACAACATTTTTGATTTGCATACATATATGGAAGCGGAATTTAATGAGGATTCCACTGGTAACTTCAGAATTACTATAAACCAAATAGTTACTGAGATACACGAATAAACGTGAAAGTATCGAAACACAGACTGAGCTGTACTCTGCTCCCTTCCCAGCCAGCCGTGAGTAAACCGTTAAACTGAGGAGGTTGCCAATTGTACCCATTGAACTAGACTTAATACTTAATATGTATGCCAAATATGACGCGCGTTCAGATGAAAACTAAATTTTTGGCGAATATTTTTAAGTTTAATGACTCTTAAAGAGTCATCGTGCACCTAGGAAAAAAATACCTAATGACTCTGAACGAGTCATCGTGCGCCAAAGGGTTAAGAGTTCCCCCGGCGGACTGCGGGAAGACTTAACCCGGCAAGCGCGATAGGCCTCACGGAAGGCTTCCTATAGGGAACGCGATAGGCCTCACGGAAGCAGGATTTTTAAAGGCGTACCAAAACGGCGCCAAGCTGTCTGGGGAGTCACAAATTGCGCCACGTTTAGTGCGACATGGTACCTCTCGATGGCACCCACAACCACCCGCCGCACGCACCCCACACAGTCTACACACGCAGTACGCTCTCAGTCACTATGGAGCCTACACGCTCCCCTGACTCGCTCCCTGTTGACTCGCCCAACCCTGTTGCTGGCGGTGTTAGTGCTCGTGGCAGGACACGAACACGTGCCAGGGACCCCTCCTACGTATATACTTCTGAGGATGATGAGCCAGTGCAGCCAAGAAGACCTACACGTGCTGGGAGAGGCACGACACGTGGTGGGAGAGGCACGACACGTGCAACAAGCACGACGAGTGCGAAGAGGTCATTGTCCTCAGCATTTGCTCTGACAACTGCTACCACAACAACTACTGCCTCTACTGTTGTGGCAACGACGCCCACGGCGCCCACCACCACAGGAAGTACAAGTGGCCGTCCTGGGGATGCAGGAGCATCGGGGGTAGTTGGCAAGAAGGGTAAGGGTAAAGGACACCCTTATCAGTTCAAGAGGAGTAAGGTGACACCTCCCGCCTCTACCACCCCCGCGTTGCCACCACCACCACCACCCACCACGGCCGCCCCTGTCTCACTACCCACCACGGCCGCCCCTGCACCACTGCCCACCACGGCCGCCCCTGCACCACCGCCCACGCACGCCCCTGCTCCACCACCCACGCCCACCCATGCCCCTGCTGCTGTTGGAGGGCCTCGTAGAGTTTTGGCAGCCGGTCTAACGCCATCCAAGTTTGACGCCCTCCTCTTCCCTCCTGACTCCTCTGACGACGACGCTGCAGAAGGGGAAGGAAGCCTTCGATCCCAGGAACTATGGCTGGGGTGGTGATAGTGGGAGCGAGTCTGAGGAGGATCAAGACCAATATGAGGGAGGTGCAGAGGATTCGGAAGACGACGATGTACTTCTGCACCGGGACCATGACCAAGACCTGTCTGACGACGAAGGCGCAGACGACGTGGCTGACGGAGGGGCTGATCCTGATCCCCCACGGGCGTATAATTTTGCCTGGTCTGAAGGGTCCCATTTCCAACCAGATTTGCACCAGTTCAATGCCAATCTGGCTGGTTCAACAGCAGACTGGCCCTGTAATGACCAGTCCACGGAATCTGATTTCTTCTGTGCATTTTTTGACCAGGAGGTATTATCTCATCTCGTTTCCCAAACCAATGGCTATTTTACCTGGGTGAGGGAAAGAATTGATATGATATCTCCTAGAGCAAGAATTCGTGCATGGGTTGATACGACTGTCCCTGAGCTCCTTGTGTTCTTTGCGTTGTTGCTAATCATGCCTCTCTGCAGGAAGCATGTAATGGAGCATTATTGGAAGCACGACCCAATCATCAACACCCCAATTTTCCGGAAATATATGGCTCGTGATAGATTTTTCTTGCTTCTGCGATTTTTGCACTTCGCAGACAATAATAATCCAAACCGAGCTGATAGAATATGGAAAGTTCGGGATGTGTTGACCATGTTGTTGCAAAGGTACAGGAAATTCTTCTACCCCTTTGCCAACCTGGTGATTGATGAGTCGCTCGTGCTTTTCAAAGGACGCCTGGTGTTCAAGCAGTACATCCCCTTGAAGAGACACAGGTTCGGGATCAAGATCTTTGTGTTGTGCGATTGTGAAAGTGGAATAGTGCTCGACATGATCGTATACACCGGCACTGATGTAGACATTCCAAAAGTCGGTGGCAACGACCCATTGGGCATGTCAGGGCACATTGTGAAAAAGATGCTGGAGCCCTACCTGAACAAGGGGCACACGTTGTACACCGACAATTGGTATACAAGTCCTGCACTCTGCCAGTTCCTCCATGACCACAAAACGGGGGCATGTGGGACTGTCAGAACTAACAGGAAGTTCATGCCTAAGTTCCAAGGCAATCGCATAGAACTGGACAACCCCTCCCACAGTGACACCGCTTCTGATGACGACTTGGCAGAGGAACAAAGGCGCCGCAGACTGGACAGACCAAGAAGAAAGAAGAAAGAGCACTACAAGCAGCTGGAGAAGTCTGGGAAAGTTCTGGCGGTAAAGTGGCTCGATAAGCGACCAGTTCACCTGCTTTCGACTGTCCATACAGGTGCCCAAGTGGACTCTGGTAAATTCCACTACCGTACCAAGAAGTCTATCCAGAAACCTGATATGGTGGTGGATTATACCAAGTACATGCGCCTTGTGGACAAGTCTGATTGCCAGCTTGCAGGCGTTGAGTGCCTACGAAAAACAGTGAAGTGGTATCACAAGCTTTTCCTTCACTTTGTTGACATCACGATGCTCAACGCTTACAACATGTGGCTGGTAAAAAAAGACATGGCCCCGAACAAAAAACTCAAGTTCAGGGAGTTCATATACAACGTCGCCTACCAACTCCTTCAAAAACACCAACCAGTCTCCGGTCACAGGGGTCGCCGTGCAGTCAACCTCCCAGACAGAGTCATTGATGGATATGACAAACACTACCCTATCCACACCGAGCTATCTGGCACCCGGAGGTTGCAAGTACAGTGCCAGGTCTGTGCCCACTCCACCAGAAAGCCACAAAGAAGAAGCCGAGTCACATCAATGTGCAAGGAATGCAACGTTGGGTTGTGTTTGGGCGAGTGCTTCAGGGACTACCACTCACTCAAGTACTACTAGGAGTGGTACCTGTGTCGCCCTATCTCAGCCAAACTCCTGCCCCGCCCACCTACCTCACTACCTACCTCACTACCTACCTGCCCGTACCTGACCTGCCCGTACCTGACCAACGTGATCTCAAAACACCTGCCTGCCTACCTACTTGCCCGTACCTGACCAACGTGATAATATTATCATAACATGTACAAATTATAGTTGTAGGATAAGTTCATATGTTTTGGTATATACTATATATTATATATATATATATATATATATATATATATATATATATATATATATATATATATATATATACACAGTATATTATTGTATACAGTATACTGTATATATAAGCAATATTTTCATTTATTATTTCAGTTTAATTCATTAGCCAGGCAATATTTTGTTTTATTTATATATATACCTATGTAATATTATACTTATGTACTAACCTTTTGTAACAACCTTTTGTAATAATAAAACAAACAAAAAAACAAACAAAAAACAAATAAATAAACACAAAAAAACATACTTACGCTCTGCTATTCATCAAAGTTTTCGACTTTATGAATAGCAGGGCGTAAGTATGTAAAAAAAAAAAAATTTCAAGTGATATAAACACTCCAAAAACATCCCCATAACCTCTCTGGTTTCGAACCCACGTCTCTAGGCCTACGTCTCTAGGCCTACATCTCACTCAGTCCATCACTCTAACCACTAGACCATGACTGTTCACACTATACTGACAGCGATTAGTGCGTACGTATTTTCGGGCAGACGAATGCTTGACAAAAAAAAAATATATATACCCTCGATACACTTGTGTATATCGAAGTATTTAGTATGTATAATACTTTTACATAACCTAACATATTCTATCATTACGAACAAACAGTAAAGAAATTTACAAGTAAATAAATAACCTTTCATCCATGAGTTGCAAGCAAATAGTGCGTAAAAATTGTGTAATGAGATATCGGGTTACTCTAACATACTGCGCCATCCAAGAAGTCTTATCGTTGTTTACAATATAGCAACGACAACACAAAGTGTCTATAAGGTCTAAATTTGTGCATACACCCACGCTAATCTCATCTACTTACTGTAATCTGACCCCTTTTCTCTCCCGCGCCACCCACCTTTCTCAATACACCACTCTTATTTCGCCTATTATTCGTCCGTATGCCTCTCTGCGCTTCATTTATCAGTGTATATTATTCACATGGGCTGCCTTACTCATGAATATGAACAGGTGAAACCATAAAGGTGCTTTTTAGGCGAGATATAGAGCGTTGCTTCTCATCAATCGCACGTTCTTGCCTCCACCCTCTCTCTCTCTCCTCCCGCCTGACTCACTCACACACACTCGCTCGCTCGGGGATGTCGTGCCTATCAGCCCATTTTTTTCAACTTGCAGCCACCGTAACTCCACACCCACATTTTTTTAGGGTGGATATATATATATTGGCGGATGTGGCTGCTTATTTCCAAGACATTGAGGTACTTTTTTTTAAATTCTGTGAGATCGAATATTTTGGCAGAAATGCACAAATAACTACCCTAGCTCCTAGTGCTATTTAGCGCTTAACAGGTTAAGAGTAAAGGGAAAAAAAATCCATTTAAAACCCCATCCCCCCCCCCCCCCCAAAAAAAAAAAAAAATTGCCCCTGGGCCATGCCAATTATCACTCCTCCACCTCCCCTCCTTCCCCACTTTCCTCCCCTCCTTCAGTTATCACCTATTTTCCATGTTATTCCCTTATTCTGTGGTTTATTTTCGTGCTAACATTAGCGAGTTGGTAGCAGGGCGTTGTCATCACTGTTACCAAGCGTGGGAAAGAGCGAGAGAGAGACTATTGCGGAACAGTGTCTCTCCAGACAAAGGGAGGGGTGGAGGGCAGGGAGGTTGCCTCAGCCATACATTATGTAACTCCCGGCCTGTATCGCCGATTTTGACCATCCAAACACTGTTTCCACTTGTTTTATTGTTGTAACAGGTTAATACCTTTATAATCAACCTATAATAGGCGCATATGGATAAGTATTAACCCTTTGGCGCACGATGACTCGTTCAGAGTCATTAGGTATTTTTTTCCTAGGTGGACGATGACTCGTTAAGAGTCATTAAACTTAAAAATATTCGCCAAAAATTAAGTTTTCGTCTGACGCGCGTCATATTTGGCAGATATATTAAGTATTACGTCTAGTTCGATGGGTACAATTGGCAACTCCCTCAGTTTAACCGTTTACTCACGGCTGGCTGGGAAGGGAGCAGAGTACAGCTCAGTTTGTGTTTCGATACTTTCACGTTTATTCGTGTATCTCAGTAACTATTTGGTTTATAGTAATTCTGAAGTTACCAGTGGAATCCTCATTAAATTCCGCTTCCATATATGTATGCAAATCAAAAATGTTGCGGGCAAAATTTTGAGCTAGCGCGAGTTGGATATAAGGTATTTACTTTTTTGTTTACAATTCTTATTTCGGAGTGCCCCAATGTGGTTGTTTTGTATTTATTCTATGTTTTTATTCGCTTATCTTCAAGTTCAATCAATAACGAAGCCGATGGTACCTCATTAATCCAAGTACAAGGATTTTTTGGTGGATAAAAACGTCACAGAAACAAATTATCGCCGGGCACAAAACTGGCTCTGAGTGAGCTGAGATATACTTTGGGAGTGGGAAAAACTTTGATTGGAAACTATAGGTGCTCCAAAGGGTTAATGCTATTTATGGTAAAATAACGATGTTAGTGATGGGAACAGCTCAAATACGTCAGCACAGGAGTGTGGTGTCTCATACCCCCCATGCGCAATTCTTAGGTTAATGCTTGGACTAGTAATAGGTGCCCTATGCAACAACGGTGCGCTAGATCCAAACCCTCGAACTTATATGCCGGCGAACAAAACACCTATACCCTCCAGAGTTAATCTGCGATAACGGGGTATCCTTAACTGGGCATAAATGTACTCTACTTCAGGCTAACCCACACTGGTATAGCCTGATAACACACAGGATGCAAGTTACGTTAAAATGCATAAACAAGAATCTATGGAAAGATCAATTAAATCACTGCAAGATTTAATACAATAAAAAGATGCTTCAATACAGTTACTCTAAACAACAATAAACTCTTCACTCCTATCTGAAAGAAAGTGAAGTATAGTCCTACAGCATAGACCTGGAAACGTCTGAAGAAAGTCTGATGCTCATAAGATGCTCGTATCTTAACTATATAAAGGCAGGAGGCAGGACACCACACGTGTAACGCGAATACACCAAAAGATAGGACATATAATGTTAACTGACACGAGAATACTATAAATGCGCAACGGTAGTAAAGCTCGACACTAAAAGAAGTACTTCCTCATTAACGAAACAGCCTACTATGGTTGTGCGGCTCAGCAACAACCTAGACTAATAAATGCTTGTGAATAATAATGCATACATATCAAAGAGCTTATATTAAATACTAATAAGTGTCTACTCAATTAATAATGTCTAGCTGGGACACTCTAGGTAAGGAACTGGGGTTGAGCAAGACAGGCTCGTAGCCTAGCGATGTCCTTAAGGCTGTATCCTTTAAGTTACGTTAATTGACTAGGGTGCTCTCTTGATAGATCCAGATCACAAGTATCTGGTTCTATCCTGGCGACCCTCTAAAGCCAAGCAAAGAGGCAGCAAAGTGTGGAACTGGCACAGGCCAAAGCCCTCAGTCAACACAAAGCTGCACTCGCAAAGGACACAACCAAAAAGACAGCACAGGCTACCACAGGACCGGTCGAAGTCGTGTAGGTATAAGCAAACCATACACACATCGATGACAACGACTACAGTTACCTTATCCCAGTCTAGCATTAAATAAAAGAGCAGAAACACTAAATCAATAATGGAGACACACAGAGTTCATAACCTATACTAACTAAGAACCCTCAAAACCTATTCTAAGTACATGTAAATATCTCAGAGGACGGCGCATACTATACAATGGGCCGGCTATGGAAACCGTATGCAGAACCCAAGGGGACAAGTAATTGAATAAAGATGAGAAGTAATGGAAAAGAAGAAGTTCTAAAGGTGGTGATCGGGGGAGAGAGTAAGCAAGGGATGTTAGATGCATGCACACCTAGCCTGTCCTGAGGAAGGCAGCTCCTGGGGACCGCCACGAACACAGGAGCCCACAAAGACGCGGTGGTCGGCCAATCACAGGCCGAGACGTCACAAGGCAGCAGGTGTCACGTGACACAGCCAGACACGCCAGCCAATCAAGGGGGGTGGGAAGGCCCGCGCGCGAGCCTCCGAGCGAGGGAGACAACACATGCATACGCACGCACACATTACCACCACACTGCCTACACCGCTCTCTCTCCTTAACAATATACAATGCATGTTATATTCTATTAATGATATAAAGCACTTCCCATTGTCACAAACGAAAACAAAGACCACCACTGGAATGTCTGTGACAATACGATTGCTAGGAAAGAAAGAACAACATTCTCTGATAACTGTAGCCCATTTCAATGTCCCTGGCGAGCGCTAGTGGCTACCGAGAGGCGATTCTACCAACGCTGGTAGACGTCACACCCCGCCCAAGATATAGGACGCTCAACATTAGGCGAGCACGATATCTGACAAGGCAGAATGCCGACAAGACCCGCCACACTTAGCCACTCCACCACAAAATGAAATGCAAAGCTCAATCTTAAACAAAAGCAACACATTAGCATAAAGAAAATCTTATAACCCCTCCCAAACATAATAGTATAATTTTAGCCTACTATGCTCCCTGAGCGAGCTTCACAGAGCCCAGCCTACTAAGTGAAAGACAGGTTCAACTTAGGACTTTAGCTATAATATTGGCAACTTACAATTAACTATCAAAAAGAAAGAGTTTTTATGTGATTTTTTAAATTTAATTTTAATGTTGTTTTTGACGGCTGCTCTACAGGGGCAAGCCTGGTTTTTTCTCAACTCTCAAACACACACTGACTGAACGGCGAGGGTGCTCCCCGACGCGTACCCTCCCGTGACAAACAATCAGCCACAACATTATCAGCGCCCTTAGCATGCCACACATCCAACTTGTGTTCCGGCAACAAAACAACACCTGGCACTGATAAACTGCCCAGTTCATCACATGACTGGCACTTCTCTTCGTTCTTTCCGGCAACGGGACCTGCCAAAAACCTTTCACTAGTTCTACCTTCGTGATAAGCGATGCAGCCCCGATGCGGTCTATGGGATCGTCAACTCTCGATAAGGTATAGGCGTCTGTCAGGGATAATTCACACACACTCGTGCAATCAACACACACACTGATCTTGCCACTTAACACAGGTTGCAAAGTTACAGGCAACGACCACTCACGACATTCCTTATCCCTCAGACCCTTCGTCAAAACGTACTCCAGCTCTGCTTTTCACCACAGGCTGTCGAGCAGGATTTATACTGTAGGGAGCCACTTTGAGCCTTGCACTGTCTCCAGCCTCCATGTCGGATTCTACCCCGTACATCAGGCCTGGAGAATGAACAAACATGCGGATGTACTGCCACAGCCTAGTAAACAACTTCTCTCGACGCTCAGGAACAAGAGGTTGCAACTTATCTCGACGAACAAAATGCTCATTGCCCTCCCACAACCCAGCCGAGACCACAGTTTCTACACTATAGCCTCCCTCCTTCTCCACCTTTGTTCCCAGAACAGCCATGTCACGAGAGGGACAATCTGTACCACCTGTGCAGTCACTCTCATAGTTCATAATTGCTAAGGCCTCCCCACCGATACCGTACATGTGCACCCCCGCATTCCTTGCGACTACATCTGCCTGCGCAGCATCACCGCCTTCAGCGACATGGCCAGATACAGTCGGTCTATGGTAGGGCTGTTGCATAATACTAGAGCAGCATTGGGAGGCTATGCGACGACCGGGCACATCCACTCCACATCCACTCCACAGCCAACCTCACCAATCTGCTCAATATCCTGGTTCTGACCACTACCCATAGGAGCCATGGGTCGACCCTGACCTGACAACCATGCCAAAGCCTCGTCGCCCACCTTGAACCATTGAAACAACGAGGCCAACGGTCTACTGACACTCAAGTGACCTGTCAGCGGAACCTCGTGCACCGCAAGAGTTGTGAGGCCTGGGTGCTCGGCACAAACAGTGGGATATGAACCGAGCGGGTGCTGGAGCGCTGCACACTGCTGCTCAGGCAGGTGCTCTAGCGCTTCCACAGCCACCTAGCTCGTGTCCCCCGCTCACTGCTCCACCGAGACATGACAATCCCAACTCTCCTCCACCAGAGCCCCACTGCCCCCCTCTCCTTCTCCACCTTGGCCGCTGCAGACCAACACAGGGACAGTAGGCTGCTCAGGTGGTTGCCTCACAAACTCTGACAGGTTCACATGACATGTTTCACCGTCCTCGAGTTCAACTTGCTGTCTCGGAGTTTTCTCATGCCCTACCTCCTCACCAAGTGTGACAGGTTCTGGGGCCACTCCGGACCTAAACGTTGGTGCTAATACTGAGTCGCCAAGAAGAGCCGCTGGATTAAAACTCACAAAACTACTCCCAACTTTAGCTTGCTCCTTCCGACCGTTCCTCCGCTGGTCTAGAGACTGAGGAATAGGCTGTGACACCTTAGATGCACGAGATCGGGCGACAACACACGCCTTCTGCTGTAATTGACACCTCTCGACCCACTCCTGCCCCTCCCTACTCACGTCGGCCGCCCTCTCGGCACCGACTAAGGGTGGAACCTCAGAAGTAGGTACCGCAAAGTCGTTGCCGAGAAGAAGGTCGATGCCCTCTACTGGCAGTTTCTCTACGATTCCAACATCAATGTCCCGTGTCACACCATCAACCTCCAGCTCCACTCGAACCAACGGGTATGACCGAGTAGCATTAATACCCTGCACCACAACTACCCCGTGCCGCGTTTATAGGTTTGCCTGTAAAGTTTTTCATCAGAGTCTGGGATGCACCTGTATCTCGCAACAACTCCAACCCATGCTTGCAACCAGCCCAACTCATGCAGCCACGCCCTCTATGGCCGCAAAAAGCATCGCGGACAGGTTTCGAGCCTTCCGGACAGTCCTTCACTGGCTGTGCCCCCGCATCTGACATATCACCCCGGGTAATTGCAGAAGACCTCAGAGACACCCCAATGTTGCAAGCCAAAGACACGACTGCTGTAGGTTGGTTACTAGGGCAGGAACGTGCAAAATGCCCCTTATTATGACACCGAAAACACTCTACTTCACCCTTGGACTTCCCCTGAGGTGGGGAAGGGCCCTGACCTTTCTCAAACGGGACGGTCCTTGGTTTGTGATCAAAACTGGTATCATTGCTCTTGCTGTTGTTATTAACTGTCGCATCACTGACTCGGGGGGGTGGAGTGTTGCGCCCCTTGTTAACTGCATCGGTCCGTTGTGCAGACCCGCACACACGAATCAGCGATACTCTTAGGTCAGCCAACTCAGCTGCCTTCTGTAGAGTTTTAGGCTGTTTCTCTTTGAGGATCAAAGTCAGGTCGCCGCCTGTGCACTAGAATAATTGCTCTAGAAGGAATAACTGCTCAAGCTCTTCGAACGTCGTCACCTTCTCTGACCTCAGCCAATTTCTCAAAGCATCAGACAGTTCCCGGGCATGTTCTAGAAAAGTACACTCACGACCCTTCGTAACACCCCGAAACTTCAACCTATATGTCTCTGGTTGTAACTCATATGCCCGCAGAACAGCCTCCTTCAATACCTCATAATCGATGCAAGACTCCAAGGGCAACGCATCATATGCCTTGAGTCCTTTGCCAACCAACCTAGAGGAAACAAGGGCTGCCCACTTAACCTCGGGCCATTGGTGCTCCCGGCACTTCTTCTCAAAATGCAGGAAAAACTCGGTGACACCCGACTCGTCAAATGCAGGGACTAACTTAAGAAGGTGCGATAAAGACTGATCAAAACCTCGATTCCCAGAACCGAGACGCTGCCCTGTCGACTCCACCCGAGACTTCTCAAGCTCTCTGTCTGCACAGTACTTCGTAGCCTCAACCTGAAGCTCAGCCTCACGTATGGCCTTTCTCTCCTCAACCTCAGATTCCCGCTGCTGCTGCTGAATCTTAGCCATCCCAAGCTGCTGATTAAGTTTGGCGAGTTCGAGCTGAAACAACATCTCGGCAGACAAACCTTGAGGAGGGGGTGCTACTATCGGGGACCCACCCCGTGAATCACCTAGAGGCATACCCAACCGCCAGCGGGCATCGGCCTGTGGGAACGTACCCGGCTCCGGAGCCCGAGGGGGCGCCATGGTAGGAGTCGAGTGGAATGGGGGCTGGGCAGAAGGTGCCCCAGCTCCCGCTCCACCCGAAGCCCCACGCACCCCACCGAGCACACAGGTAACCAGCTCACCTCTCGACAAACCTCTAGTACCGGGAAACCCTAAAACTGTGGCTACACACTGCAGTCCGTACCGGTCTAGCCCCGACACACGATCCGCTGACACAGGCTCCTCCAAAAATATCCGAGCATCCTCCTCACTGTTCACCACCCGAGCGCCGCTAGACAACTCCACCTTCTCCACCTCCTCGCCTGTGCCCTCACTATGTACTGATCCGTCGTTCGACATAATGTCCACCGGAAATCCTCAACGTTTATAAAAAAAAGTACCTAAACTCTCATGTAGCAATATTCACTCAAAAAATGCTTGAAGACAACTCAAGTGCTATACTACGTTGCCAACAAAAATATTCCCACGTGTCCAAAATATTCCTCACAAAAACAAATGTCCAAAAATCCTGCAATTATTTCTTAGTTCACTAGGTTGACTAAGATAAGATACTAGGCAAGGTCGCCATTTGTTACGACCGGGGCTACGAATAAAACGAGGGCACTTAATGCTTGGACTAGTAATAGGGCACTATGCAACAACGGTACGCTAGATCCAAACCCTCGAACTTATATGCCGGCGAACAAAACACCTATACCCTCCAGAGTTAATCTGCGATAACGGGGTATCCTTAACTGGGCATAAATGTACTCTACTTCAGGCTAACCCACACTGGTATAGCCTGATAACACACAGGATGCAAGTTATGTTAAAATGCATAAACAAGAATCTATGGAAAGATCAATTAAATCACTGCAAGATTTAATAATAATAAATGGAGGGAGAGTAAGAAACTGTTCTGGAAAGAAGTCAAGAAAGTTAGGGAAGGTAGCAAGGGAAACAGTAAGGGTGTGAAACATAAGAATGGGAGAATGCTAGCCGAGAAGCAAGAGAGAGTCGAAAGATGGAGGGAGTACTTCAGTGAGTTGTTAAATGTAAGGAATGAAGAGCCAGCAAACATAGCTGGATATGGTATGGGAGGGAGAAGAAGAGAAGTAGTGGAGGAGGAGGTGGGGATCAGGAGGTCAGAAGTGTGGGAAGCCATGAAAAGAGTGAAGTTGGGGAAAGCACCAGGAACAGATTGAGTGTGTGGGGAAATGTTGAGGTATGGTGGTGAGATAGTGATAGAATGGGTATGGAAATGTGCAAACTAGCATGGGAGAAGGGGAGTGCACCCGATGACTGGAAGACTGGCATAATAGTCCCCCTATATAAGGGCAAAGGGGAAAGAGGAGTGTGTGGTAACCACCGAGGAATATGTCTTCTAAGCGTAGTAGGGAAGGTATACAGTAGGGTAGTGATTGAGAGAGTGAGAGTGAGAACGGAGAAATGGATAGGCGACGAGCAGGGAGGTTTTTAGGAAGGGAAGAGGATGTGTAGATCAGATATTTACCCTGAATTGTGTTGTGGAGAAGTATCTGGAGAAGAAACAAAAGGTGTATGTTGCCTTTATGGACTTGGAGAAGGCCTATGACAGAGTGGATAGAGAAGGTTTGTGGAAAGTACTTAAATATACGGAGTAGAGGGCAAGTTGCTGAAAGCAGTGAAGAGCATGTATGAGGGTGCAAAGGCGGCAGTACGTGTGGAGAGTGAGCAGAGCGAGTTCTTTGACCTGAATGTTGGTTTGAAACGCGTGTGTGATGTCCCCGTGGTTGTTTACTTTATATATGGATGGAGTTATGAAAGAAATACTATCAAGAGCAGTGGATGTTGGTGTATCGCTGAAAAGGGAGGGAATTGAGTGGAAGCTACCTATACTGCTGTTTGTGGATGATACAGTTCTGATGAGTGATAATGAATGGGAGTTGCAGGGTCTGGTAAATGAGTTTGGAACAGTGTGCGAAAAACGGAATTTGAAGGTAAATACGGGGAAGAGCAAGGTTATGGTCTTCGAAAGGGGTGAAGTCACAGAGTGTGAGGTGAAGCTGAACGGTCAGGCTATGGAGATCGTCAACTCTTTTAAGTATCTGGGCAGTGTGTTGAGTAAAATGGGACTATGGATGAAGAGGTGCGGGAGAGGGTACAACAGGGGAAGAGGGTTGTAGGAACGCTAAAAGCAGTAACAAGAAATAGGGTGGTCAGTATGGAAGTGAAGAAGTCCTTGCATGACAGTGTGGTAATCCCGACACTGACTTACGGAAGCGAAGCATGGACGTTGGTTGAGAGACTCAGACCAAGAGTGAGAGCAGTGGATATGAATTACTTAAGGAGTGCGTGCGGAGTTATATGGAGGGATAGACAGACTAATGAGGAAGTAAGAAGGAGGTGTGGTGTGGAGGTATATGTGCTGGAAAGTGTGAAAAGGAACAACTTGAGATGGTTCGGCCATATGGAACGTATGGAAAGCGAGAGAATGACTAAGAGGGTGTACGAGAGCGAGGTGGACAGAGGGGGAGAGGTAGACCGAATATGAGGTGGAAGGATGGAGTGAGGAACTACATGAACGAAGGCGGTGCTGGTTGGGGGGAGGGGCGTCGACTGACTGGGGATAGAGGTGCATGGGGGCGGTTCGTTCGTGGCCACCCCTTCAGGGATCACGGCGTCAGGCAATAGATAGATAGATAGAAGATTTAATACAATAAAAAGATGCTTCAATACAGTTACTCTAAACAACAATAAACTCTTCACTCCTATCTGAAAGAAAGTGAAGTATAGTCCTACAGCATAGACCTGGAAACTTCTGAAGAAAGTCTGATGATCATAAGATGCTCGTATCTTAACTATATAAAGGCAGGAGGCAGGACACCACACGTGTAACGCGAATACACCAAAAGATAGGACGTATAATGTTAACTGACACGAGAATACTATAAATGCGCAACGGTAGTAATGCTCGACACTAAAAAAAGTACTTCCTCATTAACGAAACAGCCTACTATGGTTGTGCGGCTCACCAACAACCTAGACTAATAAATGCTTGTGAATAATAATGCATACATATCAAAGAGCTTATATTAAATACTAATAAGTGTCTACTCAATTAATAATGTCTAGCTGGGACACTCTAGGTAAGGAACTGGGGTTGAGCAAGACAGGCTCGTAGCCTAGCGATGTCCTTAAGGCTGTATCCTTTAAGTTAAGTTAATTGACTAGGGTGCTCTCTTGATAGATCCAGATCACAAGTATCTGGTTCTATCCTGGCGACCCTCTAAAGCCAAGCAAAGAGGCAGCAAAGTGTGGAACTGGCACAGGCCAAAGCCCTCAGTCAACACACAGCTGCACTCGCAAAGGACACAACCAAAAAGACAGCACAAGCTACCACAGGACCGGTCGAAGTCGTGTAGGTATAAGCAAACCATACACACATCGATGACAATGACTACAGTTACCTTATCCCAGTCTAGCATTAAATAAAAGAGCAGAAACACTAAATCAATAATGGAGACACACAGAGTTCATAACCTATACTAACTAAGAACCCTCAAAACCTATTCTAAGTACATGTAAATATCTCAGAGGACGGCGCATGCAATACAATGGGCCGGCTATGGAAACCGTATGCAGAACCCAAGGGGACAAGTAATTGAATAAAGATGAGAAGTAATGGAAAAGAAGAAGTTCAGAGAGAGAAACAGTTCTAAAGGTGGTGATCTGGGGAGAGAGAGTAAGCAAGGAATGTTAGATGCATGCATGCCTAGCCTGTCCTGAGGAAGGCAGTCCTGGTGACCCCCACGAACACAGGAGCCCACAAAGACGCGGTGGTCGGCCAATCACAGGCCGAGACGTCACAAGGCAGCAGGTGTCACGTGACACAGCCAGACACGCCAGCCAATCAAGGGGCGTGGGAAGGCCCGCGCGCGAGCCTCCGAGCTAGGGAGACAACACATGCATACGCACGCACACATTACCACCACACTGCCTACACCGCTCTCTGTCCTTAACAATATACAATGCATGTTATATTCTATTAATGATATAAAGCACTTCCCATTGTCACAGACGAAAACAAAGAAAGAACAACATTCTCTGATAACTGTAGCCCATTTCAATGTCCCTGGCGAGCGCTAGTGGCTACCGAGAGGCGATTCTGTCAATGCTGGTAGACGTCACAATATTTCTTAGGAACAAAAGGTTGGAGAATGACTTTACACTCTCAGATAAACGACCCATAGGCGATTATCCAACCTTTTGGTTTTATTATGTTCTCTCCATCAACATACTTTACTCCTAAACTTTATTAGATTCAGATCTCAACGACACTCAACAGGCCACAGTAGTCAGGACAGACTGGTTAATTCATCCCCAGACAACAAATTAGACAGACTCAGACACACCAACAGCAACAGTCTGACCTTTCAAGAGCACATACCGGTTCAAGGACCTAACTTAGTTCATCTTAGCCTTGCATCACATTATATCGCAAGGCACAACCGATTCTTTCCAGGCCAGTTACACAGCATGACCGAAAGGACCTTGGTCCAGACATTTAATAAAGCATAGTCTGTTTTGGGATTGGGAGAGACGACCGTTGTTTCGTAAGTACGTATACAACGTCTCATACCAGTAAAGGTGCCAACACTCGTAAAAGCGATGCTTCAGTGAGGAATTTGAGTGAACATTCCTCCCACATCAAAAGTTTTCTGTCTCACTTAGTTCTAGTACCAAAACGAGATAGCCTACAGTTCAGACCAGTCATAGAATTATCAATCCTCAATAAGTTTATGGTAAACCACTTTTTCGAGATGATAACAATACAACAAATATCACAGCCCTACGTCTGAATAGTAAAGTGGGAACCCTAGGTTTACCTCAGTTGGGAAACCCTATCACACAACATACAACATCAAATACTTGACTACTACAAGTATGCAAGACAGTACATACAAAAAACAATTCCAAACGGCTGTGGGAGTCGTTAACCCTCTCACGACCATATGATGCAGAGGTTGCCAGATTAGCAATAAGAAATAGAGTTCTCTCACTCTCATAATTACCTCTCCAAAATGAGTTTTCTGCCCACAGCTAACTCAAAGACAACTGCAGAGGTTAAAGTAACTAAACTAAAGGTTTCTAAATACCCCTGATGGTAACAAGGCTTTAAAGTATCCCCAATAGGCTCAACATTGCGTCAAGGACGTGAGAGGGTTAATAGGGTCAAAATATTGGGTTCAGCTACCTGTTCCGTTGGACAAACTTCGCCTGAATCCTTACATCAGGCTAGACAACAGAGCTTTTCCGAGTCAATCAACCTCATACCCTAATTACATTCCCTCAGCATTTTATCAGACTTCTAAGCTTCTGGATAAGACCTGAGACCCCTTCCCCGACAGCCCTCTAGTCAGAACCGCCACCATCAGTGGGGGTCGTCTTGGACAAAGCGGGAGCCCCGAGCTGGAGTTACCAATCGTCAGACGGTCGCCAGACACAAAGTCGCTAGACCTCTCTCAATCTCTATCACTTAAATACAAAGGAACTAGTTGTCCCTCGATTTTCCTGAAAAATCATGCCCTTGCACTCCAACACAGAGTACAATAATAGCCTTTCACATGGACAACACATCAGCCGTGTCCTGTATCAACAGGCAGGGCCCAACGAAATCTCACACGCCCCTGAGATTGTCGGAGTTAATATTTTTCCTTACTCTTCATTACCATATCACAATTCAAGCAGTTTACCTACCAAGCAAGGCGAATCTGTAGGCGGACACCTTATCTCGGGAGAAGGGTACCCTAGTCGAATAGACAATCACTCAGACGGTATTCCACAACTTGATAAGGCCGTTCCATCCACAGGTAAATCTCGTTAATTCACACCAATCGACAAAATTCCTCCGGCTTCTGACCTTCTGGCACGAGATCCAAGCGAGCGGAACAGATGCGTTCTCAGAGATTTGGAACAAGTGGTTATCGATATACCTCTTTCCTCCTCCGGACACACACGAATATCCAAAGTTTTGCAACATATCCACTTAATTCAGGGTCAAGGGTGCCTTATAACGCCAGTCTGGTCAACACATGTGTAGTTCATTCATCTGTCTCCCGAATGTCCCATTTCAATACCATTTCCAACGTCTTGTTTCCACTTAGAGCGGATTAGCAACCTACAGACTGGTCTACATTTTAGCTTTATGAATATTTTCAAAGTCAAATGGCGGAGCTCTTATGATTAAGCTGTTCACGACAAATTAACCAAACAGTTTACGCCTTCCACTATTAAACAGTAGGAATTACATCGGAAACAATTTACCACGTAGATTGTAGAGTCTGTCCAACACATAGCTTCAGTCAGTTTATTTTTAAAGTACTTCAATTACTCTTTTGAAGACAAACAACTGTCAATTTACACACTATACAATCAATTCTCAGCCATTAAAGAATCGTTCTTTGATTCCACTGGCTTCCGACTTACCCCTCAGCAAGTTCAAAGGAGTTTTTCTTACAACTTGGTTTTAGTTACGAAATATTTTCAAAACCAGATGGCTAAATTCTTATGACCAAGCCATTCACGACAAATTAACCAAACAATTTACACCTTCCACAATGAGGGGAAACTGTACTAAAAATCCAGATGGCGCTGGGAGTCTTATTCAAATGACTATCGTGTGTGATGCACCATTGAGGTGTTTGAGGGCTTTTGTGATTTAAGAGGTTTAATACAGTTTGCACACTTATCTATGACACATAGTTGTGTAGTATATTTTTACTAGATTCATAATATGATGGTTATATACTCGTTAATGCAGTGGATATATAATAATTAACATAATTTGATACATAAATATCAGCTTATTGAACAAGAAATTTAGTTTCATCTAATGTGGTGTGATAGGCTGGGCGAAATTTTAATACTCATTGAAGTATTGTATTTACTTCCTTTTTAGCTACTAACAAATACGTGTTTCAGTAGAAATTGGCTGAACATACGGTATTATATTCTGTAGCTGTAGAATTTGGCAGGTTGAATGTCTGCGCCTGCGCACTATAGTTTCTTTCCTACAAAACAAGCTATTTATTAGTGGCCCCTCCATCATTGACGAACATGCCTATTACATAAGGCATCCTCTTCAAACACTCATCCGCCGTAGTTTGAATCTACCGCGCAGAGCATTTTTTTTTTTTTTTTTTTTTTCTATGTGATTGAGGGAGGCAAAAGGCATAACTGCCTATAGCGAGTGCCTCCCCCATAGTTGAAAGAGTGACAGGGCCAAAATCAAGGGACGTTCGAGCCAAAATGCCTGGACACACGGAGTTTGAAGCAATTTAAGTCATAGGAAGAGGGAAAGACTGATTCTGGGAGAGAGTTCCAGAGCTCAGATGTTGAGTAGAAGAAAGTTTGAGAGTAACGTTTCACTCTTGGGTTGGAGAGTTGCACAGAGTAGGGGTGGGATTGAGTTGCAAGACGGGTACCACGTGCCCTACGTAAAGGAGGTGGTATGCACTGGGATAGCTCTGAGGAACACTGATTATTATAGTAGCGATAGAATAGTGAGAGAGATGCAACATTGCGGCGGAGAGAGAGAGATTGCAGAGAGTGAGTGAGTGGACGGGAGTTAATGATACGAAAGGCCTTCCTTTCAACTTTGTCTAGGAGAGCGGTGTGAGAGGAACCTCCCCACACATGTGAACAATACTCAATACAAGGTCGCACTATGCCCCTGTACAGAGCAAGAAGCTGTGCAGGGGAAAAGAACCCCCTAAGGCGGTTGAGCACACCCAGCTTCTGGGAGGCTGCCTTAGCAAGACTGGTAATATGGTCCTTCCAAATGAGAGCAGAAGAAAAAGAGACACCAAGAATATTGAGAGAAGATGAAGGGTTGATTTTTGTATTGTTGAAGAATAAGGGATAGTCCGCTGGGAGATCCTGACGGGTAGATAGATGGAGAAATTGGGTTTTGGAAGCATTAAAGTTAACAAGGTTTTCTCTGCCCCAATTGGAAATAGTATTTAGATCAGAATTTAAGAGTTCTATGGCTTCATTACGTTTGTCGTTGAGGGATTGCTGGCTGGGGCGTTCTGAAAAACTAATGGAGTAGTGTAAGGTTGAGTCGTCTGCGTATGAATGGATGGGAATTAAGGTACAGTTAAGGAGATAATTTATAAAAATTAGAAAGAGAATAGGAGATAGGACAGAGCCCTGAGGAACACCGGAGTTTATAGGGTGAGGAAGTGAACAATGGCCATCCACAACCGCAGCTATGGAACGGCCGGAAAGGAAATTAGAGACAAAGGCACAGATGGAGGGATAGAAACCGAAGGAGGGTAGTTTAGAAATTAAAGATTTATGCCAGACTCTATCGAAGGCTTTCGATATGTCTAGTGCAATAGAAAAAGTCTCACCGAAGTCCCGAAAGGAGGATGACCAAGAGTTAGTAAGATATGAAAGAAGATCACCAGTAGAGCGACCCTTAAGGAAGCCATACTGGCGATCTGAGAGCAGATTATGAGAAGAGAAATGCTTAAGAAATTTGGAAGCAAGAATAGTTTCAAAAACTTTAGAAAGACAAGAGATAAGAGCAATTGGACGATAGTTGGAGGGTTGAGAGCGGTCACCCTTCTTTGGGACAGGTTGAATGTGAGCAAACTTCCAGCATGAAGGGAAGACGTTAGAGGATAGACAGAGACGAAAGAGTTTGCCTAGGCAGGGAGTCAGCACGGAAGCACAGTTTTTGAGAACAACAAGAGGAACACCGTCCGGACCGTATGCCTTATTAGTGTTAAGCCCAGAGAGGGTAGAAAGTACATCTTTAGAAGAGATTAGGATATTAGGCATAAGTAAGAGAGAGGAGGGCGGAGAGGGAGGAATAGCACCGGAATCATCCAAGGTGGAGTTTCTAGCAAAAGTTTGAGCGAAGAGTTTAGCTTTGTCAGAGGAAGAAGTGATGGTTGTGCCATCAGAGTGGGAAAGGGGAGGGAAAGACGAGGAAGAGAAATTGTTGGAGAGGTTTTTGGCTAGATGCCAGAAAGCTTGGGAAGAGCTAGAGTTGGATAGTTCAGTGCATTTATTATTGATGAAAGAGTGTTTGGCAAGTCGAAGAACAGATTTGGCTTGATTCCGGGCAGAAACATATGAAGAATGAGAGTCTTGAGTTTTAAGGCGTCGGTACCGTTTGAATGCTTCCTCCTTATTGCAGACAGCAGTAGAACAGGCGTGAGTAAACCAAGATTTTTTAGCATTAGTCCGAGAGAAAGAGAATGGAATGTATGCTTCCAGGCCCGATAGGATTACCTCGGTAATGCGTTCAGCACTCTCCGAGGGTCCTCGGCCATGGAAGCAGAAATCATTCCATGGGAAATCAAAGAAGTACTGCCGAAGAGCCTCCCAGTCGGCAGCGCCAAAGTGCCACAAGCGCCGCCGGCTAGGAGGATCGGGTGGCTGTACTGGAGAGATAGGACAGGTGACAGAGATAAGTTTATGGTCGGAGGAGCCCAAAGGAGAGAAAAGATCGACAGTATAAGAAGAAGGGTTAGAAGTTAGAAACAGGTCAAGAATGTTGGGCCGATCTCCGATGCGATCCGGGATACGGGTGGGTTTCTGAACTAACTGCTCTAGGTCATTTAGGATAGAAAAGACGTAGGCTTGTTCACCAGATGGATCAGTAGTGTGAGAGGAGAGCCATTGGCAGTGGTGAACGTTGAAATCTCCTAAGATGGAGATTTCTGAGAAAGGAGAAATGGATAGAATGTGTTCCACTGTAGAGTTTAGATAGTCAAAGAATTTAGGAAAGTTGGTAGAGTTAGGGGAAAGATAGACAGCACAGAAATATTTAGTAAGAGAATGACAGGAAAGTTTGAGCCATAAAGTTGAGAATTCAGAGGAGTCGAAATCGGGAACACGAGAGCAAGTGAGTTTGTTGTGCACATATGCACAACATCCGCCTTTGGCTTTGAAACTAGGATAGAGAAAGTAGGAGGATACAGAGAAGGGGTTGCTGGATGTTGCTACAGACACCTGGGTTTCGGTGAGGAAGAGAAGATCAGGTTTGTAGGAGGAGAGATGGTGCTCAACAGAGTGAAAGTTAGAGGAAAGTCCGCGAATGTTGCAGAAATTAATAGAAAGAGTAACAGGCCGAGGTCCAGGTAATTGTGTGGGGTCGTCAGGGGATGGTCGGTCGGGTGAGGGGGCATTTATGGTCCCCCCCCCTGGGTACTCCGAGGCTGGGTTAAAATTCATCATTTTGTGTTTTTTAATTTTGGTGTGGAGGAATGAAGTGTGGTGTGCATGTTTAGTGTAGTGAAGTGGATAGGAGGAGGAGGTGTTTGTGAGAGCTAGCTGGATTGCTCTCAGTGTAAATGAGGCACAAAGAAAATCAGTAAGAGAGGCCAAGCAAATGAAACAGGAGTTCCAGCGACTCTTTATCACATGCCTATAACCTCACCTGGGTCTAGCCCTGATCGATTGGTGCCTACAATCTCCCCCCCCAAAAAAAAAAAGAAAAGAGCATAACAAATTTGAGGAGCCTTCATCATGAGCGCACGCGACCTCACTCATGGCTTCAGTCATTATGAATGGGGTTCTCACTACGAAAAAACTTCGTAAAAAATAAAAATAAAAAGAAAATAAGAATAACTATTCAATAAGCTTTCCATAATATCGTGGATGTACTTGTGTGGATCTTTGACCAGACGCTGACTCAGGCGTCATTCTTCCTTCTCTGCTCTGCGCTCAGCCTGCCCGGACGTGTCTCCCCACGCTCCGCTGGTTCCGCATTTGTTGCGTCCCTAGTGAGTTTTTTCTCATTTGTTTACTCTGGGATGTATCGAGTAAGGTTAGGATATGCGTAGCAGGAGTGTCCTGGGCTGGTTGCCCGCAGTGCAGTGTATTTTGGGTCATGTGTTTGGGGCATCTATTTCGGGTGTACCCTCGTGGTCCTGTTATGGACTTGTGAACTTTTTCACAATTAGCTAGCTTTGTGATGCAGGCGGCTTTCATTACGCGTTATTATTGCTTCCTTTTATCTTTCTGATGAGGTAGCTTGTTTTTATGACGTTCCCAGCGTATTTTTCTTCACTTAGTGAAGTTTTTTCTGGGTCCCGAGTCAGTTCTTCCCTTGGTTGGAAGTGTTTGCTACAGTGGTGTGTTGGCGGTGGTTCCTGTTGTGATATAATTCAGTGCTTTTTGTTTATATTCCGACATGTTACTTTTTCCGTCTGCCTAGGCCTAGCCAGCCTCTCGTAGCTTTGCCACATGTACAAGTGTTATTGATTTATTTTATAAATATGTACTACTGTGTCATGTGTGTCCTGGTTTAGTTGTGTATTGGCTAATTCCACGGACTATTTATGTGTCCTGGGTTAGTTGTGTATTGGCTATTTCCACGGACTATTTTGGGCCCGGCGTTAGTTGTTTTTTGGCTATCGCCTCGGTCCTGTGTTATGTTCAGATGGTATCTGGACGGGGTGGGTTACTTCCGGCGGGTTTTTCTCGGTTACACCGTGGAAAACCCGGCTGGTTGCTGAGTTTTGGCCACGCGTGGTTTTAAAACAGGCTTGTTTCCCCGGCGAGGGGGTGTCTGTGGCTCTCCAGGACTGCGTCTCTGTGGTGCCTGTTTCAGGCTCCTTAAGAATCCCGGCGGGATGGGTGTACCCATCTAACAGTGTTCATACGGACACGTGTTGTTTGTAGTTTTTCCCGGTTTTGCAAAGCCAATAAAAAAACTAAGCTGTTGTTGTTTGTTTTCCCTCCCCGGCGATCTTTTACAAAGAAGCGGGATAGGAACAATTGGGGTTAACTTTATAAAAACTTAAAATCACACCCGGCAGGTGCAACCTGGAAGGGTGGGATGAACGAATTTGCAAAATTCAGTTTAGTTGACCAGACAATTGAGGGATGCTTTGTGTATCGCCGCCTTCAACATACGGCGATTTAAGGCACAATTGGGGTTAACGTTTTTTAAACTTATATTCACACCCGGCGGGTGCTCCTTGGAAGGGTGGGAATAACGAATTTACAATTCAGTTAGTTAACCAGACAATTGAGGGATACGTTTTGTATCGCCGCCTTCAACAATACGGCGATCTAAAAGACACTTCGGGAGAAGTCAGATCTCGTATATTTGTCAGGCTTCCCAGTTTTTGATCTGTAAGATAATTCGGGAGCCATCGTCTTTTTAAGGGGGTTTTTCCAAAATTGAATCTTGAAACAAACACCACCGGAAAGACTAAATCAGTTATAAACGCCATGCTGGTCTTTATATTATGTCAGAGGGTATTCATAAATCTTTTGGACAAGTTAAGATATTCTGAAATCTTTTACTTAGGAACCCCACCGCGTAGCGAGCTGTAGTCGTTGAGTATTGCGTCTCATTACCCAGCGGGTTATTTAACACTTGTGTGCGAACATGTTGGGTTAACCTTATGAGCATTAATTCCTGGAAATTTTATTTTTTTCCAGAGCTGGGTCCCGGCGGGTCTATACAGAACCTGGAGTAAGTTTCCCACCAGTCTCTGTCATGGCTACCTTTGCCCCTGTCTTTGCTTTGTGCATTACGCCCACCTGTTCAGGTATCCCTATTTTTGCGCACACCCTTTGCATTAAATATGTTAAATGTCTCGACCGCTCAAGGGGTCTGTGGGTTATGACGAACTGTACCTTTTGCTCTCAATTAAGCCATAAAGTGCTTCAAGACAATGATAAGACCGCAGCGGTCGCTTTACGGGAGGTCAGGCAGCAGATGACCACTTATACTACTACCGTGGCTCATAAGTCACTTCAATGCGATAACGTACCTCTTTGGGATAAGTTACTAATTGAGCACCCCCCCCATTAAACGTCCCTCTAGAGTAACTGCACGAAGGTCGGCAGAGACTGGACAGGGTCTTACACTTTCTCCAGCCCCAGGCACATCTACGAGACAGCGAGACCCTATGCCCCCGGTGGCAGCGTCACGGTCGCGGTCCAGGTCCAGGTCCCCTCTTCGGCAGCAGCCGCCTCGTCTCTCGTCTTCACCGGCGAGTAAGAAGTGCAAGACAGAGGGGTCAGCCAGTGGTTATAGCGAGAAATCGTCAAAATCCAAGGGCAGTTCTAGGTCGCACCGGAGCCACAAATCTTCTAGAAGAGACTCACATGATCGAAAGGCCTCCCGGCGTTCACCGGAGTCTAGTGCCTCTCATCATACCTCTACCCCCGACAAAGCTAGTATTCAATCTGATGAGGCTAGTGTAGTGTCAGCAACCAAAGATAGCTTGCCAATTAGTATTCTAACATTAGAATTGGAGAGTTCGGTGGACAGTGATCGTCCTATTGAGAGTGTATCGGACTCCCAAGGGAGTGCAGGCCAAGGCCTAGGTGTATGGCGTTTTTCTCGACCAGGGACTGAAGGCCCACGTCTAGCTCAAGATACACAAACAGTGGCTGATGCCCACCAGGACGCGGCGATCTCATCATCCATTCCCGACTTGTCTTGGCAACGCGACGGGACTCCGGCTTCGGCGGAATCCTCTCACGGGGAGCCAGATGACAAAGACGAAGTATCAATAATCTCGGACATGGAGGTGCAAGAGTCGGGTTCAGTTTTAGACGACGCACAGGATCGGAATGATTCACCTCTGAGTTCGTCATCAACCAAATATGTCACGGCAGAAGAAATAGATGGTTTACTGGTTAATGCTCTAACTAAATTTTTTGGCCAACAGCCGGAGACTCCTACAGTGGACCTGGGAGCTTCCATGACAGGTTCCAATGTTCGGCCTCTGATGACTTCTATTGCTTTGACTAAAATTCCTCACCCTCCCTCTATATCACCATCTGTGGTCACTAGGCCTGCTTCAGCGGCACTCACCACTTCTAGTGTAAGGGTTATAACGGATGTGAATTCACCCCCGTTAGACAAAGCACCAATAAAGAAGGTAGCAATGCCCCTTTTATATGGCCCAGACGAATCATGGGTACAGTTGATCCCCACTAAACCAGAGGTCGCTCAACCCACCTTGTCAGGGGAACTTCCAGTGCCACGAGAGTGGGTAATCCAAGGCAATAAATCTAAAAAGTTACGAGCCTTGGATTCTTTGGGTAATGTACTAGATGTTAATGTTAAGGCCATTCCTAACTATTATCACCAGGACTATTTTGTATATACTGCTACACCTGCCCTGCCCCCTGCCTCAGCTTCAAAACTGTTTTCTGACTGGTCCAAGCATGATGGTTTTAATGACATAAAAACTCTGTCAGCTCTCACTCCAGAACTAGATTTGCAAACTGTCACAGACTCAGCTGCTAATCCAGTGTTGAAGGTGGGGGAGTTGGGCCCGGGACCTTGGGTGGAATGGGAGACAGAGGCTCAGAACTTTACGACCACCTTCACCTCAAAATCTTCCCACCAAATCCCTCACGATAGTCATTCTTGGTTCTCTATGCCAGTGTGTTGTGCCGGCGGAGTCCCTTCGGCTTTGTTTGCTTTCTTAGCTGCCCCTAAAATCAATCTATGTGATCTGAAGGACCCTTTTACTACTCCTACCCCAACTCACCTAGACCGGGAATTTAGGCTACGAGGGAAAGCGTTTAGACTTTTCTCTCAGTACATTGTGACGCACCAGGTGGCAAAATCAATGCTCCGATCCACTCAGTCAATCGCAGACGCGGATGCCAGAAGGTCGGTTGAACTATCTCGGCGATTGCTCCTTCAGACGTCGATTCAGTCGTTGGGTGACATCCGCACAGCCTTACTTAAGGCGGTCCGGGCGAGACAAGATCTCAGAATGTCCTTGGTACGAAAACTGCCTGATCGAATTGCGAATCAGGTGGTCATGTCACCAGTGCTCACTCCCTCTTTAATGTCCCCTGATGTGTGGAGAACTGTGTTTAATATGGCTCAAGCCTTTAAGCATAGTCCCGCCCCTTCTAAGAAACCTGCCTTTAACTTCCCCAAACCCAAGCCAGTCGCAAAAGCACAGCCGGGGGGATCTAAGCCCTTTCATCTACCTGCATCCTCCTCCTCCCAAGGTCAATACAGGTATAGACAGGGTAAGTTTACAGGTCAGAAAGGACGAGGCTATAACAAACCAGGTCAGAGCTCGTCTTCTGCCAACGCCGGCCAGCCGGCTAAGCGTTCACCACCACCACCTCCACCACCATCAAAAAACTAAAGTCTCTCTCACTCCCGGGGCCGGTTTCAAGGCGGGTGGACCCGAGGGTAGTACAGCCGGCGAACCCTTGTCTGCTAACTGGGTCGTTCCGAACGTGTCACCAAGCATGGCCGTTAAACACTTGGGCAAGGATGGTGGCACGCAAAGGCATCACTTGGCGGTGGCTCCGGCGACCTCCTTTACGTCAGCCGACTACGGCGAATCTAGTTTCATTAGAGGTGGAGTCACTGGTCAAGGAAATGATAGCCAAGAATGTCATCATCCCGGTCCCTCAAAATTACCCAGTCTTCACATCCAAGCTATTTTTGGTACCCAAAAGGGACAGTGTTCAGATGAGACCTGTAGACCTGTCGTATCTGAACCTTCACATTCACAACGAGTCATTCAGGATGTTAACTGTACACCAAATCAGGCTAACACTTCCGCCGGGAGGTTGGATGTGTTCCTTAGACCTGACAGACGCTTATTGGCACGTCTCGGTAAACAAAAGATTTCAAACATTTCTGGCCTTACGGATCAGGCATCAAACTTATGTTTTTCAGAGGATGCCATTCGGGTTAAACCTGGCACCTCGCTTATTCACGAAATTAGTCCGGCAAGCCCTGATGCCATTGTTAAAACAAGGGATCAGGATTTTGTGGTACCTAGACGACTGGCTAGTGGTGGCAGAGACGGAGCAAGTATGCATAAATCATGTCAACATAACATTAAAACATGTCAAAACTCTAGGGTTCAACGTAAATCTGGTAAAGTCAAACCTTGTTCCCTCACGAGTAGTTCAGTGGATAGGGATGATTTGGGACACAGCTGCTCTCACTCTGAGTCAGAGTGTGGACAATCGAAACAGATTTCGCAGGAAACTGTTCCTGTTCCTTCACAGTCTGACTACGACACGGAGAATCTGGGAGTCTCTGGTCGGCTCTCTCAACTAGATCCAACTAACTGTAATGTTGGGCCGGTTGAAAGTAAAGCGTTTAATATTGGAGGGCAACAAATATTTTCCACTATTGCCGGCGGAAAAATTATGGCCCATACCAAAATTAATCCACAACTTACTATCGGTCTGGGCGAAGAGGGAAATGTTGCACTCAGTAATGTCATGGACCTCTCCTCCGCCGACGGTATGGGTAGACACGGATGCGTCAGGAACGATAGGGTGGGGTTTTCAGTCAAACCAAGGGCACCAGGGTCAAGGGCTTTGGTCCCATTTAGAAATCTCCCACATCAATGTCAAAGAATTACTAGTCCCCTTATATTTCCTTCAGGCTCACGGCTCTACTTTACGGGGCAAGTCGGTGGACTTCAGAATGGACAATCTGAATGCGGTTCACTGTATTCAGAAACAAGGGTCAACGAGATCTCGGAAGTTGCTAATCGTGTCAGAAGATATTTTTATTCTAGCCAACAGGCTGGTCATTCATCTTCATGCATCCTATCTCCCAGGCGTAGCAAACGTCTGGGCAGAAGCTCTGTCCCGGAGACAAAGCACAACAGTAGAATGGGCGCTCAAGCAACCCATTTTCAACCAAATGATTGCAGAGCTTTACCATCCACAAGTGGATCTGTTCGCATCCAAGGAGACTCACAAACTCCCAATGTACCTCACCCGCCGGACGATAACGCCGGCAGGGGGGCCAGACGCCCTGGTGACCGACTGGAACAGGTGGAGTTCCATCTATCTGTTTCCGCCGCCAGACGCGTCTCTAATGTGCCATGTAGTAAACAAACTACGAGATTATCGGGGCTTAGTCTCGATAATCGCGCCCCTGTGGCCGGCGCAGTTGTGGTACCAGCAATTGAAAACGTGGTGCCCGCACCCGGTGTCGCTCCCGGTCGGGTTTTTCCACTTAGACACGATTGGCAACCTAGCGACCTCGCTGACTTTTGCATTATGGACATTGAGGAGGCCAAGTGGCTAGCACCATATGGTAGAGACGTGACCAATAAATTCATTAATCAATATACTCAGTCTACAAAACGACAGTATCAAATCACATTGGCAAGCCTTTACTTCTTGGATCCTTAGGACAGAACAAACTGTGCCCTCAGTGGCTTTAGTTTTTAATTATTTGAATTATCTGTTCGAACAGAAACGTTTATCTGTGGTAACGTTAAAAAATCACTTAACAGCGATTAGGATGCCATTTGGGGACCTTACCGGTCTCACCATACCAGTCGCGGAGGAAACAGGTTTTATGAGGGCATGTTTTAAACTCCGTCCACCTCCCCGTCAGCTCATGCCTACTTGGTCTCTGGACAAAGCATTGTCGTTACTTCATTCCCGTCTGTACCAAAATACTGCAGATTTTACATTACTATTAAAAAAGGCTGTATTCCTTTTGGCTTTGGCCACCGGGAACAGAGTGTCTGACCTGGCGGCGATGAGCAACACATCTAATTGCCTCAGGTTTGGTAGGCTTAATGAGTGTATTCACATTGCACCTTCCCCGGGGTTCATAGCCAAGAATGAGCACAGTGAACACGTGTTTTCAGAGTTCACGGTGCCGGCGTTGAAAAGGGGAAAGGTGCACCATAATTTATGTCCAGTGCAGGCTCTAACCAAATATTTAAGAGTAGCTCCTCTAAACCCCCAGGGTGCTTTATGGGTAGCAAGTATGGGTAAGCGCGTGCTGAAACGTAGATTGGCTTCTCTTTTGGTCGAGGTCATTAAAGAGAGTAATCCCGGCGTTGTGGGTAGGGCCCACGATTTACGCAAATTGGCAGGCTCTTTGCGTTTCCTTAAGAATTTTTCTGTGGAAGATATTACGTCCACACATTTGTGGGCCTCTAATCATACGTTTTTGACTCGATACCTGTCAGTAGCTCTAGACAAACCTTCCTTGCCATGTATAGCTTTAAGGCAAAGGGTCTAGGTGGCCCTTAAGTCACTTTTTGTTTAATTTCAAGGAAAAGGGGGGGGGGGGGGGGTGCAGTCAGTGTAACATAGGACACCCTAGACCCCGCCGGATTATAAGAGCTGTGATACTAGTTAAGGGTATTGTGATATGAAAAAAATTCTCTGTACCATTCAGTGCAGGAAATTGTGCTAGTACAATGATAGTACAAACAACAGTGTTGTTGTAAGTAGTTTTAGCTATGAAGCAATTAATTTAAGCATTGGTTACATTTTGCGAGATATACCCACTACTATTATGGGGTTATATGTGCACATATAAACTTATCCGTTTTATTTTTCACCACTTATGTTGAGTGGGGTGCCTTTTTAACTTACGGATCTGTTCGCAGAGTCTCAAGAGTTAATCCCCTTTTATCAAGCAGGCTTCTTTGAAGCACGCACCTGCTTGTAACCCCTTTTTGTATATATGTGCTGCGCCAATAAATATATATTTTTTCGAAGTAAGAATACTATGTGGTTGTTTGATTATCTGCTTTTTTAGAGTTATGATATGATTACGAATGTCCCCCTCCAGTCTTAGATATCAGGCATGTTCGTCAATGATGGAGGGGCCACTAATAAATTATAGGTTTGACTCCTGTAAGGAGATAAAGAAAACCTAATATTTAGTAGTGGCCCCGTAATCATTGACGACTGGGGCCCTCCCGACCATCCCCTTCCCATTCGTCGATGTATTAAGGATTTTGGTTTACTTGATATGTCAGTGAAGGAAGAATGACGCCTGAGGCAGCGTCTGGTCAAAGATCCACACAAGTACATCCACAATATTATGGAAAGCTTATTGAATAGTTATTCTTATTTTCTTTTTGTTTTTATTTTTTACGAAGTTTTTTCGTAGTGAGAACCCAATTCATAATGACTGAAGCCATGAGTGAGGTCGCGTGCGCTCATGATGAAGGCTCCTCAAATTTGCTATGCTCTGCGCGGTAGATTCAAACTACGGCGGATGAGTGTTTGAAGAGGATGCCTTATGTAATAGGCATGTTCGTCAATGATTACGGGGCCACTACTAAATATTAGGTTTTATTTATCTCCTTACAGGAGTCAAACCTATAATCGTGCGCTTTTAAGTTACCAATTTATAATACACTATCAAATCGGGCAGCTAAATATGTTACCGGCTATATTTCTTATTAGACCAGTGACAGGAAATCAATCAATGTGAATCAGAATGTCATAGAACACAGAGGCAGCAAATTACATATGTGGAGATGCAGGAAATTCGAAAAAGATGATGACAATTTTTTTTACAACACTGCCTTTTCCACGGGCGACTGTTTAGGTCGTCAGCTGACCGCAGCGGGATATACGTACACAGTGTTGCCAAGGTCTTCTTTTGTTCGCACTATTGGGCTAGTTAGGATTCGTTCAGAAGCATAGATTTGCGAGTTTCCATTTCAAACGATATTATATTCTTGATTTACAGTGTGATGGGGTGGATAGCCTCTGAAGTATTATCCTAACTAACTAACATTGAGGAAAGTGGAATTGGGCTGGTTCTATATACTATTAAAGTTGTAGAGGTGTCGAGTGTTGAGTAGCCTATAGCTAGGCTACATTTCATACAAACGTTCATCATGGCTTTCTGTTGGTTGTACTATACATGTATGGTAGCCTATGTGGTGGTGACTGAATAGCCTAATTAAGTGATTGTTTGTGAGGGGGGATTGGGACATTGATGCAGATTTGATGAGTGCATGATTGTGATAATAATGTATGTGGTATTTCATTAATATTTAAATGATGTGACACATAGGCCACTACTCGTACAGTAGGCTATATGGGACTAGGCCTAGTTATATTTGGGGAACTCATAGTATCATGCATGCATGGCTGTTAAAGATAAACATATCAGAAAATGTGTGTGATAGGATTAAAATAGCTGAAATTGTCTGTTGTGCGGTATTAAGTGATTGGGCTACTTTTGGGCGAGTTTGGAGATGTAATGTGCGCTGGCAACCTTGGAATACACACACACACACACACACGCACGCACGACACAATCTATAACTGAACATTTTACCTTTATTAAGACTATAATCCACATTATATTAAGATTTCCATCTGTGAGAAACAAATATCTACCACCATTACTGCTAATGTGCACATAGATGCACAACTAATGTCAAATTTAACAAAGTAAGTTAAGTGGGGAAGAGATGTTTACTGTCCGAGAAGTTTCGTATAATGACTATTATGGGTAGCGAACACTGGCATCAATTTATTATGTGCTTGCCAGATCTGAAACTAGTTTATAATTGTATAATCCAATATCCAGTAAAGTGGCTAATGACGATTATTTTATAAGTTCATCTCGAGTTTTTATACATATCATTTTAATTTTAGGACATGGATACCTATCTATTAAAATATTAACAGGACTATTTTTCGAATGACTGCCATGTGTTTTTGTGGGCCTAATCAAATATGTTCTATTAATCATAAATACTTTGTATATTGGACAATGTACTGAATAGAATGTTAGAGTAATATGTCTGTAACATTCATGACTATAGAAATCCAGTGATATTTTGATGACTGCGATTTAAAAAATTCAATTCACTCGATGGCAACAAATTTAGATTGGTGCGAACCAAAGGCTGGAAAAATAGCAGACAAATTTTTTATTGTCCCCCATTAGACAGTATGAGTCACATTGGAAACAATTTACAACGTGGATTGTAGAATCCAACCAACAAAGTGCCTCAGTAAGTTTAATTTTAAAGTACTTAAATTACCTTTTCGAAGACAAACACCTATCAGTTAACACACTTTGCAATCACCTCTCAGCCATTAAAGAACCATTCTATGACCTTACTGGCCTTAGACTTCCACCTAAGTATGAAGGAGGTTTTATTACGGCTTGTTTTAAATTACGAGCTCCAGCGAGACAGATTCTACCTCAGTGGTTTCTGGGCAAAGTGTTAAATCTATTAAGTACTAAACCTTACACGGTCAACCCCTCTTATGACAAGTTATTATCTAAATGTTTTTTCTTAATTTCGTAGCAACAACACATAGAGTGTCCGAACTTGCGGCCATGGCTAGAGCTGCGAACTGCTTACAATTTAAAGATCTGAGTGCTGTTACCCTCACACCAACTCCTGATTTCATAGCCAAGAATGAAAGAGAAGATCATATGTTCTCACCTTTTGATATAATGGCCCTCAAACAAAAGAATAAACATCAGGCACTAGGCCCAGTGTTGGCTTTGTATAAGTATGTACAACCAACTACACCCTTATCATTTATGGATCTCTTCACATGGCAAATCAAAGTTATCTAAACGACAGCTTGCTTCAATTCTAGTGGACGTTATCAAAACAGCCGTACCGTCAACAGTAACAAGGGCCCATGATGTGAGAAAGTGGGCCACGACAGTCAGATTTCTTAACAATTACTCTATCCAAGACATTAAGCAAACAAGAGTCTGGTCATCTCACCACACATTTTTATCCAAATATCTTTCAGTTCATTTGAAGAGACCCACTGTGCCATGCATAGCCATGAGAATTAGGCGTAAGAATAACTGATCTCTGTTTATTGCAATAATGACATGTTTTATGTTACAAGTACGTGTGAGGTTCACCAAGTACTGACTTACTTTTAGGAGTTTTGGACAAAACAGAGAGGGGGGGGGGGAGTGTGTTCCGAACTGGAGAACCTCTCACAAGTGTTGTTCAATGTTAATATTAGTAAGATTGATAATCTCTAAGGGTTAATTTCTAATACAGGATATTAGATTAATAAATACACAAAATTCTTTTTTTTTGGTGAGTTTAATAAGTATGAATAGATTTTCCTTTTTACAAATCATTCTAGTACTATAGTATGTACAATTCTTATGTTACAATATTTAGTGGTTCTTTTATTAAGTTTTACTGCATCCTTATCTTTATCTACCTTTCTATCGCTTCCTAAGGCTTACTTAGAAACCCTGCCTTTATACTTTACACTTTTTCTTAATTCTAGTTATTTAATTACAACAGTGCGAGCCATTAGTTTTGGTTTCTCTTCAGTCTTTGCCGTTGAGCATGAGATGTCCCAACCACCGATCTTGGTATTCTTAGGCTCTCACGTCATTGACGGAGAGAACCATTACTAAATTACGGGTTTGACAACCCGAAGGGAAGGAAGGAAAACTAACTATTTAGTAATGGTTCCGTAGTCAATGACGTAAAGCGGCCCTCCCTCCTCCCTCTTCCCATGCACATGCGCAACTTTGTACTATGAAGGACGTATAAACCCAGCGTGACCAGCTGGGGGACGCGTGCAAGGGAAGGACTGTATAACGGCGCACTAGTTGATTTAGTAAGACAACATTCATGTTTCTAATCTTTACTCATAAAAAAAATCTTTCTTTTTCTAATGGTTACCTTTTTTAATGACGTTCCCTAGGAACTAAGTAAAGGGTTTCACCCTAGGATGTACTTTTTATATATTTGGGTCGCGTTATGCTTTCTCCGGGACCCTCACGGGGGTCTCCGGGGAGCCCTTATATATGTATAAGGCTCTCACGTCATTGACTACGGAACCATTACTAAATAGTTAGTTTTCCTTCCTTCCCTTCGGGTTGTCAAACCCGTTATTCTTTTCTAAATTGACTTCGTTAATTTTTAAGTTCAAGTTTTTTTCCACATATTGACCATGCCGCCCTCAGGTCTACCAGCCATGCTTGACAAAGCTTTATCGGAAAATGTTGCTCCTACACCGACACAATCATAATTTTCGTCTATATAATCAATAATTCCTAGTTTATCTTCAATCACAAAGGTTTCCTGTAAAAATATGATGTCATAGCCGGATGAACATAAAATCCTAACCAAGTCTATATTTGTTTTCAGAGAACAGCAGTTATAGGTACATATCTTTAAAACACCACCCACCATAATTAAAAATATACATACAAAGTTAATAAAATTCATGATTATACAGTATCAATCTTATTGATCCCTTCTCTTTTAGATCTATTAAAATATTTACCCACCACAATTTCTTCAGGCCATAATTCTGGGTTAAACAACCTTTCCCTCTCAGACAGTTTTACTATAACTTTAAATGCCTGGTGATCTTCAGTTCTAATCTGTAAAACATTTACACCAGCGACTGTTATCCCACATACATCTTTGATGTATATTTTTAGATCCTCGGCAGTGACAGCATTATCTACTCTCCCAATAAATACATCTATCAGTTTCGTAGCAGCCTTAAATGATGACCCCTCACATTTCCTCACACCTTTTACTCCCATGTTTACCTGCTTGTAATTTTGTTTCCGTCTGTTCCTTCTTTCAACTTGGATCCAACCATCATCCCCTGCAGCGCCAGCGACGATATCCCGTCCTGTTGTTGTAGCAGAAGGTGCTTTTGAGATAGCACCGGTTGTTTTATCTGTAACAAGGGAGGCAGGGTTCCTGGGCTGTGTCTTCCCCCGCCTCTCCCCCATTCTGTCACCAGATCTCAGGAGACCTCTGCTCTCGTCACCCCCGGCAGCATCAGTCTCCTCACGACCGCTACCTCTTCTTAAGTTGATACCATTAGTAGCAGCATCACCTCTGCTTCCCCCAACAGTCACATCATCACTCACCAGGCTCCGTCGACTCTCCACACCCCTCTGCCGCCCCCCATTCACCTCTGCACGGCCAGCTCCACTCCTACTCTCCCTTGTCATCACATTCATCCTGGTTCGTCCTCCAATCCCTGAACTTGGTGTTGAACTCACTCTTAAGGCCTCAGCATAGTTTCTCCTGGCAGCATCATTGTTGTTTCCGTTCATCCCAGCATGAGGTGAAGTCGGTGACTTTGGTGACTCAGAAGGCTCACGGAGAGTGGTTAGGTTATCTAGCACATTAATATCAGTCACAGTAATGTCTCGCGCTGCTTCATCAAGTCCCGATACCGCATTCGTGAACTTGGTTTTCAGATCCACAACATCCATCTTTAACTGTCGCATGGTATCAGCAGTATTAATAACTTCGGTTTTAATATCCAAGATCTTCGGTAACCGTTCTTTAATCATTGCTGTGTCCTCAGATAGGTTGAGTAAGAGTGGCCCAAACTTTTCCACGCCAATCGGTGGCATTCGTTTGTGTGAGTCGGTTACAAATTTTACTTGTTTATTTTCTTTGATTGCACGCTCGTGGAGTTCGATCAGATCTTTCACTTCTTTTCGTTTTCTATCAGGGTCTCGGCGCCAGCTTAAATCATCGTTCAGAATTCAGCACAGTACTTCTTTCCCTTTCTTAATTTCTTCATAACAATAGAAGGATTTTATAATATCAAATAAAGTTTCATATGGATAGTCCTTCAATGCAGATGTGAGAAAGCACAAGAGACTGTTCACTATGTATTTATCTTCCTCCATTGTTAATGTTTACTGGTAACTGTTTTCGGCTGTCATGTCTACCGCTTGAATATCAACACCTCACAGATATCCACTCATAACTTTATTTCACGTCACTTTAGCGATAATCCTTCTTCATATTCTGATGCACAAGCACTTCATGCGTCCATAAATGTCACCAAAATCGCGTAGACGTAATACATTATTGAGAAAAATAAGAAAGAGGAGTCTTCTCAGAGCTGGACTATACTGTGGCGCATGCGTAGTAGGATCTGGTAAAGTTTTGAGTCGAAAAGCCAGAATAGCCAGAACAGTCGCTATCGCTGTCAGACTCCATACCCTTGGGCCAGACAATGTGAGCATTCTTAAGGCCAGATGGTCCAGCTGCGGGGTCCATGTTCGACGGTGACCGCTGATCCATGGCACCACCAGACTCAGACGGCTTCGTCACTGTCACTTGTCTCTTGTTGTCTGTCCAACTCATCAATTATGTCTTCAACATTCATTTCCCATCTCCACTCTCCAACACTTCCCTCATTTCGCTTTCTGTCACATTGATAAACAATGCACCACGGACCCTGAGTAGCTCGGCTAGTGGTTGGTCGTTGTCACTTTCACTTTCACTTTCACTGCCACCCCTCTTGTTCTTGTCGTTCTTGTCGATGCCCATGATTTGCCTCCAAGAGCGAACGATCTGGTCTTTCGAAATATCTTTCCATGCTGCCACGCTGTTATCAACAGCATTCTTGATGGAATATGACTTCCACCAATCTCTGATGTTTTTTTCTCAACCCCTTCTTCCTCATCAATAATGTCCTGGTCTTCACCTCCCATAGCCCGCAGAGCCTGTGCGAAGGTTGTTGTTGTTGTTGTTGTTGTTCCCTAAGCTGCCTGGCCGAACAGCCCCGAGTCCCTGAGAAAGGCCATGGCCACGATCGGGCTTTCCCACAGAGCTCTCATTGAGTGTAGATTGTGTTGTTGGCGTAAGTGGTTGTGTGAAATGCAGTCTTCTATGATGTGTTTAATGGTATGGGGTGCTGTGTTACATCCCGGGCAGGCGTCGACAACGGAGTCATCCAGTCTCTTCTGATAGCTCAGGAGAGCTGGATGGTGTCCGCATCTCAGCCTGGCCAGGTGGACTCTGTCCTCGCGAGGAAGGGAGGATTCGGAAGGATGGATTTCGGGAGGTCGTGCATGCAGCTGCGTGTTGTCTGTGAGTGAGTGGATGGATCGGTGAGAGATATGAGTATGGATGTGCTTCTGGAAGTTGGTTCGGGGTGGGCAGGGAGGGAGAGAGGACAATAATTGTGTGTGATACCGTGTGCTGGGTGTTGTTTTGATATTTCTTGGTGTCTGTGGGTGTGTTGCCATGTAGTTTAGTGGGTGGTCTTGGTTCGTGGAGGCTGCTGCCAGGAATTGAGTGCCTCTCATGCGAAGGTGATGTCGGTTGCCTCACGAAGTTGTCTATAGGTCCTCGTATAGTATTTTTTTTTAAATGATGCGATTACCTCCTGGTCTAGGGGCTGGATTATGGAGGTGATGTTTTTAGGCAGAAACACCACCTGAATGTCGAGTTTTTTTCGAGTCTATCAAGCACCTCTTTCTTCTTAGTTATGTCCATTACAGTCACTTTCCTTTTGCGTTTGGTGCCACTTGCAGTCGTAGGGGTCTCCATTGTAATGCAATGAGGCGTGAGGAAATAATAATGACGAGGGAGGTCTACACGCAATGACGAACGCTTTTGAAATGGCCGGGCTAGCCCGGGAAGTGGAAGTGGTGACGCCACGCCAACTCTCGCCGCTCGACTGTCTCGGAACAGATTCGAATAAAAAAAATTTTTTGCTCAGCGCCGCGTACATTTAAATATGAGCGTACTTACGTATTTATTTCCTCAATTGTGGTTAGAGCGTAGTTTTGATTGCGTGTAGATAAATTGCGCGTAATTGGAGGGTTCACTGTATTTGTGTGTGATAGCGTGTGCTGGGTATTGTTTTAATATTTCTTGGTGTCTGTGGATGTGTTGGCCATGTAGTGTAGTGGGTGGTGTTGGTTCGTGGAGGCTTCTGCCAGGAATTGAGTGCTTCTAATGTCCAGATGGTCATTGACTTTGAGGACTTTGGTTTCTTGTTGTAGGTGATCTGTAGGTGAAATAGCTGTGCAACCTGTGATGATTTTTAGGGCTTTATTTTGAATAGTCTGTAAGGTCTTATGATGTGTTTCAGCTAGGTTACAAGCCCAGGCCGGGCTTGCGTATTCCATCAATGATCTTATGTATTGTTTGTAAACTGTGGTGGTGGTTTCTTTGTTGTGTCCAAATTTTGTCGGGGCAAGTGACCTGAGGGCATTAAGTCTGGGTGTCAATTTCTTTTTAATGTTTGTGGTGTGCTGTTTTGAATGTCATTTGAGTATCATATGTTACTCCTAGGATTTTGGGTGAGTGTGTGTGTGTTAGGGGTATGTTGTTTATGGTGAGTTACGGGGAGTATGCGTGATCTCCTGTCCAGCTTGTGAGGAGGGTTGCAGTGGATTTGGCTGGGGCTAAATTAAGTCTGTTTGTAGTGCACCAGTCATGTAATGTGTTGAGATAGGGTTGAAGGAGACTTGTTGCTGTGGCTGGGTCTTGGTGTGTGCATATGAGTGTTATGTCGTCTGCGTAGGAGGCTATGTTTATTTGGGGTGTATTGGGTGTATTTGTATCATGCATGTACAGATTAAAGAATGCGGGCGACAGGACGGATCCTTGCCGGACTCCATTTGGGAAATTTCTGATGCTAGATGGCTGACCGGCAAAAGATATGTGTGCATATCTGCCTGCTAGGAAGTTAGCAAGCCACCTTTTTGTGTTTTTGTGCATGTTTATGTTGTAGATTTTGTTTGTTAGGTTGTGGCGGGGGATGGCATCGAAGGCTTTACTAATGTCGAGTGTGGCAAGTTGTGATCTATGTGGTGGTCTGGCTGAGTTGATACCGTCAAAAGCTCTTTATGTAAGGTCTGTAAGAAGAGTGTTTGTGGAGTGCAGTGGCCTGAAGCCATGTTGTGTTGGAGCTATGGGTAAGGCATGTGTAATCAGTTGTAGTACAAGGCATTCTATGACTTTGGAGGGGGTGCAGAGGAGTGTGATACTGATAGGGCGGTGTGAGGAGGGTAGCGTGCTCATGTAGTAATGTACACCCTATGTGGTGGATTGTGTTCTTTTATTTATAAATTATTATTTTGCTTAAGCGTTGTTTCCACATAGTGATTTTGATAAGTAGTTTTGTCTTTTTACTGTGTTCGTCCAAGTTTTGGTTTATTTATTTTGCAAGTTTTACATTATAATATCTATATACTCAGGCACATACCCCATAGCTGGGGGTGGCCGACACGAGACAGAGCCCGAACAGGGACAACACAACACAACAAAGAACACAAAAACAAAACACAAAATTACACACATCTAGGTTGCCCAGGAGAAGACCCAGAGACCCAGGCCCATTTGGGGTCTCCAGCAAGATTCCCAGATCTCAGACCTCCCAGAGAGGTTCCGATCTCAGCAGGCAAACATGCAGCGAAGCTGTACCACCACAAGCACGTACACCACGCATCCAGGCGTACCCTTTATATATACCGGCTTCCTGGGCCAGACGCCTGACAGACTATTATCTAGTCCAACTGGTGCCTGACCCCCTCTCCCAAATGACAGCGTTTTCACTCATCTATTCACTAGCATTCTCCATTCATTCCTACAGTATTTATTACCACTTCTCTTGCCTGACAAATATTCATTCCTCTATCTTCCAACGCTTGTACTGTACTACACATTCTCTCCATCTCAGGCCGTAGCGCGGTTGGTAGAGAACTCGCCTGCAAACTGTGAGGTTGACGGTTCGAGTCTCGGGCCGGCCAGTGTGTGTTATTGGCAGACGCCAGTGCTGTTGGTGGACGGCGCGGTCTAGCAATCTGTGGCAACTATTCACTGAAGCCCCTGATCATCAGGGCACCCACCCTAGCTCAGCTCTTGAGCAGGGAGTGCATGGTGGTAAAAAATGCATCATCATCAATGGAGGTCTTCCTACCCCTCTACCTCCCCTTGTATCTGACTCACATATTCTCTTTGTAAGCCTTTCATCTTCCATTCCTAATATAGTAATAATTAAATTATTATAAATTTTATTTTATTTAAATCAATTATTACCTCCAAAGTTAACCAGACAAGGAACATAAATAATAATAATATTAATATACTTAGAGATGATAATAAGGATGTTAAACTATCAGAAATGGTAATATTAAAGTAACCTGTACAGTCATGCTCAGGAATTTCTGGACCATATTTTAATGGAACATTTCTGATAAACTAACAAAGCATTTTGAAAATGATAAAATTACAATTATCTAGTATGAGTTCACTAGTCACTGCTCACTGTCTTGTTTTTTTATGGTAAAGAGATGATCAATTATTCCTAAACACTACTGTACTTGGGTAGGTTGATTGATCTGTACCTGAAGGGTCTGGAGGTGGAGGAACACCGGGACAAGAAGAGTCATGACTGTTCGGGAGGCACCAAGCGCAAGTTGAGCTACATCATGAGCATGTTGGGTTAGTAGCAAACTGATATGGACTTTATATATAGGCTTTTACATGGCTGATTGACCAGACTGTTGCAAAGTTAAAAGATACTCAGCAAACGATTATGAAGTTTGCAAAGTCGCTCTCATCGATAATACAGCATATTCTTACACAAGCGCCATTGTTGTGCTACCCCACAACTGCACACTATGAAACTGAACTATACTCTGGTTGCCATGGCGACCAGTTAATAGTTATCACCACATAAAATATGTTATATAAGCTACAGTAGGGTCCCCATTTGTGCATGTTCGAACTGTGCGTTTCACGAGTTGTGCGAGCTACCAAAAATATTAATTTAATAATTCCAAACTGTGCTAATATTGTTCGAAGTGTGCGAGCGCCGGAATAAAGGTAAGCAAATCCGTGGAAAAACCCAAATGTACGAGTTTCTTCACAGCTGTGCGAGATACGTCATGCCAGCTTCTGCGCCGCTTGGGTACCGGGTGGGAGGGGGTAGTCGACCATATTTTTTTGCCCCCGCTCTAGTGCACACATAGCTCCGTGAGAAATTTGTATACCTTGAGCGGCTGACCATCACACTGGAACTAAAGCAGAAAGTTATCGAGTTAAAGGATGCTGGAAAAGGAAATTCAGTTGTAGCCAGGCAGTTGGGACTTACCTAGTCGAATGTTAGATCAATTTATAAGAAAAACGGAGACGGGGACGGAGACGGGGCTGGGGCCGGACCGGGGTAGCATAGCTGCACTCGCCCTGCCGCGGGGGTTTGCCTCGGAGCCCCGTAGCTTAACCCTTAACTGGCGGGGCCCGCCTTAAGTCGGGCTCCAATTTGCAGCAAGTTAGGAGCATTATTAAGGTTTTTAAAGGGTTAAAATCGAGTGCAAATGGCCGGGAGCGCAGCAGGCCACACGTCCGACACCCAGGGCTTACCGCCGCCCACTGACTCACGATCCCTCTGTTCTCGAGAAGCCGGCAGTGTTGCCAGTAGTGAGCGTAGAGGGAAAAAATATGCCGCTATATGCTAAACTCCCATGTTAGTGGTACCACTGCGTGAGAACGACGAGTGCTACGTAGCTCGTTCTGGTCTCATTTTGAAGCTTTTAGCGCCTAGTTTTTTGCTGAATACATTCATGCAGATACTTGATTGATCATTCAGGAGGGCCTGAATATGCCCAAAATAGCCAAAAAAAAAAAAACGCTAGACAAGGGTTAATGTGAGTAAACGACTTATTATTGTTTAATTATTGCTTACTTTTATTTATATTATGTATTGTTATGAATGTGTCAGTTGGTCTTGTTTTGTATAGGTAATATGAAGTTGAACCCCTAAACTCGGGACCGTCCATCCACCAAATTAATTATTTCCCATAAGATACATGTTTCGAGTTGTACGATTTCGAGTTGTGCAGCCTCGTTCATCCACCAAATTCTCGCACAATTGGGGACCCTGCTGTATATTTCTAAGTTGTTAGAACACATTGATGAAAGTTCTTCACTATCATATCCCTAAAACCAAGCTTATCACAATGGACATTGTAGTTTGAATATGTTTTATCCCCTTGCCTTGAAACTTAACCATGTGAATATTACATGTAACTGGGATTGTCTGCAGATACATAAAGAGTTAATTATTTATTTTAACAAGAAATTTATGCATATATGTACAGTACTTTTTAGGCAATACATGTATGATATCTCTCTCATATTAGATTATCACAGTTACAGGGATAAAACAGTTGTTACAATCCTATTGGAACAATGAACAACTTCTTCTTTTAAGCCTACTTAGGGGGTAAGGGGGTCTTCACTTATGGTGGAGGAAGAAAAGAATATGCCCCACGCATCCTACTGCGTGTCGTACAAGGCGACTAATAGGGGGGGATGGCGTTAGACTTATGGACCAAGAGCCATTACATATGGCAGCGCTGTGACAGGGCTTCATTGTTCTAGTCCAAGTTGCCTAATGGCGGCACACTGGCGGTGGATATCGCTCCCTCTGGACCCGGACCTGGCGCCTTGGGCTCAACCTGGACAAAATGGATCCAGAGGGTACAGTGCATAGTGTTTCTTCGGACTGGCACTCTCCGCCCAACAGTATAGGGACCCGAACCTGGTGGTAGCGCTCCAGGAGGCTGCCCTGTCATTGGGTATAAAATACCAGACCAGTTGTAGTGCTGTGTATGCTCACGGGGTGCGTCCCTGCGGCTGGTTCTGGTGGGGCGCACCGGAGCCACTGGATCCTATCCCCTTGTAATTTCTTGGGGGAAGGTGCTGGGAATGGTCCCCCGGGGTAGACTGGAGCCAGAGTTCTTGGGGCGGCGGTGATGCCCATTTGCCAGCCTAATTACCTATTATGACTCGACCTAAAGAGAAACAACGTAAGTCCGATGTTCGAAAACCGCACAGGATACGGACAAATGCCCCCCACAGTCTCAGACTTGCTAGTGTGAATGTTGGTAGTTTGAATCTGCATGCAAATGAAGTGGTTGAGATGTGTGAGAGAAGGCGAGTGGACGTCTGCTGTGCCCAGGAAACACTCTGGAAAGGGTATGGGGCACAGTGGATTGTTGGAAGAAAGAAAAGATATATGATTTACTGGAAGGGGGTTGAGACTGATAAAGCGAGAGGAAGAGTGGGTGTTCTGGTGGCCGAAGAGTGGGTGGAAAGTGTGCTTCAGATTACGAGAGTTAGTGAAAGGCTGATTGTTTTGAAGTTGAAAGTTAGTGACAGAATTCTGAATGTGATATCTGCATATGCCCCACAGGCTGGTCTACAGAAAGAGATAAAAGAGGACTTCTGGAATGACACCGTCAGTGTCATTTCAGGCCTCTCGGAGAATGAAATAACAATCCTGGGAGGGGACCTGAATGGTCACGTGAGAGCATCTGCAGATGGATACGAGGGAGTACATGGAGGAAATGGGAAGGCGAATATTTACTGGAGTCCTGCGTTGCACTCAACATGGTTGTGTGTAACACAAAGTTCAATAAAAGACAGAGCCATCTGGTCACATATAACTTTGGGGTCTCCGGTAGCCACATAGATTACTTCTTGGTTAACAGGAAAGCCTAGAAACTGGTTCGGGATGTAAAGGTCATCCCGAGCGAAGAATGTATCCCCCAGCATAAGCTACTTATGTGCAACATGAGCTTATAGAGAGATCCTGAGTGCAGGTATACATGCCCAAAAGAAGAGTGTGGCTGCTGAAGAACAAGGAAGTTAGGGATAGGTATCATAGTGAACTGGAGGAAATTAATAGAAATAAGGAAGTTAGGCCTAGCGATGTAAATAGTCAATGGAATTTCCTTAAGCATAGCCTTCTCGCTATGTGGGAAAACAAAGGGTCACCCCTGGAATAAGACCTCCTGGTGGTGGAACGGTAAGGTAGAACATGCTGTGAAAGAGAAAAGGAGATGCTTCAAAGCATGGAAGATGGGAGGCAGTAAGGAGGACTATCAGGCAGCTACAAAAACTGCCAGAAGAGTTATTTACAATGCTAAAAAAGGCATTAAGGACCTGGTCCTTTAACAAGTGTGTAACACGGACAATCCCAATGGGACCTTCAACCTAGCTAGGCGAGTTAAAAATGACAGTAGGGATATTATAGGTGAACAGTGTGTATGAAACGAAACGATAATGGGACGATTGTGTATGCAGAAGATGAAATCAGAGAAGCATGCAAGTCACACTATGAATGATTACTAAATGTAGAGTTTGAATGGAATAAGGAACAGCTTAGTATCGAAAAAACAATATCTGGACACCCTCCTTTGATAGCACCAGCTGCAGTGAGCGGCGCAATCAATAAAATGAAGGACGGTAAAGCTCCAGGGTGCTCTGACATGCCGAGATGATAAAAGCCTCAGGGGAGACTTGTGTCAGCTTAGTCACTGAGATGATAAACACCATTATTAAATATGAGAAAATCCCCGAGGATTGGCACAAAAGTGTAATACTGTAGTAAATATATACAAAGGAAAAGGGTATGCGCTAGATAGAGGTAATTATAGGGGCCTGAAAATGCTTGACCAAATCATAAAGGTCTGTGAGAGAGTCTTTGAGGGTTTGATCAGGCAAAGCATCTCCATTGATGATATGTAGTTTGGTTTTATGCCAGGACTTGGTACAACCGATGCTATCTTCATAGTCAGGCAGATACAGGAAAGATACTTATTAACCCGGGAACTGCGGGGAGACTCCGGCGGACTGCGGACTGCGGGGAGACTCTTAAGAGTGAGTGAAAAAGAAAATCAACTTTTGACATCGATTTTTATTTTATTTTTTTTAATTTTTATTTATTTATTTTTTTTTTTTTGCCCCTGGGCCATGCAAAATCTCAGTCCTCTACCTCCCCTCCTTCCCCACTTTCCTCCTCTCCTTCAGTTATCACCTATTTTCCCTGTTATTCCCTTATTCTGAGGTATATTTTCGTGCTAACATTAGAAATCCGGTTGGAGGGTGTGGTCATCACTGATAGCAAGCGAATGCAAGAGAGAGAGAGAGAGTATCGATCGACTGTGTCTCAGTGGCCTTGGGAGAAATTGGCGGGAAAGCAGCTTGCCTCACCCATACATTATACAACTCGCGGCCTATATCTCCGATTTTGACCATCCAAACGCTGTTTTCACTCGTTTTATTGTTGTTTCAGGTTAATACCTTTATAATCAACCCATAATAGGTGCATATGGATAAGTATTAATGCTATTAATGGCACAATGAATATTTTAGTGATGGAAACACCTCAAATACGTCAGCACAGGGGGACGTTTCCAATTACCCCCATGCGCACTTGTTAGGTTAAAAGGCAGGGATCTTTACTTTGTGTTTGTAGACCTGGAGAAGGCCTTTGACAGAGTGCCTAGAGATGTCGTACAGTGGGCTATGAGGATACTTGGTGTGGAAGAGTGGCTGGTGCGTGTCATAATGAAGATGTATGAGGATTCGCAAACTGGGATGAAGGTGAAAGGTGTACTGAGTGATGAGTTCACAGTCCGTGTTGGAGTTATTCAGGGTTCAGTGTTAAGCCCCCTCCTCTTTATTATGGTCCTGGAGGCACTGTCTAGAGATTTTAGATCCGGACTCCCAGTGGAACTGCTTTATGCAGACGATTTAGTCCTAATAGCTGACAATGTGCAAGATGCTGAGGCCAAATTCAGAAGATGGAGAGAGGGCATGGCGAGCAAGGGTTTAAGAGTCAATATTAACAAAACCAAGATTATGCATTGTACTGTAGATTGAGACGAGGCAATGTGGAAAAGAGCGGTGCATACCCATGTTCAATGTGTGGAAAGTGTGTGGATACTAACTAGATTCGGTGTAGCGTCTGTCGATGTTGGGTGCACCATAGGAGTAAGTACTGTACAGTAGTAGAATAAAAGGACCCCTGCCGAAGGATGAGTCAGAAATCAAGAAATTTGAGTGCGTAGTGTGCAAGGGCGAGCTTGTGTTAAATGATGATCCTGTGGCTGTGAATTTTGCAAATGAGTCATTGGAGCTGGTGGACAAGTTTTGTTACATAGGAGATACCATCTCTGCCGGTGGTGGGGTCGAGGCTGCCACTGTCGCTAGAATTAGATGTGGCTGGGGGAAGTTCAGAGAACTGCTGCCAATTCTGACCATGAAAAGAATGCCCGTCCTCCTGAAGGGAAAGGTGTATGCCTCGTGTGTTAAAAGTGCAATGACATATGCCTCAGAAACATGGGCCGTTAAAGTAGATGATATCAACAGAATGGAATGTAATGAGATGAGAATGGTGAGATGGATGTTTGGGGCCAAACTGCAGGATAGAATAACTAATGATGAGCTGATTAGCTGATAAAACGTTTAGGTATAAAGAGTATTAGCGAGGAGATGCGTATAAGTAGACTGGGATGGTATGGGGATGTGGAGAGAATTGATGAACAAAATTGGGTGAAAAAATGCAGGTCTGTGATTGTGGAGGGAGCTACACCAAGGGGTGGATCAAGGAAGACCTGGGATCTGACTATACGTGCCGATTTCAAATGAAAAACTTGACAAGTGAAGCAGCCCTTAACAGGGTTGCCTGGAACGCCGCCATTAGGACAAGAGACTGAAACTGCACGTATGTGTGGAGTACTCAGTCTTAAAATGTTATGTATGTATATATGTATGTATGTACTCTGTTTAATATAAATAGATGAAGTTGCAGACTGTTGTGAAGTCCTCTCTGGGGTTGGCGGTCTGGTACTTGTTGGAAGGGTACCGTTCAGGTCACCCAAGCCTTCGAATCCAGCAGTTTTGTACTAGTTTGAAGGGTACCATTCAGGTCACCCAAGCCTTCGAATCCAGCAGTCTTGTACTAGATGGAAGGGTACCGTTCAGGTCACCCAAGCCTTCGAATCCAGCAGTCTTGTACTAGATGGAAGGGTACCGTTCAGGTCACCCAAGCCTTCGAATCCAGCAGTCTTGGACTAGATAGAAGGGTACTGTTCAGGTCACCCAAGCCTTCGAATCCAGCAGTCTTGTACTAGATGGAAGGGTACCGTTCAGGTCACCCAAACCTTTGAATCCAGCAGTCTTGGACTAGATAGAAGGGTACTGTTCAGGTCACCCAAGCCTTCGAATCCAGCAGTCTTGTACTAGATGGAAGGGTACCGTTCAGGTCACCCAAGCCTTCGAATCCAACAGTCTAGTACTAGATGGAAGGGTACCGTTCAGGTCACCTCAGCCTTCAAACCCAGATGTCGCCAATGAAACAGGTCCTGACTAGCCTTCATTGACAAAGCCCATTGTGTGTACTGAACAAGCTGTCTCATTATGTTGTTCCATCTCACTCAAATGTTTATGAGGACCTGCAATGTAATATCTCTGTTGACGCAATCAATAAAATGAAGGACGGTAAAGCTCCAGGGTGCTCTGACATTGTCGCTGAGATGATAAAAGCCTCAGGGGAGACTGGTGTCAACTTAATCACTGAGTTGATAAACACCATTATCAAAGATGAGAAAATTCCAGAGGATTGGCTCAAAATTGTAATAGTAAATATATACTGTACAAAGGAAAAGGGGATGCGCTAGATAGAGGAAATTATAGGGGCCTGAAAATGCTTGACCAAATCATGAAGGTCTGTGAGAGAGTCTTTGAGGGTTTGATCAGGCAAAGCATCTCCATTGATGATATGCAGTTTGGGTTTATGCCAGGACGGGGTAATAATAATAATAATAATAATAATAATTCTTTATTCCAGACACATAAGATAGATACAGTATAAATACAGTACGACCTAATGGTCCATATCACATACACTTCTCGTCAGAGCACAGATAATAATTATACACAAAGATATATTAATAAAGACACAATAAAATAAAAAAATACAGTAGGCCTATTTACAGAATAGAGCACATATCACATTTTGTCACAATATAACACAGATAGGCTAACTAAGGCTATTGCTCAATGTTGGTTAACACCTATTGCACAGATCATTGCTCATAGTTCAATTAGACCTATATATTACATTACATACTATGTGTGCAGCAGCTTCTGCCAGTGAGATATAATACGGGATTCATAGATATGATCACTAGACCAAAGAGCTACAATCAGCGTGTTACTGGAGGATTCCAGTCGCTGCGAAAAGCTGTACACCAGTCTCCTGATGACAGCCCGACAGCACTGCACATCCAACAGTGTGCACACCATACTAGTGCTTTCATATTTAGAGAGACCAATGAACATCTTGAGTATATTATGATAGGATGTACACAGACCATTTATGGTGGCTCTCTTATACTTCCACCACAAATGGGCCGTGTACATAGAGGAACAATATGTCCGGAACAAAGTGACTTTAGTTTCCCAATTACACATGTGGAATTTCTCAAGATGGTGTTACCACGTAAATATAGCTGTCTGCGCTGACGGCCGATATCTGCATCATCTGAGCAATCGTTTTGAGATAATGTGTCCCAGGTATTTTATTTTGTTTACTTCTTGAATAATTTGATTATTGAGTGAGAAATTTGGCAGTTTACTTTTATACAGTAATTTTGATCTAAATATAAGAACAGCACTTTTCAGTGGGTTGAATTTAACACAATGTTTACTACCAAAAGATTCACATATATCAAGAAGTTTGCTCAGACCCGCAGAAGACGGTGCAATAATGACCAGATCATCAGCATACATGAGATGGTTGATGATTTTATTCCCACCATAACATCCAATCTGCTCTTTATTCAATTTATCACTTAATTCATCCATATATACATTGAATAAGTAAGGTGAGAGAATACTACCCTGTCTCACTCCATTGGTTACTGTAAAGGAATCCGAAATAATGTTACCCCATCTTACATTAAATGTTTGATTGGCGTACCAGTACTTCAAGATTCTCAGTATATAGGATGGCACTCCCCTTGTTGCTAATTTATCAAACAGGATATTGTGGCAGACTCTGTCAAATGCCTTACTAGCATCAAGAAAGCATGCAAAAATAGAGCTGTTCATTTTGATGTACCCATCCACTAGCTCCTTCAGAGTGTAGATGCACTGGTCCGTACCATGATTCTTTTTAAAACCAAATTGATTACTATTAGTTGTTGTTGTTGTTGTTGTTCCCTAAGCTGCCTGGCCGAACAGCCCCGAGTCCCTGAGAAAGGCCATGGCCACGATCGGGCTTTCCCACAGAGCTCTCATTGAGTGTAGATTGTGTTGTTGGCGTAAGTGGTTGTGTGAAATGCAGTCTTCTATGATGTGTTTAATGGTATGGGGTGCTGTGTTACATCCCGGGCAGGCGTCGACAACGGAGTCATCCAGTCTCTTCTGATAGCTCAGGAGAGCTGGATGGTGTCCGCATCTCAGCCTGGCCAGGTGGACTCTGTCCTCGCGAGGAAGGGAGGATTCGGAAGGATGGATTTCGGGAGGTCGTGCATGCAGCTGCGTGTTGTCTGTGAGTGAGTGGATGGAGAGATATGAGTATGGATGTGCTTCTGGAAGTTGGTTCGGGGTGGGCAGGGAGGGAGAGAGGACAATAATTGTGTGTGATACCGTGTGCTGGGTGTTGTTTTGATATTTCTTGGTGTCTGTGGGTGTGTTGCCATGTAGTTTAGTGGGTGGTCTTGGTTCGTGGAGGCTGCTGCCAGGAATTGAGTGCCTCTCATGTCCAGATGGTCTTTGACTTTGAGAATTTTGGTTTCTTGATGTAGGTGATCTGTGGGTGAAGTAGCTGTGCAGCCTGTAATGATCTTCAGGGCTTTGTTTTGAATAGTCTGTAAGGTCTTATGATGTGTTTCAGCTAGGTTAGAAGCCCAGGCTGGGCTTGCGTATTCCATCACTGATCTTATGTATTGTTTATATACTGTGGTGGTAGTTTCTTTGTTGTGTCCAAATTTTGTGTGAGTAAGTGACCTGAGGGCGTTAAGTCTGGGTGTCAGTTTCTTTTTAATGTTTGTGGTGTGCTGTTTGAATGTCATATGAGTATCATATGTTACTCCTAGGATTTTGGGTGTGTGTGTATGTGTTAGGGGTGTGTTGTTTATGGTGAGTTGAGGGATGTATTCGTGTTCTCTGTCCAACTTGTGAGCAGGGTTGCGGTGGATTTGGCTGGGGCTAGATTAAGTCTGTTTGTAGTGCACCAACCATGTAGTGTGTTGAGATAGGGTTGAAGGAGATCTGTTGATCTTTTTGGGTCATAGTGTGTGCATGTGAGTGTTATGTCATCTGCATAGGAGGCTAAATTTATTTGGGGCGTATTGGGTGTAGTTATATCGTGCATGTACAGATTGAAGAGTGCGGGCGATAGGACGGATCCTTGTGGGACTCCGTTTGGAAAGTTTCTGATTTTAGATGACTGACCAGCAAAAGATACGTGTGCACATCTGCCTGCTAGGAAGTTGGCCAGCCACCTTTTTGTGTTGTTGTGCATGTTTGTGTTGTAGATTTTGTTTGTTAGGTTGTGGCGGGGGATGGCATCGAAGGCTTTACTAATGTCGAGTGTGGCTAATAGTGATCTGTGTGGTGGTCTAGCTGAGTTGATGCCGTCGAAAGCTCTTTGTGTAAGGTCTGTGAGAAGAGTGTTTGTGGAGTGCAGTGGCCTAAAGCCATGTTGTGTTGGAGCTAGGGGTAGGTCAGGTGTAATTAGTTGTAATACTAGGCATTCCATGACTGGAGGGGGAGCAAAAGAATGTGATGGGGCGGTGCGAGGAGGGTAGCGTGGGGTCTTTGTTGGGTTTGGGGAATGTGATGATGATACCATGCTTCCAAATGTCTGGTATTGTGTTGTGTGAATAGCTGTAGTTTGATATGTTAGTGAGTGCTTGTATGCCTTGTGGTCCCAGGTGTCTGAGGTGTATGTTGCTTATGTTGTCTAGGCCACAGGCGGGTGAGTGCTTGAGATTGTTGATGATATGCTTTGTCTGGTGATTGGTGAAGGGTGTATAGTCAGGGTCTGTGGGGAATTGTCTCTTACGTCGGATGACGCGTCGGTCGTCTTTGTGAGGTTTTAGGTGGCTGACATGTGAAAAGTGATTGATGAGAGTGTTTGCTTGTTGTTTACATGAAGGAGTAGAGTCTGTTGTTGTGATTGCAGCATGTGATTGTGTTGTGTTGCTGTTGGAAAGTGTGATGCTGTTTAGTGTTTTGTAGAGTTTTTTGGGGTTTGTTTTGTGATCAAGTGTTTGTAGGAAGTTATTCCAATTTAGTTTTTGTTGTTCTTGTATTTTGTTGTTAGTTTGGGTGTTGAGTGCTTGAATTTGTTGTGTGATGTCTTGTGTGTGGGATGCTGGGGAGTGTTTCAGTATGTCGCGTTGTCTGATGAGGTTTTGAATTTCTGGTGTGAAGTTGGGGTTGTGTCTTTTTCTGTTACCTCTTGGAATGTGTTTCTTGTCAGCGTTTTGGATAGTTTTATTGAGTATGTGTACAGCATTGTTGATGTTAGTGATGGGTGTACTGTTTAGAGTTGTGAAGTGTTGTTCTGTCTCATTTGTGAATGCTTCCCAGTTAGCTCTTTTATAATTGGTGTATGTGTGTTTGTGGCTAGCTGGGGTGAGTCTGGTTTTGGTGGTGATAATGATCGGGAGGTGGTCAGAGCCTAAGGTTCTGACCACCCTCCAGGATGTTGTGGGGGCGAGTTCTGGGGAGCAAAAGGTGATGTCAGGAGATGATGGGTTATAGAGGGCTTGGTGAGGAATATGGGTATGTTGATGGATGTCGTTAAGGATGATGAGGTTATCGGTTTGGTTTTGTAGTACCAGCCCTCTGTCTGTGTCGGGGTTGTCGACAAACCAGGCCGACGTCTTGGCGTTGAAGTCACCACCCAGGATGATGTGTGGGGTGTGTGGGGTGTTTGTGATGTGTTGTAAGTGTGGTCTGTATTCATTTGGTACTGTAGGGGATGTTTGGGGAGGGATGTATGTGTTTATGATGGTTATGTTGGAGTTGTTGCCAGTGCGTATTTTAATTGATTGTATTTCTGTTGTGTTATCATTTGGGGGGAGGAGGGATTTGGTTTGTACACTGGTTACTATGTATGATATTTCTTTGTGTACCAGGGTGATGAGTCCACCGCCCCCGCCGACAGCCCGGTCTTGTCTGATGGTGGTGAAATTATGAAATGTGGGTGTTTTTTGTGTTGTGCGGAGTTTTGTTTCTTGTAAGATGGCAATGTGTATGTTGTGTTGTTTGATGAAGTGTGAGAGTTCGTGTTTCTTTGTGTTGATGCCATCTATGTTCAGTTGAAGAATGTTAATGTTATGTGCACGATGTATGTTGGGTGCTGCTGCACGAGGATGGGGTGGGGGTGGGGGTGAGGGAGGGGCTGGGGGTTGGGATGGGTGAGGTGGGGGTGGGGATTGGGGAGCAGGAGATGGGGGTTGGAATGGATTAGGATGGGGTGTGGTGTGTTGAGTTGAGGATGTGGATGGTATGGGAAGGTTAGGTGGGTTAGGGAGGAGAGGTGGACGGGTTTTAGGGGGGGGAGTGGATGATATGGGAAGGTTAGGTGGGCTGGGGAGGAGAGGTGGACGGGTTTTAGGTGAGGGATTTGACTGGGAGAGGGAGGGGCATGAGGAACAGGTCCAGGTGTTTGTGTAGTGTTTCTTGGAGGCAAGTGTTGTGCAGGTGAAGTGGGTCCAGTTCCCGCATGAATTGCAGAGAACTGAACCCTATTAGTTGAGATATACACTGAGATTCTGTCTAAAATGATTAACTCTAGTATCTTACTTACAATACTGGCAAGGGCAATAGGTCTATAGTTGTCTTTTGATGTAATTTTGCCAGCCTTGTCTTTAATTACTGGTATCAAGGTAACGGACATCATAGATTCTGGTAGGAAACCATGGATTAGAAAGCTGGTAAAGCAACTGCTGAGTTTCTCCAAGAGGAGAGTGGAGGAGTACTTCAAATGTTCAGCATATATACCATCAAAACCACAGGATTTGTTAGCATCTAGCCTACTTATTGCAGCCTTGATTTTTTCTCTTGTAAATTTAATTGTGTCATATTTTTCTTCTTTGTTACACTCTGTTGTAGCAGCAATGGTATTTCCTTGGTGCCCAACAGAGTTAAACAAAGTTTGGTAATGTGTTTTCCAAAGATTGGCTATGTTATTAGTACCAGAGATCCCATCTACACTAACGGGTAGAGGTGTGCAGCTATTATGCATTTTTTTAATATCCTTCCAGAAGGCCAATGTGTCTTTGCTAGCAAAGTTTTTGGCCAATGCTTCTCTTCTTAATACATTTTCATTGTTTTTTATAATTATATCTGATTGCATACTTGCATCTAGCCTTTAGTCTGGTGAACATGTCAAAAATGGGTCCCTGTCTCGGTTTGTTATGATCCAGCCATACACTACGAGCATCTCGGGATGCCTGGTATAGTTCTGAAACATGGTCATTCCACCCAGGTTTGTTAAAAGAGTAATTTTTGTTATGCTTGTGAAATACTATGTCACTAGCCTTAGTAAGACAAGATATAATATTATTGTACAGCTTGCTGACCTCTTCTCGATGACTAGCATTAACACAATTGGGGTCTTCACAGGTAATGGCATCCTCACTGCCAGGATCAAGCTCAGAAAGGAGAGTGGGTACAACCGATGCTATCTTCATAGTCAGGCAGATACAGGAAAGATACTTACTAAAAGGTAGAAATCTTTACTTTGTGTTTGTAGACCTGGAGAAGGCCTTTGATAGGGTGCCTAGAGATGTTGTGCAGTGGGCTATGAGGAAACTTGGTGTGGAAGAGTGGGTGGTGCGTGTGATGATGAAGATGTATGAGGATTCGCGAAGTGCGGTGAGGGTGAAGGGTGTACTGAGTGATGAGTTTGCAGTCCGTGTTGGAGTCCATCAGGGTTCAGTGTTAAGCCCTCCTCTTTATTATGGTCCTGGAGGCACTGTCTAGAGTTTTTAGAGGCAGACTCCCGTTGGAACTGTTTTATGCAGACGATTTAGTCCTAATAGCTGACAGTATGCAAGATGCTGAGGCCAAATTCAGAGAATGGAGAGAGGGCATGGCGAGCAAGGGTTTAAGAGTCAATATTAACAAAACCAAGGTTATGTATTGTAGATTGAGACGAGGCAATGTGGAAAAGAGCGGTGCATACCCATGTGCAGTGTGTGGAAAGGGTGTGGGCGTTAACGCGATTCAATGTAGCATCTGTCGACGCTGGGTGCACCATGGGAATAAGCACTGTAGTAGAATAAAGGGACCCCTGCCGAAGGATAATTCAGAAAAGCGACCTTGTGTTAAGTGATGATCCTGTGGCTGTAAATTTTGGAAATGAGTCATTGGAGCTGGTGAACAAGTTTTGTTACCTAGGAGATACCATCTCTGCCGGTGGTGGGGCCGAGGCTGCCACTGTTGCTAGAATTAGATGTGGCTGGAGGAAGTTCAGAGAACTGCTGCCAATCCTGACCATGAAAAGAATGCCTCTCCCCCTGAAGGGAAAGGTGTATGCCTCATGTGTTAGAAGTGCAATGACGTATGCCTCAGAAACATGGGCCGTTAAAGTAGAGGATGTCAAGTCTGGGTTGTTGATTTTTTTTATTATTTTTTTTAAATAAAAAAAATAAAAAAATAATTGATTCTTTTTATTTATTTGATTTTTTTGATTTATTTGATTTTTTTTTAAATATATGTATACATATATTTGTTTGTATATTTAAAAGCTATCAGTTATTTGTGTTTCTACATAATGTACCAGTATCTTAAAATGAACCAATGCCTACACAAACTTATGAAAGCATGATAAATCTTCAGATTTTTTTTATTTTGATTCACAGATCAAAAAAATCAAAAAAATCATTATTTTTTTTGTAAAAAAATCATTGATTTAATCAAGTGATTAAATCAAATTGATTCAATCAATATCAACTCTGTTGTGGAGGGAGCTGCACCAAGGGGTGGACCGAGGAAGACCTGGGATCGGACTATACGTGCCGATCTCAAATCCAAGAACTTGACAAGTGAAGCAGCCCTTAACCCGAAAACGGCGAGGGGGGGGCGTATTGAACTAGCTCCCCATGGGCGAGCATTTTTTTTTTTTTTTTTTTTCTATATTCCAACTTACTTCCTCTCGGGCATAGGCTGAGAGCCTTAACATTCACCGCTTTACAATGAACAGTGAAGCCTGTGAGGTCTTGTTCCAGTCTAGGGAGTGAGACATGTGAAGCACGTAGAGTACAGTAGGGTCCCGCATAAAACTAATATATGGTCGATAAACGAGGGCGTTTTATGCGATTTTGTTTTATGTAAACACAGCATTTTGGTGGCCCAATATCGTCAATGTTCACTGGAAGCGTAAATTTCCGTCAGGAGCATACGATATTTCGTACGTTTTGTACAATATTTCGGCGTTCTATATGAAAGCGTACGATATTTCGTACGTTTTGTACGATATTTCGGCGCTCTATATGAAAACTCCTCGGATTTGCCCCACTTTGGCGGCGGACTCGTTTTATGTGATCACATTCGTTCTGATCGAAAATTAAATATTAATATTTTAGGTCGGTCGTTTTAATCGAGACTCGTTTTATGCGAACACGTTTTATGCGGGACCCTACTGTACAACGAGCACCTGCCATCTTGCCTTCACATGAGGCACGGTGCTCACTCATGGCCCGAAACGACCCCATCTCTGAAGCCACCTCGTTCCCGTGCTTCACTGTCTCATCCCCTACACTCGGACTCTCACACTTACACACACACAACGCCACCAGTTGAGCAGGTAACTATTGGCTCCATTCAGGCCTATAATCGTCATTTTACGATAAATATCTTTATTACTTATTCATATGAGCCTATTTTACCTTCACTATGAAAATAGTAACCTGTAACAACAATAAAACAAGTGAAAATATAATTTTTCTGGTCAAAATTGCGAATATAGATGGACCAGCCCATTCATGAATTATGGAGAAAATTGAGGCAACCCCTCCCTCCACAAGGCCTCAAGCCACACTGAGTCTACTCATACACACTCGCTTATGTAACCCACTCGCTAGGCACGTAAGCACATCCTCCACACATTTTGCTAATGTTAGCACAAAAATATACCATCGAATTAGGGAATAACAGGGAAAATAGGTGATAATTGAAGGGGGAGGGGAAAAGGGGGAAGGAGGGGATGTGGAGGAGTGATATGAGGTACAGTGGAGCCCCCATTTTCGCTACACCGGTCTTCGCTGATTCAATTCTCGCGCCACACACCAAATATTCCCTATTTCAATTCTCGCGCCAAAAGCCTCAATTCTCGCATCAAAATCCCAGCCGAAACCCGAAAAAATAGCAAAAATTACGAAAAACTCGACATAAAACTAGAAAACAAACAAAAACAATAATTTTGTTTTAACATAACGAAAGAATCTGCCAGGTGCTTGCCGTTTAGAGACGAAATCCGAGTGAATCCGAGATCCGATTGGCAAATGCACAAGATGCCGCCATTTTTGTATGACGTCATCACTAAGCAGAAGCTTACAGTTTAGCTAGTATCTGTGTTGACAAAACAACCGTTTGCAAGTTTTTTTGTGCCTGAACCCCTTATCTCTCGCGTTTATTATAACCTCTAGTACATCTAGTGATAGGGATGGTTGGCCTGGTGGTAGCAATGAAGGAATTTCATGCTCAAAACGCAGAGCAAAGACCAGTCCATGTCGGACGAAAGCGATTGAAATGCCTAGCCTAGACGATGTTAGCATAGGCTAGGCTAAATATGACAATGATTTATAATAAAATCTGTGTGGTAAGTAATCTTCTCATAATACGTATTTATACGTCTTTTCCTCATAATATGTATTTATTGGATGTATTTGGGGCGAAATGGGTACTTGAGGGGTGGCTGGACGAATTTAGAACCTAGGCCTAGGCTAGGTCTAAACAAATTCGCATCATAGAAACAATGCCCCAATCTACAGTATTTATGGTTAGGACTGTCATTTAGCCATGTCTACATTATTATTTACAATGCATAAGATTTAGGCCTAGGCTACTTGATGTAGCCTAGACAAAAAACATGTTTTCATAGCCTAACCCTGGGAAAAAGTGCGGTAATTGTTTAGATTTTGGGCCTTTTTTTCTAGTTATTAAAAACTTATTCTATGGTGTATTATATGATACAGTATAATGCATAAAATTTAATTTGTGTACAATAAAACATGTTTTCATAGGCAAAAAATAAAAAAGACGCAAATTTTGGCATGAGCACGGAACCGATTGAATTTTCCCCATAAGAACAGTGCCCCGATCTTGGCTGTTTCAATCCTAGCTCTATTTCTGCGGAACCGATTAGCAGCTAGGATGGGGGCTCCACTGTATAGGGAAAAAAAAAAAAACAAAAAAAAAAAAAAAAACTTGTTTAGTGCTACTGGGGCCGTTTAAATGTTCTTTTTTAGGCCTCCCTCTTAAGAGCTTTGCCGCCCTCGCCCAGTAAAACTCCTTATGAGCTTTGCAGCCGTTGCCGGGTTAACAGGGATGCCTGGAACGCCGCCATTAGGACAAGAGACTGAAACTGCATGTATGTGTGGAGCACTCAGTCTTAAATTTTTAACACTAGATTATCGGGCTAGCGGTTTATTTATATGTACCGCCCAGCGGGGTGTTTTTAGCCAAAATAGGGCTGTTTACGTGATCATTTTCATGCCTAAATAAGACCCAGAGCGTAAAACAAGTATCTATCCCTGAAAGGGCATAAACAGAGCTTTCCAATGACACCATAACGATCCTTTTATGATGGCTAGTTTTCTTGCAACAACCGCGCAACGCGAGTGCAAAAAGCATGTAATTCGGCACTTTCCCCATACAATTCCGTATATAGCGAGTGAGAGAGGGAGGGAGGAGGTGGGATTCGTGTCAGTAGGTTCGCCGCGGTGGTCTGGAGCAGTCATACGCTCGCTACTCTCCTGCCACCACTTGTCTCTCTCTCTCAGCAACATTACGTGCTGAAATTGCCACACGACCTATGTCGAGCGCCGCCAGATAGTCCAGATTTATTATACTCGACTTATGTTGCGCGCCGCTAGTTATGGGTTAAGTATGTATGTATTTATGCTCAGCAGTATTTCAGGGTAAATTTGATTACTTACCTTACCTTTCCTATACAGTATTCATATCATGTCTTTCTCCCTTACTGTACTCTAGTAACAAGATTATAGGTTTGACTCCTGTAAGGAGATAAAGAAAACCTAATATTTAGTAGTGGCCCCGTAATCATTGACGAACATGCCTATTACATAAGGCACCCTCTTCAAACACTCATCCGCCGTAGTTTGAATCTACCGCGCAGAACATTTAAAATTTGAGGAGCCTTCATCATGAGCGCACGCGACCTCACTCATGGCTTCAGTCATTATGAATTGGGTTCTCACTACGAAAAAACTTCGTAAAAAATAAAAACAAAAAGAAAATAAGAATAACTATTCAATAAGCTTTCCATAATATCGTGGATGTACTTATGTGGATCTTTGACCAGACGCTGACTCAGGCGTCATTCTTCCTTCACTGACATATCAAGTGAATATCAAAAGATGGCCTTTATTCTCAATTTCACTCAATAAATGCTGGTGTTCCCCAGGGATCAGTTTTGGCCCCAATTCTGTTCCTCATTCATATCAATGATCTCATATCTACCACTCATAATCCAATACATTCCTACGCAGATGACTCAACACTCCACAGTTCCTTCACATTTACTAATTCTTTCACCCAAGCCGATCTTATAAATTCAAAAATAAACACTGCAATTTCTCTGAACCAGGACCTTTCTAGAATTAATGGATGGGGACAAAAGAATCTAGTTTCCTTTAATGCACAGAAAACCAAGTACATTCAATTTTCTAACTGACAGAATCTCACTGACTCCCATATATTTTTTAATGATGTAAATATTCCCACTTCCCCTAGTATTGACATTCTCGGTGTAACATTAACTACTAACTTGAGCTGGACACATTATGTTAGAAGCATTGCTAAGAATGCCTCTAAAAAACTGGGACTCCTGTACAGAGTTCGAGAATTCTTCACTGACGAGCAGTTGGCCGTGATATATAAAAGTCATGTGCGTTCTCAGATGGATTACTGTTCACCTCTGTGGGGTGGAAGTGTAGCATTGAGGCAGTTGGACAAAATTCAAAATAAAGCTATTAGATTAATCAATAACCCTGCAATCACACAGGACCTTCCTACATTATCCATACGAAGAAACGTTGCATCCCTTGCATTATTCTACAGATATTTTCACAGCAATTGTTCCGAGGAACTTGCTTCAATTGTGCCGCCTCTCCACATCTTTCCCCGTAGAACTAGGGCAGCTGAGAGCGCCCATGAATTTACACTTTCTCCTCCACAATGCAGAACTTCTGCTTATCAGAATTCATTTATCCCCAGAGCTACTACTCTTTGGAATTCACTTCCCTCGAATTGCTTTCCACAAACTTGCAATCTGCAAATGTTTAAATCCAGTTGTTACAAACATTTTATGAATGGAGGATGCCTTTAGGCACATGGACCTTTTTGTTTTATCTGTGTTTTTCCTTCCTCCGTTCATTGTCTCTTAAAAAAAGATAAAATAAATAAACCAAAATCCTTAATACATCAACGAATGGGAAGGGGATGGTCGGGAGGGCCCCAGTCGTCAATGATTACGGGGCCACTACTAAATATTAGGTTTTCTTTATCTCCTTACAGGAGTCAAACCTATAATTTATTAGTGGCCCCTCCATCATTGACGAACATGCCTGATTTCTAAGACTGGAGGGGGACATTCGTAATCATATCATAACTCTAGAAAAGCAGATAATCAAACAACCACATAGTATTCTTACTTTGAAAATATATTTAATGGCGCAGCACATATATACAAAAGGGGGTCAAGCAGGGGCGTGCTTCAAAGAAGCCTGCTTGATAAAAAGGTTAACTCTTGAGACTCTGCGAACAGATCTGTAAGTTAAAAAGGCACCCCACTCAACATAAGTGGTGAAAAATAAAAACTTATAAGTTTACATGTGCACATATAACCCCATAATACTCGTGGAAATATTTTGCAAAATATATCCAATGCTTAAACTAAATTGCTTTCACAGCTAAACTACTATAACAACACTGTTGTTTGTACTATCATTGTACTAGCACAATTTCCTGCACTGATTAGTACAGAGAAATTTTCATATCAACAATACCCATAATTAGTATCACAGCTCTTATACTCCGGCGGGGTCTAGGGTGTCCTATGTTACCCTGACTGCACCCCCCCCCCCCCCCTTTTCCTTGAAATTAAAACAAAAAGTGACTTAAGGGCCACCTAGACCCTCTGCCTTAAAGCTATACATGGCAAGGAAGGTTTGTCTAGAGCTACTGACAGGTATCGAGTCAAAAACATATGATAGAGGCCCACAAATGCGTGGACGTAATATCTTCCACAGAAAAATTCTTAAGGAAATGCAAAGAGGCTGCCCATTTGCGTAAATCGTGGGCCCTACCCACAACGCCGGGATTACTCTCCTTAATGACTTCGACCAAAAGAGAAGCCAATCTACGTTTGAGCAAGCGCTTACCCGTACTTGCTACTCATAAAGCACCCTGGGGGTTTAGAGGAGCTACCCTCAAATATTTGGTTAGAGCCTGCACTGGACATAAATTATGGTGCACCTTTCCCCTTTTCAACGCCAGCACAGTGAACTCAGAAAACACGTGTGCACTGTGCTCATTCTTGGCTACAAACCCTGGGGAAGGTGCAATGTGAATACATTCATTAAGCCTACCAAACCTGAGGCAATTAGGTGTGTTGCTCATCGCCGCCAGCTCAGACACTCTGTTCCCGGTGGCCAAAGCCAAAAGGAAAACAGCCTTTTTTAAGAGTAATGTAAAATCTGCAGTATTTTGGTACAGACGGGAGTGAAGTAATGACAATGCTTTGTCCAGAGACCAAGTAGGCATGAGCTGACGGGGAGGTGGGCGGAGTTTAAAACATGCCCTCATAAAACCTGTTTCCTTCGCAACTGGTATGGAGAGACCGGTAAGGTCCCAAAATGGTATTCTAATCGCTGTTAAGTGATTTTTTAACGTTACCACAGATAAACGTTTCTGTTCAAATAGATAATTTAAATAATTAAAAACTAACGCCACCGAGGGCCCAGTTTGTTCTGTCCTAAGGATCCAAGAAGTAAAGGTTTGCCAATGTGATTGATACTGTCGTTTTGTAGACTGAGTATATTGATTCAATAATTTATTGGTCACATCTCTACCATATGGTGCTAGCCACTTGGCCTCCTGAATGTCCATAATGCAAAAGTCAGCGAGGTCGCTAGGTTGCCAATCGTGTCTAAGTGGAAAAACCCGACCGGGAGCTACACCGGGTGCGGGCACCACGTTTTCAATTGCTGGTACCACAACTGCGCCGGCCACAGGGGCGCGATTATCGAGACTAAGCCCCGATAATCTCGTAGTTTGTTTACTACATGGCACATTAGAGACGCGTCTGGCGGCGGAAACAGATAGATGGAACTCCACCTGTTCCAGTCTGTCACCAGGGCGTCTGGCCCCCCTGCCGGCGTTATCGTCCGGCGGGTGAGGTACAGTGGGAGTTTGTGAGTCTCCTCGGACGCGAACAGATCCACTTGTGGATGGTAAAGCTCTGCAATCATTTGGTTGAAAATGGGTTGCTCGAGCGCCCATTCTACTGTTGTGCTCTGTCTCCGAGACAGAGCGTCTGCCCAGACGTTTGCTACGCCTGGGAGATAAGATGTGTGAAGATGAATGTCCAGCCTGTTGGCTAGAATAAAAATCTCTTCTGACACGTTTAGCAATGTCCGAGACCTCGTTGACCCTTGTTTCTGAATACAGTGAACTGCATTCAGATTGTCCATTCTGAAGGCCACCGACTTGCCCCGTAAAGTAGAGCCGTGAGCCTGAAGGAAATATAAGGGGACTAGTAATTCTTTGACATTGATGTGGGAGATTTCTAAATGGGACCAAAGCCCTTGACCCTGGTGCCCTTGGTTTGACTGAAAACTCCAACCTATCGTTCCTGACGCATCCGTGTCTACCCATACCGTCGGCGGAGGAGAGGTCCATGACATTATTGAGTGCAACATTTCCCTCTTCGCCCAGACCGCTAGTAAGGTGTGGATTAATTTTGGTATGGGCCATAATTTTTCCGCCGGTAATAGTGGAAAATATTTGTTGCCCTCCAATATTAAACGCTTTACTTTCAACCGGCCCAACATTACAGTTAGTTGAATCCAGTTGAGAGAGCCGACCAGAGACTCCCAGATTCTCCGTGTCGTAGTCAGACTGTGAAGGAACATGAACAGTTTCCTGCGAAATCTGTTCCGATTGTCCACACTCTGACTCAGAGTGAGAGCAGCTGTGTCCCAAACCAGCCCTATCCACTGAACTACTCGTGAGGGAACAAGGTTTGACTTTACCAGATTTACCTTGAACCCTAGCGATTTGACATGTTTTAATGTTATGTTGACATGATTTATGCATACTTGCTCCGTCCCTGCCACCACTAGCCAGTCGTCTAGGTACCACAAAATCCTGATCCCTTGTTTTAACAATGGCATCAGTGCTTGCCGGACTAATTTCGTGAATAAGCGAGGTGCCAGGTTCAAACCGAATGGCATCCTTTGAAAAACATAAGTTTGATCCCTGATCCGTAAGGCCAGAAATCTTTGAAATCTTTTGTTTACCGAGACGTGCCAATAAGCGTCTGTCAGGTCTAAGGAACACATCCAACCTCCCGGCGGAAGTGTTAGCCTGATTTGGTGCACTGTTAACATCCTGAATGACTCGTTGTGAATATGAAGGTTCAGATACGACAGGTCTACGACGGGTCTCATCTGAACACTGTACCTTTTGGGAACCAAAACTAGCTTGGATGTGAAGACTGGGTAATTTTGAGGGACCGGGATGATGACATTCTTGGCAATCATTTCCTTGACCAGTGACTCCACCTCTAAAGAAACTAGATTCGCCGTTGTCGGCTGACGTAAGCGAGGTCGCCGGAGCCACTGCCAAGTGATGCCTTTGCGTGCCACCATCCTTGCCCAAGTGTTTAACGGCCATGCTTGGTGACACGGTCGGAACGACCCAGTTAGCAGACAAGGGTTCGCCGGCTGTACTACCCTCGGATCCACTCGCCTTGAGACCGGCCCCGGGAATGAGAGAGACATTAGTTTTTTGATGGTGGTGGAGGTGGTGGTGGTGGACGCTTTGCCGGCTGGCTGGCGTTGGCAGAAGACAGGCCCTGACCTGGTTTATTATAGCCTCCTTTCTGACCTGTAAACTTACCCTGTTTATACCTGTACTGACCTTGAGGGGAGGAGGACTTAGGTAGATGAAAGGGCTTAGATCCCCCCGGCTGTGCTTTTGCGACTGGCTTGGGTTTGGGGAAGTTAAAGGCAGGTTTCTTAGAAGGGGCGGGACTATGTTTAAAGGTCTGAGCCATATTAAAAACTGTTCTCCACACCTCAGGGGACATTAAAGAGGGAGTGAGCACTGGTGACATGACCACCTGATTCGCAATACGATCAGGAAGCTTCCGTACCAAGGACATCCTGAGATCTTGTCGAGCTCGCACCGCCTCAAGCAAGGCTGTGCGTATGTCACCCAATGACTGAATTGACGACTGAAGGAGCAGTCGCCGAGACAGTTCAACCGATCTTCTGGCATCCGCGTCTGCGATTGCCTGAGTGGACCGGAGCATCGATTTAGCGACCTGTTGCGTCACAATGTACTGTGAGAAAAGTCTAAATGCTTTCCCCCGTAGCCTAAATTCTCGGTCTAGGTGAGTTGGGGTAGGGGTAGTGAAGGGGGCCTTGAGTTCACATAAATTGATTTTGGGGGCAGCTAAGAAATCAAACAAAGCCGAAGGGATTCCGCCGGCAGAACACACTGGCATAGAGAACCAAGAATGACTATCCTGAGGGATCTGGTGGGAAGATTTTGAGGTGAAGGTGGTCGCAATGTTCTGAGCCTCCGTCTCCCATTCCACCCAAGGTCCCGGACCCAACTGCCCCACCTTCAACACTGGATTAGCGGCTGAGTCTGTGACAGTTCGCAAATCGAGTTCTGGTGTGAGAGCTGACAGTGTCTTTATGTCATTAAAACCAACCTGTTTGGACCAGTCAGAAAACAGTCTCGAAGCTGAGGCAGGGGGCAGGGCAGGTTTAGCAGTATAAACAAAATAGTCCTGGTGATAATAATTAGGAATGGCCTTAACATTAACATCTAGTACATTCCCCAAAGTATCCAAGGCCCGTAATTGTTTAGATGTATTGCCTTGTATTACCCACTCTCGTGGCACTGGAAGTTCCCCTGACAAGGTAGGTTGAGCGACCTCTGGTTTAGTGGGGATCAAGCGTACCCATGACTCATCCGGTCCGTACAGTAAGGGCATAGCTACCTTTTTCATAGGTGCTTTATCTAAAGGGGGCGGATTGACATCCGTTATAACCCTTACATTAGAAGTAGTCAGTGCCGCCGTAGCAGGCCTAGTGACCACCGATGGTGATATAGAGGGAGGGTGAGGGATCTGAGTCAAGGCAATAGAAGTCATCAGAGTCCGGACATTAGAACTTGTCATAGGAGCTCCCAGGTCCACTGTAGGAGTCTCCGGCTGTTGGCCAACAAATTTAGTGAGAGCATTAACCAGCAGCCCATCTATTTCCTCTGCTGTGACAAATTTATTCGATGATGAACTCAAAGGTGAATCATTACGATCCTGTGCGGCGTCTATAACTGAACCCGACTCTTGCACTTCCATGTCTGAGATGATAGATACCTCGTCTTTGTCATCCGGCTCACCATGAGAGGATTCCGCCGAAGCCGGAGTCCCATCTTGTTGCCAAGACAAGTCAGGAATAGATGATGGGATCGCCGCGTCCCGGTGGACCTCAGCCACTGTTTGAGTAGTTTGAGCCAGAGGTTGAGAATACCGCCAAACACCCAGGCCTTGGCCTGCACTCCCTTGGGAGTCCGAAATACCCTCAATCATGGAGCTCCCACTTGACTCTGCCATTGGACGATCACTGTCCACTGAACTCAACAATTCTAGGGTTAAAATACTAAGTGGTAAACTGTCTTTTGGTACTGGCACTAAACTATCTCCATGAGATTGAACACTAGCTCTGTCGGGGGTAGAGGTATGACGAGAGGCACTAGACTCCGGTGAACGCCGGGAGGCCTTCCGATCATGTGAGTCCTTTCGAGAAGATTTGTGGCTACGGTGCGACCGCGAACTGCTCTTGGATTTAGAAGATTTCTCGCTATATCCACTTGTTGACCCCTCTGTCTTACTCTTCTTGCTCGTTGGTGAAGAAGAGAGACTCGGCGGCTGCTGTGTAAGCGGGGACCTGGACCTAGATCTCGCCCGTGACGAGGAGGCTGCCACCGGGGGCGTCGGTTCTCGCTGTCGCTTAGATGTGCCTGGGGCTGGAGCAAGTATAGAACCCTGTCCAGTCTCCGCCAGTTTACGAACAGTTACTCTAGAGGGACGTTTAATGGGAGGGTGCTCAATTAGTAACTTATCCCAAAGCGGGACGTTATCGCATTGAAGTGACTTATGAGCCACAGTAGTACTGTAGTATAAGTGGTCATTTGCTGCCTGACCTCCCTTAAGGCGACCGCTGCGGTCTTATCATTGTCTTGTAAAACTTTAACGCTGAGTTGAGAGCAAAAGGTACAGTTTCGCATCACCCACAGACCCCTTGAGCGGTCTAGACATTTAACACATTTTATACAAAGGGTGTGCACAAAAATAGGGATACCTGAACAGGAGGGCGTAATGCATAAAGCAAAAACCGGGGCAAAGGTAGCCATGACAGAGACTGGTGGGAAACTACTCCAGGTTCTCTGTAGACTCGCCGGGGCCCAGCTCTGAAAAAAAAGAAAATTTCCAGGAATTAATGCTCATAAGGTTAACCCAACATGTTCGCACACAAGTGTTAATAACCCGCCGGGTAACGAGACGTAATACTCAACTATCACAGCTCGCTACGCGGTGGGGTTCCTATGTAAAGATATCAGAATGTCTGAACTTGTCCAAGAGATTTAAGAATACCCTCTGACACAATATAAAAAACCAGCAAGGCGTTTATAAATGAATTAGTCTTTCCGGTGGTGTCTGATTCAAGATTCAATTTTGGAAAAACAACCCCCCAAAAAGACGCCGGCCCCTGAATTATCTCGCAGATCAAAAACTGGGAAGGCTGACAAAAATACGAGATCTGACTTCTAATGAATTGTCTATAGATCGCCGTACGTTGAAGGCGGCGATACACAAATGTATCCCTCAATTGTCTTGGTCAACTAAACCGAATTGTAAATTCGTTATTCCACCCTGCCAAGGAGCACCCGCCGGGTGTGAAAGTAAGTTATTAAAAACGTTAACCCCAATTGAGCCCTCAATCGCCGTATGTTGAAGGTGGCGATACATAAAGCATCCCTTAATTGTCCGGTTAACTAAACTGAATTACCAATTCGTTCATCCCACCCTTCCAAGGTGCACCCGCCGGGTGTGCAAGATGTTAAAAGTTAACCCCAATCGTTCCTATCCCCACTTCTTTGTAAAAGATCGCTGGGGAGGAAAACCAAACAACAACAGCTAGGTTTTTTCCTGGTTTTGCAAAACCGGGGAAAACAACTTCACATGTGTCCGCATGAACACTGATAGATGGGTACAGCCATTCCGCCGGGAATCATAGGGAGCCTGAAACAGGCACCACCACAGAGATGCAGTCCTGGGGAGCCTCAGACACCTACTCGCCGGGGAAACAAGCCTGTTTTTGAAACCACGTGTGGCCAAAACTCGGCACCCAGCCGGGTTTTTCATGGTGAAACCGAGAAAAACCCGCCGGGAAACAACCCACCTCGTCCAGATACCATCTGAACGCCACACAGGACCGAAGAGTTAGCCAAAACACAACTAACCCCGGGCCCACAAATAGTCCGTGGAATTAGCCAATACACAACTAATCCAGGAAACAAAAATAGTCCGTGGAATTAGCCAATACACAACTAAACCAGGACACACATGACACAGTAGTACATATTTATCATATAAATCAATAACACTTGTACATGTGGCAAAGCTACAAGAGGCTGGCTAGGCCTAGGCAGACGGAAAAGACAAGATGTCGGAATATAAACAAAAAGCACTGAATTATATCACAACAGGAACCACCGCCAACACACCACTGTAGCAAATACTTCCGGCAAAGGGAAGACTGACTCGGGACCCAGAAAAAACTTCACTAAGTGAAGAAAAATACGCTGGGAACGTCAGCAAAGCAACACTACCTCATCAGAAAGATAAAAGGCAGCCATAATAATGCGTAATGAAAGCCGCCTGCATCACAAGCTAACTAACTGTGAAAAAGTTCACATGTCCACAACAGGACCACGAGGGTACATCCGAAATAGACGCCCCAAACACACGACCCAAAATACACTGCACTGCGGACAACCAGCCCAGGACACTCCTGCTACGCATATCCTAACCTTACTCGATACATCCCGGAGTAAACAAATGAGAAAAAACTCACTAGGGACGCAGCAAATGCGGAACCAGCGGAGCGTGGGGAGACACGTCCGGGCAGGCTGATCGCAGAGCAGAGAAGGAAGAATGATGCCTGAGTCAGCGTCTGGTCAAAGATCCACACAAGTACATCCACGATATTATGGAAAGCTTATTGAATAGTTATTCTTATTTTCTTTTTGTTTTTATTTTTTACGAAGTTTTTTCGTAGTGAGAACCCAATTCATAATGACTGAAGCCATGAGTGAGGTCGCGTGTGCTCATGATGAAGGCTCCTCAAATTTTAAATGCTCTGCTCGGTAGATTCAAACTACGGCGGATGAGTGTTTGAAGAGGGTGCCTTATGTAATAGGCATGTTCGTCAATGATGGAGGGGCCACTAATAAATACAGGACTTTACTATTTCTTAATCACTATAATGAAAGGATAGATAGTAATAGCATTTGCATCTTCTGACTTCAAGTATCGGCATCAAAGGAATAACATTCAGTATGTTAGCCTACTAAAGCTGGCATCACACAAGCATTTTAGAGGCTGATGTATCGAAGCCACAGTATCCGAGTCAAAAAGTATCTTAAATCGAGTCTACTATCCGACAATTTTTGCTCTCATTATTACTCTATTTTTTTTATCTTAGAGCTTCTAATAATTTACAGTCCAATTTAATATAAAAGTTGATAACAAAATCAATCAAAATATTGTTTTAACTTCTAGCGGATTTATGGCTCCGATACATGTAGTCAATAAACTTGCTCGTGTGATGCCAGCTATATAGTGATCATCTAAATCTACCTACAAAACAAATAATTCACACCTACATATAATAGGTGTATTGAAGACAATAACTAGTGTAAGTATCTGTGTCCTACAGGTCGACCACAGTTGGTGCTGCTTGATGAACCCTCAACTGGCATGGACCCCAAGTCAAAGAGGTTCTTGTGGAACTCTATACTGGCATCATTTAAGGTGTGTTCTCTCTCTTCTCCCCTCCCCCCCCACTCCCATTCTCTTCTCTCCTCTCCTCTCCTCTCCTCTTTATCCCCCCTCCTCTTCCCTCTCCTCTTATTTTGCCTTCATCTCTTCTTCCCTCTCCCTCCTCATGTCTTCCCTTCCCCTCCTCTCCTCTCCTCTCTCCTCTCTTCCCCCTCCCCTTCCCCTTCCCCTCACCTACCCTCCCCTTCTCCTATTCTCCTCTTCCCTCCCATTTCTCTCTCCTCCCCTCCTCTCCTCTCCTCTCTCCTCCCCTACTCTTCTTATCCCTCCCTTCCCCCTCCCATCTTCTCACCCCTCCCCTCCCTGCCACCCTCTTCCCATCCCCCCTTTCATTATCCTCCTCCCTCTCCACTCCCTCCCTCCCTCATAGCCTTCAGTGTGATATCACTTTGTAAGACCTTACCCGAAGTTACTAAGTCCTTGGAGTACCACATAAATTAATTAGTTTCATTGATTTCTTTAATTAGGTTTATTTGTAAATTAATTGGTGGGTTGGTGAATAAATATGAATTAACACTAATCTTGTGAGCATTTCTTTGGCTCTTATGTCCTTAACACACGTTGTAGGAGAGCAGTGTGACACAATTGATAGTTGGCCAATTGTTTATGTTTAGCAAGAAATTAGAGAGATGCTTGGAAGGTACACTGCGTGAAAAGCCATTATGTGACCCCCCCCCCCCCCCTCCCATGAAGTGAGAGTGGTCCCATAATTAACTATTATTAGAAAGAAGGGTGCTATGCTGGTATGCATATGTTAAACAAATGGGAGATGAAAGGCTTACAAAGAGAATATACGAGTCAGAAACAAGGGAAAATAGATTGAGAGGAAGACCTCGGAGGAGATGAAGAGAGATGGTGTGTAAAAAACGTTGGAAGATAGAGAGATGACTGAAGAACAGGCAATAGAAGTGGTGATGAATAGGAATGAGTGGAGAATGCTTGTTAATAGATGAGTGATAACGCAGTTGTAGGTAGTGGGGGTCGGGCGCCAGTTGGACTAGATAATTGCCCGTCAGGCGTCTGGCCCGAGGAGCCAGTGTATACAGTGAACCCTCAAAGTATGCGCAATTTATCTACGCGTAATCAAAGCTACGCTTGAACCACAATTGAGGCAACAAATCGAAAAGTACGCTCAATTATTCAAATGTATGCGCCGAGCGAACGAGCGGGAGTCAATTTGTATATGTTGGAGAGTTTTGGGCGGCCATATTGGCGTGACGCTGGGCCCTCCGACGTCGTCACCGTTGACTGTGAAGAGAGACACATCTCCCGTACCAAACTATTATGTATCTATAAAGCTCAACAGGATATTATGAATCTATTAAAAGACTGTTCTTCGTTTTTCATTGCATGTATCATTTATTGAGCAAACACAATCGAAAATGGAAAATCTGTTTCTGTTCAGGAGTTGGAGGCGAGATTGTTTACACTTCTCGAAAGTCGCTTCAAAGCTTACTGCTCTCCCCTGGCTAAATTATGTGAAGCCAATTCCTTAATATATATATGAGCTACCGGTATTGAACTATCTCACTTGACTTGTAGGCTATATGAAACTATATACAGTACAGGGTGTATTACTTTTCGATTCAAAACTTTACCAGTAGGCCTAGGCTGCTAGGCCTATTATTTCGGTCGATCCGTTTTGGAACTTTCTGGTGCAGCGCTATCGATCGATGGCGCAGATCCATAACATCGCCGTTGCTCAACCACTACCAATGTGAGTTAATTTACGTTTGTGTCTTATTTTTATACATTAAATGTATTTTGTGTGGTAGATTAGGTTACAAAAGCATATTTGTACAGTAATATGTTATATATTTGTGTTTTTTAGGTGATGAAAGGTAGAAATAGTACAACTTTCGGTCGGACCCAGACCAATACCTATTTTCCCCATTTATATTTAACTCCCATGTACGCGCAAACGAACGTACGCGCCGACAGCACAGTACGCATCCCCCGCGTAATTTGAGGGTTCACTCTATATGAAAGGCCCTGCCTGGAAGTAATGTCGCCGGGCATTGTGGTGTGGTTCCGCTGCGTGTGTACCTGCTGAGACCGGAACCTCTTTGGGAGATCTGGAACCTGGAAATCTTTTGCAGGAGACCCCTCATGATCCTTGGTCTCGGGTCTTCTCCTGGACGACCTAGATGTGTGTGATTTATTTTATTATTATTTTTATTTTTTTTCATTTTGTTGTTTCTGTTTGGGCTCTGTCTCGAGTGGGTGACGCTCAGCTATGGTGTATGTGTATGAGTATATACATACATACATACTTACATTAGGGAGGAAAGAATCCCAGATGTTTAACGTAAAAGTGTGATAGTAAGTACTGCATAATTATATATAAGGGTAAAGGGGATTATTTAGATAAGAGGCAATTATAGGTATCTGAAAATGCTTTGACCAAGTCATGAAGGTCTGTGAGATAGTCTTTGAAGGTATTACCATGGAAATAATTTATAATTGATGACATACAGTTCGGTGTCATGCCAGGGCATGTTACAATCGAAGCTATCTTCATAGTCAGGCAGCAGCTAGTAAGATATATACATAAAAATTGGTATCTGTATCTTGTTTTTGTAGACATGGAGAAGGCCTTTGATTGGTCACCCAAGGATGTTATACAGTGGGATATGAGAAAACTTGAGAGGAGTGGCTGGTGCGTGTGATAATGAAGATGTATGAGGACTCACGAACAGCATTGAGGGTGAAAGGTGTTATGAGTGAGGAGTATTTATTGGTGGCTCCTTATGTCAATGACGTAAGAGCCTATGATAATATGGCCTCGTTCCGGGCTCCTCAGAGCCCGGGTTAACCTCGATTACGGCGGTCGAGAACCAAGATCATCTTAGGGGGTACCCCTTAATCATTCCTAAGGTACGTCATTGAGACGGAGCCACTGAAAAGTAGGAAATAAAAAAGAAAAGAATTAACACAGTTTGAACACCGCACCTCAGCGCATTCCGATCTTCCTCTGCTTCCCATGAGCCTGACTCATACCTCCTCCTGCCCAAGAGCGACCTCTCTCGACCGCCGACCAGCTGGAAACAACAACTATTCCGTGCTCCCTATTTCAGTTTACATAGCCCCTCCTAAACGCATCAGCTTTTAGTCCATAGTCTAATTGCATATTGAGTTGTATATGCGTTTAGGAATGTATTTTTCATAATCGTATTCACTTGTAAACCTGAATAAGCAAGGACTTAGTTTTCCAGGCTGGTCGACGTTCGTGTATTCAGGACGCCACTCCAACTAAATGTTATTATCATACGAGCCTTGGCTCTCTAGCTGCAGTGTCCCCTTTTTTCTGTATTGACAATGTAACTGATATTTATTTCCTTAAGTGTTGAGTACTATATTAGTGTCAAATCCATAGAATTTTAGTTCGTTGCTTGTTCTCCCCATAGTTGTACCCAGCCAGGGGTTATTTTCATAACCAATCACTGCTAAGTTACTCATTAATTTATCACACATTGTAGAAAATAAATGGTTCTTACCATATCAACTGCAATACCTTCAGTACCTACCATCAAAACTTTCTATGTGATGGTAGAATTCTTAAGGCCTTACATTATTCAATCAAGAGTGCCTTTTCATACATTATTTGCCTTCAAGACAGTTATATGCATTATTTTCAATATTAACTGCCAAATATTTATGGCTGATGACATAAGATTGTGATGTTCAAATGCATTATCAACCTTTTTATAGTAGCCTATTTTGTACTACTTTTTAGGCACTCGTATTTATTATTATTTTTTTTTTCCAAAGCGTAGGCCTACCAAGTAAGCCTACAACAATTAGTAGCCAAAGTACTCACAATAAAATCTTGATTGAATATATCTCACTGACTTACAAAGATACCTCCCGTATCTCCCACGTACCTCCCAACCTACCAAATAGGAAAACCTACTATTTGGTAGTAGTCTTGGAAAATCCAACGTCAAGGCTATTAACCTAATTGCAATGACGACTTGTCTATTTTGACTGCTATGTCGTCATTCCAACCGCGGTTAAAAAGAAAATGTCTAGAGTCTACTCCTTATCTTGCTCTAGGAGACGTTGTACATTAACCAAAACTACCACCGAAGGTGAAAAAAGCATAGAAGAGAAGAAAAAGGGGTTTACCTTAGTTACCGCTTAAGGCCCATCCCGTGTTCCGTCATGTGCAGATCCCTGTCGAACGTGCGCATGAGCGACCCTCTCTTGTTATCACATCTCACGTCAGCAGAAGAACGCGGATGGGCAGGGGTCCGGCGTGAGGGAGGGTATTATGTACGTTGGATTTTCCAAGACTACTACCAAATAGTAGGTTTTCCTATTTGGTAGGTTGGGAGGTACGTCAAACCTCCCCATTTGTTAGTAGTCTTGGCAAATCCAATGTCAAGGCTACATAACAAATAGGAGGAGGACATCCAAACCCAACATACCAAAAAAACCAATGCATAAAACAAAATTATGAATGACAAAGAAACACAATTTAAACAAGAGAGTTTAATAAAAGAGTGAAAAACTGAGGAGTAGCTAAAAAGAACAGTTTTGACACGTGCCCGTCATTCATAGTAATGCAAAAACATAGACTTGTCTTAAACCAAAAAAGTACTGTACCCAAAATCCCTTTTCTTCCAAAACCAACAAAAACATTGAACACAATAACAAAACAATTTTCAATTTGGCAAAAACACTTATGTACTGTATACATAAAACATAATCCCAAACTTGCAATCAAGTGTTGCAAACCCGTACTCCCCCCCCCCCCCCCTTTTCCAAATAAAACAAAGTAAAAGAAAGAGTGACAAGGGGGGAAGACCAGGTATCTTCGCCAGAGCTCTAGGAAACACGACTCCCGAGAGCTATCACAGGCCGAGGGGGTCTAACAATGGACATGGAGAGGTAGGAGGAGACGAAGGTATTGACAGAAGACCACAAACCCGCTGAGGCGATGTCAGGTAAGGATCGACTTTGCAGGAACCGTAAGGAGGCAGCAAAGGATCGCACATCGTGCGCAGAACCCCTACAATCAGGGTTACTGGCACGAATGACCCGACAAATGTGGCGTCCTATCTGCACCTTCGAGAGCCTCCCACCAGTCCGAGGAGACACCCACACAGCAGTACCCGAAGTCGGCGCCACAGACTCAACATAGGAGTGCAAGGCTTGCACCGGGCACAACACATGGTGAGTATGCCCACGCTTTAAAGCCTGGATGGTGAAAGGCTTGAAAACGTGGGTCTCTATCTCATTCTTGGCAACAAAATGAGGGGAGGGGGCTAACGTGACGACATTCAAGGACGGGGAGAATCGCATGCATTCCTGGGACCGTGACATGGCTGCTAGTTCAGACACCCTATCCCAGTGGCCAGAGCGACAAGGAAGAGTGTACGCTCGAGCAACTGAACCGGTGTAGTGTCCCGTGTATATGCGTGTGAAGCCAGAAGGTCCAGAGCTCGCCCCAGATCCCACTGAGGAGGGATCTGGCGCTGAGGCGGTAGTTCCCTGAAGGCAGCCTTCATGAAGGAATCCAGCTCCTTCGGCGGAACGACCAGCCCAGTGACGGACTCAAAGACCTCCCGGATGGCAGACAAGTGGTTACGTATAGTGTTGACTTGAAAGCGACGTGTACGGAAGAGGTGAAACAAGTAGTGTAGTATGAGGGAAGGAGAGCTAACTGTCTGGCGAGTGTCCTGTATCCACCTAGTAAAAGACCTCCAGTGGGACTCGTAATTCCCCCAAGTCGAAGACGTCCATGAACGCTTCAGGAAGTCAGTCAGGTCCCGTCCGTGGACTGGGAGCCACCGTGCCTCACGAACATCCACGATGCGAAGGCCAACGAGGTCCGCAGGTCTCCAACCTGGCTCAAGTGGAAGTTTGAAACAGGGAGAGGGACCAGACTCGGGCACCACCGCTTCAACTGGGCGTACCAAGCCTGGGCCGGCCACAGAGGCGCTATGAGCCAGACTCTGCCGCGGTACAGCTGCAGCCTCGCGAGGACTTTGCACATCAACAGTGCGTCTGGTGGCGGAAATATGTATAGCGACTGCCACCTGTTCCAGTCTTCCATGAAAGCGTCCAGACCCCCCTCCGGAGTGCGAGTCCGGAGGGATAGGTACTGAGGCAACTTGCGCGTCTCCTTCGATGCGAACAAGTCGACCTCCGGATCACCCCAGGAAGCTGCGAGGTCGTCGAACACAGTCTGTTTCATAGCCCATTCTACAAGAACGCCCTGTCCTCTCGACAGGGCGTCCGCCCACAGGTTGGCAGTCCCGGGCAGGTAGGAGGCATGCAGGGAGATGTTGTGTCGGTTCGCGAGGAAGAACAACTTCTCTGAGATCCCCAACAGAGTCAATGACCTGGAGGACCCCTGCTTTTGGATACAGTGGACAGCTGTCTGATTGTCCATCCTGAAGGCCACCGACTTTCCCCGAACGGCCAGCGCATGGTCCCTCAGGAAGAACAAAGGAACCAACAGTTCGAGGGCATCGATGTGTAGGTGTGTGTGTCCCACCCATCTGCCGTGACTTTGATGTCCCAGGTTGGATTGGTAACCCCACCCCACCTCGCTCGACGCATCTGTGTCTACCCAGATCGTCGGCGGGGGGGCGGTCCAGGGCACAGCCGCAGAGAGCGTGCCCCGAGCAACCCAGTGTCCTAAGTGTCTGTGAATGGTACGCGGGATCGGCATGAGCCGATCCATAGGGGCCAACGGAAACACCTTGTTGCCCATGAGTATTAGGCGGCGTAGCCTGAGCCTCCCTAAGGGAATGGTCAGAGCGGCCCAATTCAGTGAACCCACTAACGAGTCCCAGATCCTCTTCGTGAGGGAGACCGAGTGCAACACGGCGAAGACCTTCCTGCGAAGTTTCACCGCGTTTGGCTGACTCTGGGTCACTGTAGCGCTGGTCAGATCCCATTCGAGACCTACCCACATCACGACACGCGACGGGGTCAGGCGTGACTTGGGAATATTGATTTTGAACCCTAACTGTGTGATGTGGTGAACTACTGTGAGGGTGTTGCGGACGCACTGTTCTAGGGTGTCTGAAACTATCAACCAATCGTCCAAGTAAAACAGGATCTGGAGCCCGCTCCTGAGGAGAGGATCCAGAGCCTCCTTCACCAGTTTCGAGAAGATCCGCGGCGCGATGTTGAGACCGAAGGGTCGAACATGAACACACAATCGGAAGTCTGAACGGCCAAGAATCGCTGGAAACGAGGATGGATAGGAACGTGCCAATATGCATCCTTGAGGTCCAGCGACACTACCCACGACAGAGGTCGCAGGGCCAGTCGTACCTGGTGCACCGTCAGCATCCGAAACCGTGTGTTCACGATGTGCCCGTTGAGGGCCGACAGATCCACCACCGGTCGCATCGCGTCGCAGTCCTTCTTCGGTACCAGAAATACACGGGAGAGGAAAACCGGTTGACCGGCTTTCACCTCCTTGACGATTCCCTGCTCGTGCATGGACGTTATCACGTCGGCCACCTCCGAAGAGACGGGCCGGCTTCGTTGACAAGAGCTGAGTGGGGGTCTGGACTTCCATCTCCAGGTTAGACCCCTCCGTGCAATCTTCCGCCCCCACGTCCCTCGCAGCCAGCGAGGGGCGCAAGGGCGAAAACAACCTGTGGTAGCCCCCGAGATGAGGTGAGCGACCCTTTCGGCTAGGCGAGAAGGAGAACAAGGAGGAGACCGACCCGGAGAACCTACAAATTTTTTGACGTGGAGGGTCCCCCGGTACGGTCCTTGCGGTCATAAGCGCCACGTTGACCTCCACTACCCCCCCCCCCCCCACCTCGCCGAAAAGGGCGGGTCACCCCATCCCCTGTCCGTCGCGCGTCTGATCCCGTCGAAGTGCGGCTGGAAGTGGAAGGCTGGTCAGCCCCTTCTCGGCGGGGATGAAAGGGAGCAAGAACAGAAGTGCGAGGCAGAACCGACGCTCTGGCCGGCAACTTCCCTTTCCTGCGCCCTTTCTTGGCGGCAGCACTGGCGGCAGCACCCCGAAGAGGACCGTCAGAAGGACGGGACTGAGAAGACCCTGTTCGCGACACAGCGCGTCGTTGCGTGTCGTAAGCAGGGTCCGCCGACAGAGAAGCGTAGCGTTCCCAAGCATCCTGCGCAAAAAGCCCCGATGTATAGAGCTCAGAGTACAACAAACCCTGACGAATATCCAAGGGGGCTTTCCGGCAGAACGAGGACCTTACCGTCTGGCGTTGTCGAGTTGCCTCGCACAAAACCGCCTTCAGCTCGGGAACCAAAGACACCGCGAGCTGAAGGTGGATCCGCCGAACGTGGTCCAAACCCTCGCGAAGATTGCCCGGTGCAGTCGCCTCGATAAGCCGCAGGTGGTGAACAGACGTCTGGAGGGAACCTAAAAGACAAGATAATAAGTTCGCCACCCTCTGTTGCAAGGTAAAATCCCTGTCGACAGAGGACTTATCTGGGTGAGAGAAGAACGGGTTAGCAATAGAACAAATTTCAAGTTTGGGCGCGCTGATCCAGGACCAGAACTTGCCGTCCAATCCGCCGACAGATACAAGAGGAGGCAAAAGCAGTGATGACTCCGGGGGTGGGACTGAAGTAGATCTGTCGACGGAACGGTTGGCGAATTCTAAGGCCTCAGCAAACCAGGCCTCCAATGGGAGAGGGTTATCGAGCACGACGGCTAAGCCAGGCTTATCGTCGTCGCACAAACCCGTCCCATAGGAGGACAGTCCCGTCAACACAGCCAGGGACTGAACATCCTGAAGGATGTCCTGGCGGCTGAAGTCTGACCAAGCTTAGTCCGAGGAGCAGACGGGGGCTTGGGCTTCACCGAAAAGTACTGAAGGTCAGTCCTCGTCGGGTAAGCCCGCACCTCCACGTCGGCCACCTGACCATCCACCCTGATCGCCCTGAACTGCATCTTATCATTAATTTGCACCGACCAGCCAGACGGGACCCCTGGCTATAATGTGGAGAAGGAGTCTAGACACTGGTGACATACCAGATAGCTTGAAAAACGCAATAATTGCCCCACTGCATAAAGGAGGGAGTAAAGCACTACCAAAAAACTACCGCCCGGTAGCTCTAACCTCTCACATCATTAAAGTTTTCGAGCGAGTCCTGCGAAGCAAAATTTCAACATTCATGAAGACAAATGAACTACACAACACCGGTCAACATGGGTTCAGAGCGGGAAGATCATGTCTCTCACAACTTTTGGAACACTATGACAAAATTCTTATAGCGCTAGAAGAAAAGAAAAACGTGGATGTCATTTACACCGATTTTGCTAAGGCATTTGATAAATGTGACCATGGTATAATAGCCCACAAACTGAAAGCAAAAGGTATAACTGGGAAAATCGGAAGGTGGATATACAATTTCCTCGTAAACCGAAAACAATCGGTAGCAGTAAACCAAGTCACTTCTGAGCCTTCGGATGTCAAAAGCTCAGTGCCCCAAGGAACAGTGCTAGTTCCTCATACTAATTTGCGACATAGATACCAACACCAGACACAGTACGGTGTCGTCTTTTGCTGATGACACAAAATTAAGCAAGATAGTAAACACACAAGAGGACACGGGCCGACTGCAGGAAGACATGAATGTAGTGTTCCAGTGGACCAGGGAAAACAACATGCAATTCAATGAGGAAAAATTCCAATTAATACGGTACGGAGATAATAATGGTGTTAAAGAAATTACAAATTACTTAACAGAATCTAACCACATAATAGAACGGAAAGACAGTGTGAAAGACCTTGGGGTATTAATGTCTGAAAATATGGGTTTCAAAGTACATAACCAGGTCAAAGTGGCGGCTGCGAAACGTCTAACAGGTTGGATTCTGCGTACTTTTAAAACACGCGGTGAATTGCCTATGATAACGCTCTTCAAATCTCTAGTGCTACCGCGGCTTGAATACTGTAGCGTATTAACATCCCCATACAAAGCAGGTGAAATAAATGACGTAGAGAGTGTACAAAGAAATTTCACTTCGCATATAAGTTCGATAAAACATCTACACTATTGGGAGCGTTTAAGAGCACTGAATCTGTACTCACTGGAACGTAGAAGAGAACGTTACCTAATAATACACGTGGAAAATCGCAGAGGGTTTAGTACCAAACCTACATACTCCGATAGTCATGAAATTCAGTGATAGGAGAGGCTGGGAATGCGAAATCCCCCGGATGAATAACAGGGGTGCTATGGGCTCTCTGCGAGAGGGCTGGTTATCACACAGAGGCCCACGTCTCTTCAACAAACTCCCACGGCGAGTAAGAGACATGAGGGACATCTCGTTAGACAACTTCAAGAGAGCCCTAGACGTCGAACTGCAAAAAGTGCCAGACGAGCCCATCCTCGCAAGGGAGCGAGCTGTCGCTTCAAACAGTCTACTGCACCAAATCACCACCCATAACGAGGGGCGTCGCGCTCCTTGGTGCCGCTAGAGGAGCGGCGAACACATCCAAAGGTATCCAAAGGTAAGGGAGGGCCCTCTCACCTGACGGGAAGCCGGTAGCACGCTCCGGGTGGGAGGCCTGCACCCCCTTCCAAACAGCCAAGGAGCCATAGAGGAGCGGCATGGTCCGCGACGGGACCTTGGCCTTCTGGATGGGGGGCAAGCGCGGACCCTGCCCTAGCAGACGGAGAATCCCCGCATGGGAGACAGCAGGGGCAACCTCCTGAGCTAGGGCAGGAGCAGTACTATCCGACGACCGGGCAGGCGGAGAAGCTGGGCGAGAAGGAATGTGGTCCACTGCAGAAGGGAGGGGGACCGTAGCAGGGGTAGGTTGGGTGAGGCGCTGAGGTTGTGTCACCGCCAAGAAGCGCGATAAGAGGGAGTCTTGCATCGCCTCCAAGCGCTCGTCGATGCGTGACACAACCCACCCCTGCATAGCCGAAAATCGATCCGAGAAAGGCGACCCCCCCGAAGATTGTTCGGCCCGCAGGGGCGAGCGTGAGCGGGAGCGAGACCCACGACACGAAACAGCAGCGTCGCGGCCCAAAGAAGCCGAGCGACGACGGCCGTGGCGCCTCTGAGGGTCTCGTCCCCGATCACTAACGCCCGAGGGGGAAACATCACCATCCCCCTCTTCCAGCGACACGTCAGCTCCCGAGAAAGGGGACCCCGAAACCTCGCTATACTCCACCGAGTCAAGAGGCGGGGTACCCCCCTGGCGAGATGGTAAGTGAAGATCAGGGATAGAAGAATGAGGAGGAGCAGGATGACGGGAGTGGGAAGGCTGGCCGGGTGAAAGGAGGTCAGAAGGAGCCGCGGGGGGAAACAGAGCAAGGATCCCCGGGGCTGAGAGAACAGGGCGGCCCGACACCGAGGCGGAGGAGGGAGGGACCTCCACCTTGGGACGAGACCGTGAAGGAAGAATAGGCACCGAAGTAGAAGGAGAAGCAACTACATCCTGGCGGACCCTCCTGGACAGTGTAGGAGGAGGGAGCAGAGGGCCAGCTACAGCATGAACTTCCGCGCACGTAGAGGACAAAGGAAGAGGACGTCTTTTGTGCAGGGGAAGCAGGCGGAAGGTAGTAGAGCCCCTATCCGGAGAGGCCAGGGGAGGGCGCACAGGGGCAGAGCCGCTAACCCCGGCCTCAGGGCGAGAACCATGATGAGGGCAATGGGCGTCGTCAAGGCGATCAGGAGGACGACGAGGGGCAGTAGAGGACGGGCGATGAGGCGAGCGAGAGCGTGGACGGAGCTGGGGATCCTCCCGACGATGTGACGACCGGCCGCGGGACCCAGGGAGGAGGGCCAGGTGAACGGCCTCCAGACGGGTCAGGGATACCCAGGGCGACGCGGATCCGGTCGTCAACAAAGGCCGGGGAACGGTGGCCCACAGTCCTAATGTGGTGGGATACCACCGCCCACACCGATTGAAGGGAAGCAGAGGCCACTGCCGCCTCTGAGGAACCAGGGCTATGGTCCACCACATCCACCAGGTCCATACACGGGCCACACAGAGCAGGGAGGTAGGCCGTAGAGGACACACATTGCGAGTGGCGTAAGCAGGACCTGTGGCGCTCCAAGCACGGGGAGCCACAACCCTGGCGAAAGCAAGGCATCCCACCTGCAACGAAAGAACACACACCATAAGCAGCACGTCGACGGAGTAAGTGTAGAAAATGTCCAATAAAAACCAGGGAATGAGCATGGGGAAACAGTAACACACATGCAAACCGGTATCCGTACTCACTCTAAACCGGGAGCACCGAGGTAGGTGAGGAGGGCGGGCGAGGTGGAAGAGCACAAGCAGAACCTGCAAAGATGGAGAAAGTGTTAACCACCACTCAACACCTTACATGCAGGGTCTATAACACTAGTAAAGTGCATACACCAATATAGTATCAGGCAACAAGCTGACATAAAAAAGGTCAACAGTGAAAGCCAACAAATTACCGCAAATTTGCGGGCCAATGGAGGCATAACCGTACCGACACAACCCTCCCGCATCTTCGCGGGACCCCCCAGCGATCTCCGCAAATTTGCGGGGAGCCGAAACGTCCCAGAGGACCGAATCGGGCTCTCCGCAAATTTGCGGGACCGGCCGAGATGGTCCGGCGCCGAAAAAGCGAGAGGAGCGTCTAGGGAATACCAAAAAAGGCCACAAAATACGTCATCTCCTTATGAACTCCAAGCGATGATGGCCATCAAGCTGATCAGTGTCTTCCTTGAATTTATCCTAACTCAACCGGTAAAGGGAGAGGCAAGGAAGACACACCAGGGGAGAGGAGGCACATCCCCCAGGAACCACCCAACCCACAGAGATAGAGCAAAGCCCATGAGGAGAAGTGGCAGGGAGGGTGGTTTCGCACAAACAGGGGCCCCCGTGGGGTACCCCTGGATTGGGCAAAAAGACTATGAAAGGATGGAGGTGAAACAGGAAGAGAAAACAAAAACCAGTAAATGAAACTGGTGAGAAAAAGGGTGGCCTAGCCGTGAGCAGAGAATGTGTCAGGTGCGAAAAACCCTGTGGTGAGAAGGAGGGGCCCCCTTGGGGTACCCCTGGATTATCACGAACCACCTGTCGCCCAGGCCCTTGAGACACAGTGAAGGCTCGAAAGGGGGGACTCGGGAATAACGCTAATAATGCGGCCGACACAAACTCTACAAACAGCACCGCCACCAACGAAATCTCAGATTGTTTACCAACGGTACACCTTAGGCTATGAAAAAATGAAAACTCATAGGGGCATAGCAATTCCTGAATGAGAAAACGAGCTAGGCTAAAATAAGCTAAAAGCTAAACTATGCCCAGACTAACAGGAAAAAAGAATATGAAAAGAGAAAGAATGAAAAACATATACGAGGAACGCCAGGCGCCCCCGTACCTTCGGTAGGCTATTTCCACACGCGTCTCCATTATACACACTTAGGAGCCCATTTACGTGTGCCCTAGATCACATAACATCTGTCTAACAAAAAAGAAGGCCAGATAAGCCGAAACGAACCTAAAACAGGGTGAATTGAAGGAGCACAACAAAAGCGGACTCAACAATGGAGGCGCGTGAAAAAATGATAACAAGAGAGGGTCGCTCATGCGCACGTTCGACAGGGATCTGCACATGACGGAACACGGGATGGGCCTTAAGCGGTAACTAAGGTAAACCCCTTTTTCTTCTCTTCTATGCTTTTTTCACCTTCGGTGGTAGTTTTGGTTAATGTACAACGTCTCCTAGAGCAAGATAAGGAGTAGACTCTAGACGTTTTCTTTTTAACCGCGGTTGGAATGACGACATAGCAGTCAAAATAGACAAGTCGTCATTGCAATTAGGTTAATAGCCTTGACGGATTTGCCAAGACTACTAACAAATATAAGAATTGTAAAAAACATATTTATATCTCACTGACTTACAAAGATATAAATGATTTACAAAACATGTTTATATCTCACTGACTTACAAAGATATAAGAATTTAAAAAACATGTACAAGTTACATAAAGGATCGCCAAATAACACTCGTGGCCGAGTAGGCCTAACCTTACGAGTGCAAAGTCCATGGCCTTGTTGAAAATCCTCAAGCCCCCGGGTACCCTAGACCTTATCTAGTCCCTGGTACCAATACTGCCAGTAAAAGACAGATCCAGTATAAAAAACAGTCCCGGGTACCAATAGGCTACGGCCAGTTACTCTGGAGACTTTTAAAAAACTAAATATTCCCAGGGGGTATTATAATCCATATAAAATATAAAAACAGCCCAGGGTACTACTAGGCCATAGCCGGGTACTCTGGAGGCTGTCACGACGATGACAAACCCGGATTCCAAGACAACATTTACCGGCAACTCTAGGCCTTACCTAGACAGCCCCGAGTACTAATAGGCCATAGCCGGGTACTCTGGAGGCTGTCACGACGATGACAAACCCAGATTCCAAGACAACATTTACCGGGAACTCTAGGCCTTACCTAGACAGCCCCGAATACTAATAGGCCAGAGCCGGCTGTCACGAGCTGGACCAACAGTGACCATGTCATGTAAAGTACCAATAACCCGAATACCAATATCCCCGGATGGTATCATTTTACCAAAACAAATATCAAGCAAATATCAAGAAGTGTGGGAAGCCATGAAAAGAGTGAAGTTGGGGAAAGCACCAGGAACAGATGGAGTGTGTGGGGAAATGTTGAGGTATGGTGGTGAGATAGTGATAGAATGGGTATGGAAAATGTGCAAACTAGCATGGGAGAAGGGGAGTGCACCCGATGACTGGAAGACTGGCATAATAGTCCCCCTATATAAGGGCAAAGGGGAAAGAGGAGTGTGTGGTAACCACCGAGGAATATGTCTTCTAAGCGTAGTAGGGAAGGTATACAGTAGGGTAGTGATTGAGAGTGAGAGTGAGAACGGAGAAATGGATAGGCGACGAGCAGGGAGGTTTTAGGAAGGGAAGAGGATGTGTAGATCAGATTTTTACCCTGAATTGTGTTGTGGAGAAGTATCTGGAGAAGAAACAAAAGGTGTATGTTGCCTTTATGGACTTGGAGAAGGCCTATGACAGAGTGGATAGAGAAGGTTTGTGGAAAGTACTTAGAATATACGGAGTAGAGGGCAAGTTGCTGAAAGCAGTGAAGAGCATGTATGAGGGTGCAAAGGCGGCAGTACGTGTGGAGAGTGAGCAGAGCGAGTTCTTTGACCTGAATGTTGGTTTGAAACAGGGGTGTGTGATGTCCCCGTGGTTGTTTACTGTATATATGGATGGAGTTATGAAAGAAATACTATCAAGAGCAGTGGATTGGTGTATCGCTGAAAAGGGAGGGAATTGAGTGGAAGCTACCTATACTGCTGTTTGCGGATGATACAGTTCTGATGAGTGATAATGAATGGGAGTTGCAGGGTCTGGTAAATGAGTTTGGAACAGTGTGCGAAAAACGGAATTTGAAGGTAAATACGGGGAAGAGCAAGGTTATGGTCTTCGAAAGTGGTGAAGTCACAGAGTGTGAGGTGAAGCTGAACGGTCAGGCTATGGAGATCGTCAACTCTTTTAAGTATCTGGGCAGTGTGTTGAGTAAAGATGGGACTATGGATGAAGAGGTGCGGGAGAGGGTACAACAGGGGAAGAGGGTTGTAGGAACGCTAAAAGCAGTAACAAGAAATAGGGTGGTCAGTATGGAAGTGAAGAAGTCCTTGCATGACAGTGTGGTAATCCCGACACTGACTTACGGAAGCGAAGCATGGACGTTGGTTGAGAGACTCAGACCAAGAGTGAGAGCAGTGGAAATGAATTACTTAAGGAGTGCGTGCGGAGTTACATGGAGGGATAGACAGACTAATGAGGAAGTAAGAAGGAGGTGTGGTGTGGAGGTAGATGTGTTGGAAAGTGTGAAAAGGAACAACTTGAGATGGTTCGGCCATATGGAACGTATGGAAAGCGAGAGAATGACTAAGAGGGTGTACGAGAGCGAGGTGGAGGGACAGAGGGGGAGAGGTAGACCGAATATGAGGTGGAAGGATGGAGTGAGGAACTACATGAACGAAGGCGGTGCTGGTTGGGGGGAGGGGCGTCGACTGACTGGGGACAGAGGTGCATGGGGGCGGTTCGTTCGTGGCCACCCCTTCGGGGATCACGGCGTCAGGCAATAGATAGATAGAAATATCAAGCCTTTGAGACGGCACCTGTTTAAGTGCGTTTCATACGTTTACTAGTATGCGTTTTCATACTCAACCTTGAATGTTTACACAGATCAGCTGGAACAACAGTGACCTTGTCATGTAAGGTTTCTCTTGTTATTTGCTCTGTTTAGGATTATTGCCGGGTACTTTAGGCTTGGTCATACGATAATAAGGATGTCTTAACATATTAGAGACATATTATGATACCGGGCACCATGACATAGTTCATAGTTTCACTATGACAGGCCCGGGTACTGAAAAAATTTAGACCACCATATGGGTGCTGTGTTACCCAAAGCCTTGTCATGCTATGACAAGAACAAGTGCGAGTAACAGTAAGAGTAACAGATATTATTTTACCGGGTACCCTAAGCTTTGTCACACTTTAATAAAGACAAACCAGGGTTCCAATAATGGAATCAAATGGAAATTATTGCCGGGTACCCTAGGCTTGGTCACCATAAGGATGTCATACCATATTAGAGACAGGCCCGGCTACCAGTAATTAACATAACTATCAGACTTACGATAGAAACGAGAGCTTACATAAGTACTTCTATCTAATTAGCTTATTTAAAGTAAACAATACAAGGCTAGATCCTAATTTTGCCCAAGTTAAGTAGGCCTAATAAGTACTATTTACATCTCTCTATGCAACATTGACTCCTTGGTATTGATTCACAGGCTCAGGTAATGCACTGCGTTACCAGAGAAGGATCTGGACATCAATCAAAACGTTCCCTCCCGGCCAAGTGATAACCACAGCAAGAGATGAACAGCATTCCAGATTTCAAGGCCAGGGTAGACCTAACCATCTCACCTGTTACTCCCTTCACTCGGCTAACAAAACCGTAATCTTTAAGGTGAGTTCACTGGGCAAAACTCTAGAAGTTTCAGGTTCACCTACTAAGTAGATTCTCACTAACTACATAATTGTAATTAATTTCCAGGAAACAAGTACAAGTTTTCTTTCCCTTTCTGAAAAGGCTATACCTGACTAAAAAATTACCAAGTAATTATACCCAGTTACACCGAGTAATAATTCACTAGACTATTTCTTACATAAAAGGCAACTGCAGTTTATTTAAAATAAACGATGCATGACTAGATCCTATTTTGCCAAATCTAAGCAGATCTAATAATTCCGGTATTATTTCCACCATGCAACATTGACTCCTTGGTATTTCACAGGCGAGCTGCTGCATTACCGGAGAAGAGGCTCTTCAACAATTAGAACGATCCCTTTCGGCCAAGTAATAACCACTGGAGGAGCCCAACACCTTATATTTTAAGGTGAGTTAATTTTTACAAAACACTAAACGTTTCCGGCTCACCGGCTAAGTGACTATGTCACTAAGTGACTAAGTCACTAATCATAATTTTGTTAATAACCATGACCCAAAAAAACATTTATGCCCTCGGTCACATGCAAACAAGTGTTATTATCTGTGTGGGGTTCGGTAAAAGTCTTACATTTCAGGTACCTTAAACAAAATATCCAGGTATTATGGAGGCAAAGTATGTACTGTAAGCTTTTTTAGAAATATCTTTTTCTAGAACCCCTAGCTTCTCTCCATCTCCTGACAAGAAAATGTCTGGATCTAGCAGGAAAAGACATAGGTCCTCCAACTCAAATTCTTCCAGTAAATAAACAGAAGAACGTGAGCAAATCTCAAACTAAAAGGCGACCTGCTAAGTACCAAGCTTCCCCGACTCGACTCGCAGTCATGATTCCAAAATCCTGCATTCTACACCACATACCCCCAGACTTTTGACATTGTCTAAAGTGGTCAGCCACCCGGCTAACCCTATTACATCAAAAAACATAAATTACCTGTCTCATCTACTTCCTTGACTGATCCAAGTTCTGAGGGTATCAGTTCCCCTCCACTTTCTCTAGTACAGTTAGCTGATACTATTGAACAGCAATCTGAATAAACCCAGTTGCTTGCTCCACCCACATTAAAGCACCCTAAACTAATTCAGGTGAATATTGAAGGTGAAGTACATAAACCCATACACTATAATCACCTATTCAGCCTCCTACGGACTTACCTGTTCGTTTAGACCCTTCTCTGGCAGCTCCAGACATTTTGGTCACAGTACGGTTGGGGCAATACGGAAAAAAGTACTTCCTAAGGATACCCCAGAACCTTTGGTCATAAGCAATGCTATGGTAGGGTGGTATGAATTGGAAACCAGTAACCATACCGAAGAGGGTTGGAGTAGAATGAGTACCATGGTTATCCATTAGAACAAAGTGAAGAAGAGTTTCCTGATATAGTCCCTACTCAGACCCCGCCTGGTGGCTTGGTGGGTGAACTTCAGGTATTTTCTTAAATCTATGCATGAGTTGACAGACAAAATTGAACAGAAATTTACGGCTTTAGATAAAGCTATCCGAGATCTCCAAAGTAGGTCTCTGGCTCCACCCATGTTACAATATGCCATACCAGACACAGTCCCACTGTCTCATTTACCTGTCCAGCCTAAACAACCTGCTCATGAAATGTTCAAGAAGCTTCCCCCTCTACTAATTGGTGAATCTCGATACTGGAAACAATTACCAGGATAGCACCTACTAATGCTGACACAGGTCATTCAGACTTGGTGCCAATACCAAATGAGTGGATTATTAAAAGGGACGAGCTTAGGCATCTACATACAAAGATGCACAAGACCGATTGCTGGACCTAATCAAAAATTTACCACTATGCATATACAGTATACAACTCTGACTCTATTCTCCAGGAGTTCTGGAAATATCTCAGATCTCCAACAATAGTTGTAAACCAACTAGTTGACCCCATGATTAATACACCTACCCTGCACGGACTGACAAAGACTTTAAACTACGACAAAGAACCCATAGGTTACTGTAAAATTTTATCACACAACAACAACTTGCATAAGCCATGAGGCAAGTAGCAGATTCTATCCCTGAACAAAACTCCATGTCTGCACTTCATTTTATCAGAAGAGCTGCACGTGGTAATTCTCGGATGACCACTGGGAATATCAAGATTGCAATTTTTAAGGCAACTAGAGCTAGACAGTATCCACTCACCCAATTGTCCAAGAATATACCCAAAGATATTGCTACTCCGGCTCTCTTCTCACCTCGATTCACATGCAGATTGTTTCCCCAAACGACCAGGAATATGGTTCATGCTCTGTTGCTAAAGGCCGCGTCATACAGAGGTCGACCGCGACCCGACAGTAACCCGAAGGCAATGACTTGCAAAAAAAATTCAAATTTTTGCGGTTCGAGTGTATTCGGCCCAATAATCGGGCGACATCGAGTATGATTCTGGTATGTTCGAGTCGTTCTAGTCATGCTCTGGTCATCACCCGAATGTTCGGGTGAGTCGGCCAAAAGTTAGTGTATAACGCGTTAACTTTTGGGAAATCCTCGAGTGCGTTCGGGTCAAAAAACCGTTACAAAATCCTTGAGTCACCTTCGATTTACATTCGATTCGTATTCGGCTTACATTCTACCATATTCTGATCGCATTCGACCTATTCGTCGAGTCACTTTCGAGTAAATTTGTTTAACCCGATTCATACCAGAATTGATCGAACCTAAGTGGACTTAGACCCGATGATGTAGACCGTAACCCGAATTAGACTCGATGCTCAGTGGAAAATTCTTACATAAACTTGTTCGAAAGTCAACTGTTACTCGATGCAGACCCGAATTTCAGGATGATGACTGGATGGATACCCGAATACTACTAGAAAATGACTCGATGCATGTCCGACATTTCTAATTAGACTCGATGATTACTCGATCGTGATCCGAATGACTAGAATGTAAGTCGAAGGCTAGTCGAAGCCAAGTCGAATCAAACCCGAACGCGAGCCGATGAGCGTCATCACCAACCAGAAAGTAGGGCACTGGCTGGTCCTCCCCTGGGAATGGCTCGGGTGGTGGCAATCCTGCTGCTCCGTCCTCCAGGGCCTTCCGGATGTCAGTCACCTGGAATATACCACCATCAGATGCTGACCCGTTCGCTCCAACGTCAACGTACATAAATTTTCCCAGGTGATCGACTATTGCCAGGAGCACAATGGAGTGGTAGTGCTTGTAATTATAGTACAAGGATCCGCAGTTGCTTGGAGGCTGTATGGCAATGTGCTTCCCATCAATTGCCCCAATGGTGTGTCCGAAGTTCCACCTATCCTTGAAGCCTTTGGCGACCTCCTTCCAACCTTCAGGTGTTGATGGGCACACTATTTGCTCCTCCATGTATTCCTGTATGATTGCCTCACACGTCTCCCGCACTGCCAGTGATATCGTGTTGGCACCTACACGGAAGTTCAGTGCCATGCTCTTATAGGCCTCGCCAGTGGCCAAAAAGCGTAGTGTCATGGCAACTCGCAGTCCGGGCTCCAGGGGCTTCTTCCAGTTGGTCTCGTCCTTCTTGATCCTGGGTGTGACACGTTCGACAATCATATTAAACAGCTCCTCGTCCATACGCAGAAAGTATTTATAGGTAACCACGTCAGTTTCCTGGAGTTTCTTCAGCAACTGGTGGTAGTGTCCGTGTGTCTCTCGCTGTGCCACCCATGCCTTGACGCTGCAGCTTCGGGGTTTCCTTGGTCGTCATGGCCGTCGAGGTTGAGCACGTTGGGGTTCACGTTCTTTGTCCATGATGGCGCGGGCAGTAATCTGATATCTGAGGTGGGCATTAACTATCTCCTGCCTTAAGATTGCCAACTCCAATGCCTCATCATCCATCTCTTCTGGTCGTGATGGGTCCGGGAGGTTGCTTTCCTGTGACATGTTGCTGTGTTGGGTGCACTGTACAAATGAAGTTTGTGTGAGCACACCCTCTCTTTATATAGTGGGGTGATGCATAACCTCATAATCGTGTCATAATCGACTTATTCTAGTCACGTTCGACTTACATTCTGGTTTCATTCCGGTTGGGTTCCTGACTTCGGGTGGGGTTCGGTTTTCATTCGGTTTTAAGTCGGGTTACTTCGGGTGTGACTCTGTTTTAACTCGGGTTGGTATCTGCTACTCGGGTCACCGTCGATTAGCTTTCGACTCATGGTCGATTCAATTCCGTTCAACTTCTGGTTAGTTTCGAGTAATATACGGGATAACATCGACTCGTATTCGAGACGCATTAGAGTCCCTCGGGTAGCATTCGAATTGCTTTCTAGTCATAGTCGGGGTACGAGTCTCATTCGGGGACTTTGGGTGAATTCGGGTGAAAAGTGCAAGTCATTGCCTTCGGGTTACTGTCGGGTCGCGGTCGACCTCTGTATGACGCGGCCTTAAGGCCTCAGAGGGACTTGTTTGGGCAGTTTTCTGGCAAACAAGCTAACCCCCCCTCAGACCCCCCCTCAGAGCTCAGTCTAACAATGGACAACTATCTCTAGAGTTAAAAAACATTGATGAACCAAATGTTGACAGACAATGTTGTGACTTAGGTGCCAGAAGGCATGCCAGCTTCTCTTATCACACATGTTCCTCTCCCCAAAAGGGACAGTCTACAACTAAAGCCTACGATAGACAGGTTCCTCCTCAACAAATTAATTCACAATATGAAGTTCAGGATGTTAACTATTTCCCAAGTAAACCTAATTTTACAACCAAGGTCTGAATAATTACTCTAGCTATAGAAGACTCCTACTGGCACATTACAATAGCAAGAGGTACCAAAAGTTCCTAGCTATCCCATTCAGAATCAAAGTGGCAATGTTCACCAGAACTCCTTTCAGTTTGATCATAGCTCCCAGAATTGTTCACCAAGATAGTGAAACAATCTCTCCTCCGTGTACTCAAAGACGGTGTAAAAATACTGCTCTACTTTCAAGATTGGATGATGCTGTGGTCTTCCCCACACCATTACCAAGAACAAACCTTGATAGTCATGCATCATGGGACAAAGTTGGTTTTCAGAGTAAAATTAGAGAAATCAAAATCTCACTCCTACACAATCAGCAGAATGAATAGCATTAATCTGGGATACACAACTTCAGACTATAAAACAAAGTCCAACCAATGCCAATCGCCTTCAAATAAAACTGTTCAAAGTATTGCATACCAAGACTATAACCAGGAAACTTTGGAAATTTCCTATAGGCCCTCGAAACTGGGCTCAAAATTACAAGGCCCCTAGGCTTCCTCAGGTTGAAGGAACTAATCTGGCCAGGCAACAAAGCCTTCCCTCTAACACCTCACAATTCCCCTCTCTTCATCCCAAAGAGAATTCTACACCCTCTGTCGTTTGTGGTAAAACCTCAGGTAAAGGGATCAGTGACACATTGGTCAGATCCACCTCCCACTCTATGGGTGGACACAGACACCTCGAGTCTGATAGGATGGGACTATCAGTCAACGGAAGGCCATCAGAATCACGGGAAAGGGACAACATTAAATCAGGGTCACATCAATACCCAAGAGCTAACAGTCCCTCTAATTTTCCCAGAGTTCATGCAATGTCATTGACCTCCAGGTCAAGGGCATGCTGGATGGACAACATGACCACTGTAATTTGCTTGAGGAAACAGGTCCCCACCCGGGCCAGGTTTCCCCAAGATATCTCGGGAAAAGACATGCTTTCTAGCCCAAAAACATTCCATATTAATCCATGCAACATATCTACCAGGGATCTCCAACCTGTGGACGGATGCTCAGTTCAAGGGAAAGATTACCTCAGCGGAATGGGCTTTCAAACAAAAATCAGCCAACCACTTAATTCTCCCAATTTTTCCACCAAACCGATCTGTTTACATCTCGTAAAATCAACGAAGCTCCGGTCGTACATATCTCGGAATGACATAACACGAGAAAGGGGCCCAGATGCCCTCACAGTGAATTGGAACAGGTGGACATAGAATTTGATGTGAGAATCATTTATCACCTCAGGTTTTTCCAGGGTCAAATGGGCCGGGTTTCCCCTATGTGGCCTACTCAGGTATTGCACACTCAACTTACTCAGTGGTCCAAAAACCTCTGCAAACCCCCCCCCCCCTGTCCTATTTCCACTCGAAAGAAATTCGAAACCTGCAGACCTCGCTCAATTTTACTATGTGGACATTCTCAAATCCAAATGGCTACCATCCTACGACAAGGAAATCACGGATTCGCTCACTAATCAATACACAGCATCAACTTAAGACAGTATAGTTCACACTGTAAACAATTTACAACTTGGAGTGTAGAGTCAACCCAGCAGTCTCCATCAGTTGCTTTGTTACTGAAGCACCTAAATTGCTTAATCGTTTTTTAAAAACTAACAGTTAACTCACTTATAAACCACGTATCGGCAGAAAGCAACCCTTCTTGTCTCTTACTGGTTTATCTTTGCCCCAGAAAGACGAACATAGTTTTATGTAGGCTTGCTTTAAGCTCAGAGCCCCAAATCGTCATTTGCTTCCTCAATGGTCAATCACGAGGGTCCTAACTTTGTCACAGTCTAGGTATTATCCTGTGAGACCAAATACAGACAAGAAACTTAAAAAAGTGTGTCTCTGATGACCCTGGCTACTGTCCATAGGGTCTCAGAATGGACAGCCATGGCAAGGCCCACTAACTGTCTATGTTTTTTACCCCTAATAATGATTCTGTACATATGGTTACTGCACCAGATTCATCGCAAAAATGAGCACCAGGAACATATCCTTACACCTTTCTTTATTCCTGCCTTGAAAAGAGCAAAGATACTCCATGCTCTATGCCCTGTTAAAGCACTATATACTACTCTAAGTCTGTTATTCCTAGGAATATGACACAATTGTGGTTTCCTCCAGAAGGTTCAATAAGGTGTGACGCATGTCCAGTGTGAGCATGCTGTACAGAACGCCTAGTCATGCCCCACTCTCGCTAGGATCGTCAGGGCAGGAACTTTGGCTGTAGTCTATGTAGAGTTTCCTAACTTAGTTCATGTGAGCCGTTGTACTATAAGTAATATGAATATGTATTTTGTTTTCATCTGAGTCAACGAGTTCTATTTTATATCATTAGTTATAAGTATTGTGTGTAAAACTTATTTGTAATGATGGGAGAAGCAGCAGCCACAGTTGGGGGTCAGTGGGTGCGCCATGCGGCAGGTGGGCCTAACTCACTAGCACTCCCCCCTCCCCCCTCCCCTCAGTGCTAGGGGAGCCTTTGTCTATCCCAGAGGAGAGAGAGAAATTACGTAATGATTGTCAGTGGGCGGTCCTTAGTAGTTCACGTTGGGCTCACTAGAGGGCCGGGTATAAAAAGGGAAGTCTAGCCATTTTTTCATCAGAACTCATTAGGCAGAGCGACTTCTCATTTCCCTTGCTAACTATATATATTCTTCTGACTGATGTGAACTTTCTCTACTACCTTACATTCTTATCTCCTCTTTTCCCTGCCTGTTTAACTTCCATGGTCCCGTTGGTGCAGAGCTAGTCAGCCAACGTATTATCGCTTGAGTTCTCACTAGATACTTGCCTATTAGATAGCCTATTTTGGAAGGGTTAACTTAGAATAGGATTGATTTATGTTTGTTGCACTTGTATATGCATTTCCCTGTGTGTTATTATTATTATTCCTGTTTTCTGCTAGTCTAGGTAATGCTAGACTGGGGTAAGGCTTTTCTGTGTTACGAGTTGTTGTTTGATGCAGTGGTTAAGCGATAAACCTGCATACTCGTTTCGGTTCAGTGAAGCCTAGGTTGTCTTCGCGGCTGACTGTGTTGAGTTAATAATTTACAGTGCGTGAGGGCAAGAGCCTAACCACCCTGTATTTTATTAACAGTTTGTTTTTACTTTGTCAAGGAGCCGGGAGAAAACCAGATACAAGGGATCTGGATTTCTCAAAGTGCACTTGTTAGTTTTAACGTAATACTTTAAACAGTTGTGAGGACTTCGCTAGGCTACGAGCCGTTTTTGCTCAGTCACTGCTACCTTTTGCCCACAGTACCCCAGCTAGACTTTACTCGATTAGTAGATACAGAATAGTATGGAAGCTTTCCTTATGTATGATATTGTTTATGCACTATTGATTTCATGTGTTGCACGCTTGGCTACTTTAGTGATTAGTGGCCCACGAGCACAATCCGAGTAGGCTATTGCCGTTGCATTTGCGGAGTACTTCTTTTTAATGTTTGCCATTTACTATTGCATATTCTTTTAATTATTCTTATGCCAATTTAAACCTTTAATAGTATTTAATTGCCAGTGTTTTGCTTATTGAATTACTGTTCAAAATCCGATATGTACTTCTTACGAGCATCCGAGAAGCATCTAACTTTTTTCAGAAGATTCCTTGCTCGATGCTTAAGGACTATTAATTAACGTAACGTAATAGTGCCGATCCGAAGTAGAGGGTGGAGGACTTCCTAAGTTCTTAGTCAAGGGTGGATTACTTCGGCTTCGGCCAACACTATTCTTTGGTGTTGTTGTTTCTTACTTCAGTGTTTGATTGTTGACCAGACTAGATAATTCCTGTCTCTTTATTAGTCTGTTGTTGAACACTAGTACCGAGTTCTTGTATACCCCGTTATAGCAGATTGAACTCTGGAGGGTATTGGTGTTTTTTTGTTCGGCTGGCAGTACTCAGGGGTTGGGATCGTGTGTTTCCATTGTGGCAGCGAGCCGTATTCGAGTCCTGATTGAGAGCCCTTGTGTACCCGAGTGCCAGGTCGTAACAAAGGTAAGGAAAGAAAGTATTAGCAACCTTTATTGCAGATATAATTAAGGAAGCTGAGCCTCAGTTGATTGCATAAAACCCATGATATGCACATATGGGCCACCACCAGGAGTTTTCCCCATTGGTTTTTCAGTGAAGGATATAACTCAGACGGGTCTTTGGTCCTCTAACACGGTGTTCCCTAGCCATATGCTTATCGGTACATCTGGATAAGACACAAATTACCAAGCATAGCGTTGAGGCTGGAACATGCCCACTGAGGCCAATAAGTAGATGGATATATTTATTCAATGCTTTTATTACCAGTGTTGGAAGGTAATAGAAGTTGTGTCCTACCATCCACCTTAAAGGAAAAAGGAGGGGGCGTGTTAAGTTCCATGACAAGTTGGCAGGACACACAATCTGAATGGATAGCAGGAGTGCTATTACTGCACTAGATCTGTTACATAGCAATACCTATACATTATTGCAATGTGTAACTTTATTGTTAATTTTATTTGTTTGTGATATACGATTACCAGTATTCACACCTCAATAGTTCTATTCTTCTGAGATAAGGCTTCTTTAATGGTACCCGCCTTATACATCTTTTTCTTACTGCTATACTGTACTCTTATATTTAAACACATGTCACAGTTTTCGTTTTTTGGTCTTCCTAATAGATTTTTGTTTTTAGCTTGATGAGCATATGAAGGTCCCTCCACCGGTCGTGATATTCTAGGCTCTTACGTCATTGACGTAAGGAGCCACCAATAAATTACGGTTTTGACAACCCGTAGGGAAGGAAGGAAAAACTAATATTTATTGGTGGCTCCTGAAGTCAATGACGACAATTGCCCTCCCACCATCCCCTTCCCATTCACATGCCCAACTTGATATACTTTAGAGGTCGCTCCTGGGCAGGAGGAGGTATGAGTCAGGCTCATGGGAAGCAGAGGAAGATCGGAATGCGCTGAGGCGCGGTGTTCAAACTATGTTAATTCTTTTCTTTTTTATTTCCTACTTTTCAGTGGCTCCGTCTCAATGACGTACCTTAGGAATGATTAAGGGGTACCCCCTAAGATGATCTTGTGGTTCTCGACCGCCGTAATCGAGGTTAACCCGGGCTCTGAGGAGCCCGAAACGAGGCCATATTATCATAGGCTCTTACGTCATTGACTTCAGGAGCCACCAATAAATATTAGTTTTTCCTTCCTTCCCTACGGGTTGTCAAAACCGTATTATGGTTAGCGTTGAATTCCACCAGGGATTTTGTGTTGAGTCTCCACCTCTTTGTTATGGTTCTGGAGGCACTGTTTAGAGACTTTAGAACTGGGCTCCCTTAGGAACTGCTAGATGCTGATGACCTAGATCTGATAGCAGATAATGTGCAGGATGTTGAGGCTAAATTCAGAAGATGGAGGGAGCGCATGGCAAATATAGGATTAAGAGAAATAGAAATATAAGCAAGATTATGCACAGTGGATTAGGGCGTGCAAATTTAGATTTTTTTTGCTGCATACCCATGTGCAGTATGCAGGAAAGGGGGCGCGAACTCAATTTAGTGTAACTTCGTTGTTGCTAGGTACATCATAGGAAGAAGTGCTATAGTAGAATAAAAGGAACTCTGCCTGGGAAAAAGTCTGAAATTGAGAAATTTGTATGTATGTACAGTACATAATTATATACTCTGGCACCTTCTCCAGTTTGCCTTTTTTTTTTAATGCCTCCACTCCCATAAATTTGTATGCAAAGGTTAGCTCATGTTGAAGGACCAGCTCGAGAGAGTGAATTTTGGCAGTAAATGCTGGAGCTGTGGACAAGTTTTACTACTTGGGAGATACGATTTCTGCCAGTAGTGGAGCTGACCTTCACTATTGCCAGAATTAGATGTAGCTGGGGAAAGTTCAGAGAACTGCTGCCTATTCTAACCATTAAAAGACTCCTACTCCCCTTGAACGGAAATGTGTATGTTTCATGTATTAGAAGTGCAATGATCCATGCATCAGTAAAGAGGCCTGTCAAAACGGATGATATCAACACAATTAAATGTAACAAGATAAGAAAGGTGAGATGGATGTGTGGGGCCAAACTGTAAGACAAGATATTTAGTGAAGAGCTAAGGAAATGGTTAGGTATCAAGAGTATCAGTGATGAGATGCGTACAATACGGTTTTGACAACCCGTAAGAGAAGGAAGGAAAAACTAATATTTATTGGTGGCTCCTGAAGTCAATGACGTAAGAGCCTATGTTAATATGGCCTCGTTCCGGGCTCCTCAGAGCCCGGGTTAACTTCGATCACGACGGTCGAGAACCAAGATCATCATAGGGGGTACCCCTTAATCATTCCTACGGTACATCATTGAGACGGAGCCACTGAAAAGTAGGAAATAAAAAAGAAAATAATTAACACAGTTTGAATACCGCGCCTACGCGCATTCTGATCTTCCTCTGTTTCCCATACCTTGCTAGCTACCTCTACCCCCCAGGGGCGTTCTCTAATGTAATATCAAGTTGAGCATGTGTATGGAAAGGGGATGGTGGGAGGGCAATTCTCGTCATTGACTTCAGAAGCCACCAATAAATATTAGTTTTTCCTTCCTTCCCTTCTATCTATCTATCTATAGCCTGACGCCGTGATCCCGAAGGGGTGGACACGAACGAACCGCCCTCATGCACCTCTGTCCCCAGTCAGTCGACGCCCCTCCCTCCAACCAGCACCGTCTTCGTTCATGTACTTCCTCACTCCATCCTTCCACCTCTCCCTCTCTGTCCCTCCACCTCGCTCTCATACACCCTCTTAGTTATTCTCTCGCTTTCCATACGTTCCATATGGCCGAACCATCTCAAGTTGTTCCTTTTCACACTTTCCAGCACATCTACCTCCACACCACACCTCCTTCTTACTTCCTCATTAGTCTGTCTATCCCTCCATGTAACTCCGCACGCACTCCTTAAGTAATTCATTTCCACTGCTCTCACTCTTGGTCTGAGTCTCTCAACCAACGTCCATGCTTCGCTTCCGTAAGTCAGTGTCGGGATTACCACACTGTCATGCAAGGACTTCTTCACTTCCATACTGACCACCCTATTTCTTGTTACTGCTTTTAGCGTTCCTACAACCCTCTTCCCCTGTTGTACCCTCTCCCGCACTTCTTCATCCATTACTCAACACACTGCCCAGATACTTAAAAGAGTTGACGATCTCCATAGCCTGACCGTTCAGCTTCTCCTCACACTCTGTGACTTCACCCCTTTCGAAGACCATAACCTTGCTCTTCCCCGCATTTACCTTCAAATTCCGTTTTTCACATACTGTTCCAAACTCATTTACCAGACCCTGCAACTCCCATTCATTATCACTCATCAGAACTGTATCATCCGCAAACAGCAGTATAGGTAGCTTCCACTCAATTCCCTCCCTTTTCAGCGATACACCAACATCCACTGCTCTTGATAGTATTTCTTTCATGACTCCATCCATATATATACAGTAAACAACCACGGGGACATCACACACCCCTGTTTCAAACCAACATTCAGGTCAAAGAACTCGCTCTGCTCACTCTCCACACGTACTGCCGCCTTTGCACCCTCATACATGCTCTTCACTGCTTTCAGCAACTTGCCCTCTACTCCGTATATTCTAAGTACTTTCCACAAACCTTCTCTATCCACTCTGTCATAGGCCTTCTCCAAGTCCATAAAGGCAACATACACCTTTTGTTTCTTCTCCAGATACTTCTCCACAACACAATTCAGGATAAAAATCTGATCTACACATCCTCTTCCCTTCCTAAAACCTCCCTGCTCGTCGCCTATCCATTTCTCCGTTCTCACTCTCACTCTCTCAATCACTACCCTACTGAATACCTTCCCTACTATGCTTAGAAGACATATTCCTCGGTGGTTACCACACACTCCTCTTTCCCCTTTTCCCTTATATAGGGGGACTATTATGCCAGTCTTCCAGTCATCGGGTGCACTCCCCTTCTCCCATGCTAGTTTGCACATTTTCCATACCCATTCTATCACTATCTCACCACCATACCTCAACATATCCCCACACACTCCATCTGTTCCTGGTGCTTTCCCCAACTTCACTCTTTTCATGGCTTCCCACACTTCTGACCTCCTGATCCCCACCTCCTCCTCCACTACTTCTCTTCTTCTCCCTCCCATACCATATCCAGCTATGTTTGCTGGCTCTTCATTCCTTACATTTAGCAACTCACTGAAGTACTCCCTCTATCTTTCGACTCTCTCTTGCTTTTCGGCTAGCATACTCACATTCTTATCTTTCACACCCTTACTGTTTCCCTTGCTACCTTCCCTAACTTTCTTGACTTCTTTCCAGAACAGTTTTTTACTCTCCCTCCATTGTACACTCAGATTCCTTCCAAATTCTTCATCTACTCTTCTCTTACTTTCCTTCACTACTCTCTTCACCACCCTCTTACTCTCCACGTACCTCGCTCGTTTCTGTCTCTCGGAATCTTCATTCCCTCTACTACCCAACCACTCTCTATATGCTTTCTTCTTTTCTTCCACAGCTATTCTTACCTCTTCTGTCCACCATGCTGTACCTTTCACTCCCCTCCCTCTTCTCCTCACTCCACACACCTCCTCACATGCTGCACAGATCTTTTCCTTAAATACCTTGCTCATCTCCTCCACTTCCTCCATAACTTCCAGGTCGAACCCACCTAGTCGTCTTTCCACTGCTCTCCTGTACTCCTCCCTGACTTCCTCCTCCTGCAACCTCTCCACCCTCCTCACCATTCCACCCTCCTCTCGCCTCCCTCCAGCTCTCCTCACCCACTTCTTTTGTATCCTAACCTTAGCTACCACTACATTATAGGTTTGACTCCTGCAAGGAGATAAAGAAAACCTAATATTTAGTAGTGGCCCCGTAATCATTGACGATTATGCCTATTACATAAGGCATCCTCTTCAAACACTCATTTACCGTAGTTTGAATCTACCGCGCAGAGCATAACAAATTGAGGAGCCTTCATCATGAGCGCACGCAACCTCACTCATGGTTCGTCATTATGAAATTGGGTACTCACTACGAAAAAACTTCGTAAAAAATAACAAATAAAAAGAAAATAAGAATAACTACTCATAAGCTTTCCATAACTTCGTGGATGTACTTGTGTGGATCTTTGACCAGACGCTGACTTCAGGCGTCATTCTTCCTTCACTGACATATCAAGTAAACCAAAATCCTTAATACATCAACGAATGGGAAGGGGATGGTCGGGAGGGCCCCAGTCGTCAATGATTACGGGGCCACTACTAAATATTAGGTTTTCTTTATCTCCTTGCAGGAGTCAAACCTATAATTTATTAGTGGCCCCTCCATCATTGACGATTATGCCTGATATCTAAGACTGGAGGGGGACATTCGTAATCATATCATAACTCTAACAAAAGCAGATAATCAAACAACCACATAGTATTCTTAATCTTACTTTGTAAAAAATATATATTTGTGTGCATAAACTTTATACAGCATATAAATATAAAAAAGGTGACAAGCAGGAGCATGCTTCGAAGAAGCCTGCTTGGACAAAAAAGGGGTTAACTCCGAGACTCTGTACACAGAGCTGGTAGTTAAGAAGGCACCCTACTTAAAGTAAGTGGTGAAAAATAAAAAACATCAAAGTTTACATGTGCACATATAAACCCCATTAACTCGTGGATATATATCTAAAATTATACCCTAAAAATAAAAGGAACTCGTGTACTGTCGCAGAAGTACTGAATTCTTGTACTTCTGCAGAGGTACTTACATAACAAATACAAGTTGCAGCCGCAACTACTAAGATTACTTAAATTTATATTACTTCACAGCCAAAACTATTTACAACTAGCATTGTCGTTCTACTATGATGGTACGTTAGCACAATTTCCTGTAATGAATACTACAGAGAAATTGTATATCACAGCACCTACACCCTGTATCACAGCTCGTAAGCTCCGCACACGTACTCTGGTGGGGTCTAGGGTGTCCTATGTTACACTGACTGCACCCCACCCCCCCCCCTCTTTACTTCATCTAAACACTAAGTGACCCAGAGGCCACCTAGACCCTCTGCCGTAAAGCTATACATGGCATGGAAGGCCTGTCTAAAGCTACTGAAAGGTATCGAGTCAAAAAAGTATGATTAGAGGACCAGAGGTGCGTGGCTGCTATGTCCTCAACAGAAAAATTCTTAAGGAAACGTAAAGAGGTCGCCCATTTGCATAAATCGTGAGCTCTACCCACAACGCCGGGATTACTTTCTTGAATGACGTTAACTAAGAGAGAAGCCAGTTTACGCTTCATTACGCGTTTACCCGTACTTGATACCCATAAAGCACCTTGTTGATTCCTAGGTGCGACTTTCAAATATTTGGTTAGCGCTTGCACTGGACATAAATTATGGTGCACCTTTCCCCTTTTCAACGCCGGCACCGTGAACTCTGAAAACACGTGATCACTGTGTTCATTCTTGGCGATGAACCCCGGGGAAGGGGCAATATGAATACAATCATTGAGCCTACCAAACCTGATGCAATTAGGTGTGTTGCTCATCACCGCCAGCTCAGACACCCTGTTCCCAGTAGCCAAAGCCATAAGGAATACTGCCCTTTTTAAAAGTAAGTCAAAATCTGCAGTATTTTGGTACCGCCGGGAATGAAGTAATGACAACGCTTTGTCCAGAGACCAGGTAGGCATGAGCTGACGGGGAGGTGGGCGGAGTTTAAAACATGCCCTCATGAAACCTGTCTCCTCCGCTAATGGTATGGTTAGACCTGTAAGGTCAAAGAATGGCATCCTAATTGCTGTTAAGTGATTCTTTAACGTTACTACAGATAGACGTTTCTGCTCAAACAGATAGTTTAAATAATTAAAAACCAAAGCCACCGAAGGCACGGATTGTTCTGTTCTGAGTATCCAAGAAGTGAAAGACTGCCAATGCGAATGATACTGTCTTTTAGTAGATTGTGTGTATTGATTCATGAATTTATCGGTCATGTTTCTACCATACGGAGCTAGCCATTTGGCCTCCTGAATGTCCATAATGCAAAAGTCAGTAAGGTCTCTAGGTTGCCAATCGTGTCTAAGTGGAAATACCTGACCTGGAGCGACACCGGGTTCGGGCACCACGTTTTTAATTGCTGGTACCACGCCTGCGCCGGCCACAGGGGCGCGATTAACGAGACTAGGCCCCGATAATCCTGTAGTTTGTTTACTACTTGGCACATCAGAGAAGCGTCTGGCGGCGGAAACAGATAAATGGAACTCCACATGTTCCAGTCCGTCACCAGTGCGTCGGGTCCTCCCGCCGGCGTGGTTGTCCGGCGGGTTAGGTACAGAGGGAGTTTGTGAGTCTCCTCGGACGCAAATAGATCCACTTGTGGACGGTAAGGCTTCGCAATCATTAGGTCGAAAATGTTTTGCCTGAGTGCCCATTCTACTGTTGTGCTCTGTCTCCGAGATAGAGCGTCTGCCCAAATGTTCGCTACGCCTGGGAGATAAGAAGCGTGAAGCTGAATGTCCAGCTTGTCGGCTAGTACAAAAATCTTTTCTGACACGTTTAGCAACCTCCGAGATCGCGTTGACCCCTGTTTCTGAACGCAGTGAACCGTATTCAGATTGTCCATCCTGAAGGCCACTGATTTGCCCCGCAAAGAAAAGCCGTGAGCCTGAAGGAAATACAAGGGGACTAGTAACTCTTTGACATTTATGTGGGAGGATTCTGAATGGGACCAAAGCCCTTGACCCTGATGCCCTTGGTTTGACTGAAAGCCCCAACCTATCGTGCCTGACGCATCCGTGTCCACCCATACCGTCGGCGGAGGAGAGGTCCATGACATGACTGAGTACAATGTTTCCCTCTTCGCCCAGACCGCTAGTAAGCTGTGTATTAATTTTGGGATGGGCCATAATGTTTCCGCCGGCAATGGTGGAAAAAATTTGTTGCCCTCCAAAATTAAACGTTTGACTTTCAACCTGCCCAACTTTACAGTTAGTTGAATCCAGTTGAGAGAGCCGACCAGAGATTCCCAGACTCTCTGTGTCGTAGTCAGACTGTGAAGAAACAGAAACAGTTTCTTGCGAAACCTGTTCCGATTGTCCACACTCTGACTCAGAGTGAGAGCAGCTGTGTCCCAGACCAGCCCTATCCAGTGGACCACTCGTGAGGGAACAAGGTTTGACTTTACCAGGTTTACCTTGAATCCTAGAGATTTTACATGATTTAATGTTATGTTGACATGATTGATGCATAACTGTTCCGTCTCCGCCACCACCAGCCAGTCGTCTAGATACCACAAAATCCTGATCCCTTGTTGCAACAAGGGCATCAGGGCTTGCCGGACTAATTTCGTGAATATGCGAGGTGCTAGGTTTAAACCGAACGGCATCCTCTGAAAGACATAAGTCTGATGCATGATTCTTAAGGCCAGAAAACGTTGAAACCGTTTGTTTACCGGGACGTGCCAATACGCGTCCGTCAGGTCTAAAGAACACATCCACCCTTCCGGCGGAAGTGTTAGCCTGATTTGATTCACTGTAAGCATCCGGAAGGACACGTTGTGAATGTGGAGGTTCAGATAAGACAGGTCTACGACCGGCCTCATCTGAACACTGTCCCTTTTGGGTACCAGAAAAAGTTTGGATGTAAAAACTGGGTAATTTTGAGGAACTGGGATGATAACATTCTTGGCCACCATCTCTTGGATCAGTGACTCCACCTCTAATGAAACAAAATTTGCCTTTGTCGTCTGACGTTAGCGAGGTCGCCGGAGCCACTGCCAGGTGATGCCTTTGCGTGCCACCATCCTTGCCCATGTGTTTAAAGGCCATGTGCGATGATTCGCCCGGAACGACCCAGTTAGCAGACAAGGGTTCGCCGGCTGGACTACCCTCTGATCCACCCGCCGGAAGATTGGCCCTGGGAGTGAGGGAGACCCTAGTTTTTTGGTGGTGGTGGTGGTGTAAGTTTAGACGACTGGCTGAGTTTGGCTGGAGACGGGCCCTGGCCCGGCCTTTGATACCTCTGTCCTTTATGATTACCTGAAGACTTTCCTTGCTTGTATCTGTACTGACCTTGGGTGGAAGAGGATTTAGGCAAATGAAAGGATTTTGCCCCACCATACTGAGCTTTAGCGACTGGTTTGGGCTTGGTAAAAGTGAAAGCAGGTTTCTTAGACGGGGCGGGACTGTGCTTGAAGGCCTGAGCCATGTTAAACACCGTCCTCCACACCTCCGGGGACATTAAAGAGGCAGTTAGAACTGGGGACATTATTACTTGATTTGCAATCCTATCCGGGAGCTTGCGGACTAGAGACATCCTTAGATCTTGTCTTGCCCGCACCGCCTCTAACAAGGCCGTGCGTATATCTCCCAGTGACTGTATAGAGGTCTGGAGAAGCAAGCGTCTAGACAGTTCGATCGCCTTTCGGACTTCTGTGTCCGCGATAGCCTGAGCAGATCTTAGCATTGACTTTGCTACCTGTTGCGTAACTATATACTAAGAAAATAGTCTATACGCCTTTCCCCGTAGCCTAAACTCCCGGTCTAGGTGAGTAGTGGAAGGTGTAGAAAAGGGATCTTTAAGCTCGCATAGATTAATTTTAGGGGCAGCTAAAAAAGCAAATAGAGCAGAGGGAACTCCGCCGGCAGAGTATACTGGGAGAGAGAACCAAGAATGGCTTTCTTGTGGAATTTGGTGTGAAGCTTTAGAAGTGAATGTAGTTGCAAAGTTTTGCGCCTCGACTTCCCAGTCCACCCAAGGTCCAGCACCCAACTGCTCCACCATCAAAACTGGATTCACGGCTGAGTCTGTGAATGTCTTTAAACCTAACTCAGGTGTTAGAGCCGACAGCGCTTTGATATCATTGAACCTGTCATGTTTTGTCCAGTCTGAAAACAGTTTTGAAGCTGACGCAGGGGGTAGGGCAGGTGTAGAAGAATATACAAAATAATCATCATGATAATAGTTGGGGATGGCCTTAATACTAACATCAAGTACATTTCCCAGCATATCTAGAGCCCTTAACTTCCTAGATTTATTCCCTTGGATTACCCACTCTCGTGGTACCGGAAACTCCCGTGACATAGTGGACTGTGCTACCTCTGGCTTTGTTGGTACCAATGATACCCAAGAATCGTCTGGCCCATATAAGAGAGGCATAGCCCCTTTTCTGATCGGGGCTTTGTCTAACGGGGGAGGATTTACGTCTGCTACTACTCGCACATTGGAAGTAGTTAGTGCCGCCGAAGTTGGCCTAGTAACAATAGTAGGTGATACAAGGGGAGTGAGTGGAATTTGTGTCAAAGCAATGGAAGTAGCCAGAGGTCGGACAGTCGATGTTGGCGTGGAAGCTCCCAGACCAACTATAGGAGGCTCCGGTTGCTGGCCAAAAATCTTAGTTAAAGCACTCGCTAGTAACCCATTAATCTCATCCGCCGTGACAAATTGAGCAGAGGAAGAACTATTAGGTGAAGCATCCCTATTCTGAGAGTTATCTACGACTGAACTAGACTCGTGAATTCCCACCTCAGAAATAATAGAACCCTCCTCCCCTGCCTCCGGTCCCTCCTGAGAGGATTCCGCCGAGGCTGGGACCCCTTCATTTGCCATGTTAAGTCAGGGATGGAAGACGGGGTCTCCGCGTCCCGGTGGACGTCAGCCACTACCTGTGTTGCCTGAGACGGAAGTTAGCTGTCCCTCCATGGCTGGGTGTATCTCCAAACTCCCCGGTCTTGGCCGGAACTCACTTGTGAGCCAGGCCCCACCCCAATGACTGAGCCCTCACTCGAGCCCTCTAGCGGGTTATCACTGCCGGGAGAACCCTCTAAATCTAAAGTGAGAATATTGGAACTGGGAATAATATTTGGGGACAACTTGTCCGCCGGTATATCTCCCACCACAGTCCCTGACTCCACTTCCGACCTGTCAGATTGAACATGAGACATGTCGGGAGTAGAGGCAGAAAGCGAGGTTCGAGGCTCCGGCGAACGCCGGGAGGACTTTCGTGCATGAGACTCTTTCCTAGAAGACTTGTGACTCCGCCTCGACTTTGATGTATCACTAGAACTGTCCTTGGTCTTGTCTATCCTACTCTTCTTCCGCGAAGGTGAAGTCGAGTGACTATGTGTCTGCTTTCTGAGAGGAGACCGTGACCTGGACCTAGATCTTGACTCCGAAGCTGTCGCCGGGGGAGACGGCTCTCGCGGTCTCTTAGATGTGCTGGGAGAGGGAAGAAGCCCTTTACCCAGCCCAGTCTCTGCCGACTTATTGACTTTACTTCGGGAAGGAGGACGTTTAATTGGGGGGTGCTGAACCAACAAACGGTCCCATAGAATTACGTTATCACACTGCAGTGCTTTATGAGCCACTGTAGTAGCATAATTAGTAAGAAGTTGTCTAACCTCGCGTAATGCAACCGCCGCGGCCAGATTGTCGTGCTGTAATACTTTAATACTGAGCTGACTACAAAAGGTACAATTCTTCGTTACCCACAAACTCCTTGATCGGTCCAAGCATTTGACACAACGAATGCACAGAGTGTGTGCAAAAATAGGGATCCCGGAACATGAGGGCGTTGAGCAAAGAGCAAAAACAGGGGCTAGAGCAGCCATGGCAGAGACTGGGTAAAAGCTAACTCCCCCCGGGCCTCACTTGGTCCTCTGTGGACCCGCCGGGACTCCGCCCTGGAAAAAAGAAAATTTCCAGGAATTAATGCTCATAAGGTTACCCCAAAATGTTCTAACACAAGTGTTAATGAACCGCCGGGCAACGAGACGTAATACACCACTATTACCTCTCGCTACCCTGTAGGTTCATATGTAAAGATTTTTGAATATCTTTACGTGTCCAAAAGATTTAAGAATATCCTCTGACATGATATAAAGACGAGCAGTTCTTTATAAATGACGCAGTCTTCCCTGTGATATAAAGTTCACCGGGAACCCATAATAAGACGCCGGCTTCCTTATTATAACGCAGTTAACCAGGTTAAGCCCATCTTAATCATTAGATCTGACTCCTCTCGAAGCCTTCATAGATCGCCGTAAGTTGAATGTCTCGATACCCAATTGTATCCCTCAATTGTTTGGCTAATCCTACCGAATTGCAAATCCGTGATTCCTACCCTCCCGAGGTTCAACCGCCGGGTGAAAATTAATAGAAAAGTTAACCCCAATTGTTCCTATCCCCACTTCTTTGCAAAAGATCGCCGGGGTGGAAAGACTAATCAAACAAAACAGCCCAGTTTTTCAACGGCTTTGCAAAACCGGGAAAAACTATACTGCAGTCAACAGGTGTCCGCATGAACCCCTAGTTGAATCGGGTAAAGCCATTCCGCCGGGAAACACGCAGTAAGCCTGAACACAGGCCCCACTACAGAGACGCAGTTCTGGAGAGCCCTCAAGCCACCACTCGCCGGGGGAAACTAGCCTATTTTAACCACGCGTGATTAAAACTCGGCAACCAGACGGATTTTCTCGGTGCAATCGAGAAAATCCGTCGGAAAAGGCAACCCACACCCACCAGACGCAATCTGAGAACCAGCCGGATTTTCACGGAGCAATCGAGAAAACCCGCCGGAAACGGTAACCCACACCAACCAGATGCAATCGGAGGTACACAAATAGTGTCTGGAATAAGCCAATACACAACTTATCCAGAACACACATGACACAGTAGAACATATTTATACAATAAATCAATAACACTTGCACATGTAAAAAAGCTACGAGAGGCTGGCTAGGCCTAAGCAGACGGAGTATCGCTTAAACATGTCGTAATAAAAACAAAAAGCACTGAATTATATCACAACAGGAACAGCCGCCAACACACCTCGAAGAAATAAACCCGGGAGAGGGAAGTACTGACATGGGACCTAGAAAAAACTTTACTAAGTGAAGAAAAATACGCTAGGAACGTCAGAAAACAAACAAATAAGGCAACTTCATCAGAAAGATAAAAAGAAGCCTAATAACGCGTAGTTAAAGCCAACTAAATAACTAGGCTAGCTAACCGCGAAAACGTTTCACGCGTCCACCACGGAGCCACGAGGGTACGCCCGAAATAGGCGTCCCAAACACACGACCCAAATACACTGAACTGCGGGCAGCCCGCTCATGACACTCCTGCTACGCATATCCTAACCTTACTCGATACATCCCAGAGTAAACAAATGAGAAAAAACTCACTAGGGACGCAGCAAATGCGGAACGAGCGGAGCGTGGGGAGACACGTCAGGGCAGGTTGAGCGCAGAGCAGAGAAGGAAGAATGACGCCTGAAGTCAGCGTCTGGTCAAAGATCCACACAAGTACATCCACGAAGTTATGGAAAGCTTATGAGTAGTTATTCTTATTTTCTTTTTATTTGTTATTTTTTACGAAGTTTTTTCGTAGTGAGTACCCAATTTCATAATGACGAACCATGAGTGAGGTTGCGTGCGCTCATGATGAAGGCTCCTCAATTTGTTATGCTCTGCGCGGTAGATTCAAACTACGGTAAATGAGTGTTTGAAGAGGATGCCTTATGTAATAGGCATAATCGTCAATGATGGAGGGGCCACTAATAAATAATGATCAGACAGACCCCCTCCAATACCCCTATACACCCTAGCATCCATCACAGATTTCTTTATTCGTTCATCCACACATACATAATCAATCAATGACTTTCGTTCCACCACTTATCCTTCTTATCCTTCATCATCAACATCCGTTTCCACGTGTACCTGTGGATCATTCTGTGTCGGAAGAAGGTGTTGGCTATCCACAGCCTCCTCCCCACACATACGTCCACAAGTGCACTACCATTCCCATTCACCTCTGATGGTACCCCCCACCCTCCCACCACTCCCTCAACTTTCCTATCACCCATCTTACCATTCATATCCCCAATCAGAAATATTCTTTCGTTCTTGTCAAACTTCTCCAGGCACGCCTCCACATTCATCCAGAACTCCTCTTTCTTTCATGTATATCCTCTGTTGGGACATACACGCATACAATCACCCACGTTTGTACTCCTACTTTCATTCTCACCCACACAATCCTTGAACTCACAGACCCATACTCTCTTACACATTCCTTCCATTTGCTACTTACAAACAAACATGCACCTTCTCTCGCTGTTCCTTCACTCACTCCAGCACACACACCCATTCCACACTCCCACTCTCTCACATCTGAACCTTTCCATTTGGTCTCTGTCATTCCACATACATCCAGCCTGGCATTCACTAACACTTCCAGACACACAATCCGGAATGGATAGCAAGAGTGTTATTACTGCACTAGATCTGTTACATAGCAATAGCTATACATTATTGCAACTATAAATGTGTAACTTTATTTTTAATTTTAATTTTGTAATATACAATTATCAGTATTCACACCTCAGTAGTTCTGTCTTTCTGAGATAAGGCTTCTTTAATGGTACCCGCCTTATACATCTTTTTCTTACGACTATACTCTTATATTTAAACACATGTCACAGTTTTCGTTTTGGTCTTCCTAATAGATTCTCGCGGTTTAGCTTGATGAGCATATGAAGGTCCCTCCACCGGTCGTGATATTCTAGGCTCTTACGTCATTGACGTAAGGAGCCACCAATAAATTACGGTTTTGACAACCCGTAAGGGAAGGAAGGGAAGGTTCCCCCTGGGGGTTAGGGAATAAAATATGCCCCATGTGCCTTCTGCGTGTCGTAAGAGGCGACTAAAGAGGTTGGGTCGGTGGGCTTGCGACCCCCACCGGACTTAACACGCCCCCCACCCCCCCACCCCTTTTCATTTAAGGTGAATGGTAGGACACACCTTCTTTTACCTTACACACTGGTAATAAAGCATTGAATAAATATATCCATCTACATATTGTCCTAAAGCCCTAAAGCTATGTTTGGTAATTTGGGTCTTCTCCAGATGTACCAACAAGCATATGGCTAGGGACGCTTTGCTAGAGGACCAACAGGCCCGTCTGAGTTATATCTTCCACTGAAAATCCATTGAGGAAAACTAATGGTAGTGGCCCCTATGTGCCTATCATGGGATTTTGCAATCACCCGAGGCTCAGCTTCCTTAATTATCTTTGCAAAAAGGATGCTAACACTTTCTTTCCTAACCTTATTGGACCATCTGGGGAAAACACAATTGTGTCTTATTCCTAGGAATAATAGACTTAGAGTAGGTATATAGTGCATTAACAGGGCATAGCGCATGGAGTATCTTTGCTCTTGTCAAGGCAGGAATAGAGAAAGGTGTAGGGAAATGTTCCTGGTGCTCCTTTTTGTGATGACTCTGGTGTAGTAACAATATGTACAGAGTCCTTGTTAGGAGCAAAACATAGATAGTTAGTAGACCTTGTCATGGCTGTCAGTTCTGAGACCCTCTGGCCAATAGCCTGGGTCATTCGAAAATACACACTTATTAAGTTTCTTGTCATATGTGGTCTCACAGGAGACGACCTAGACTGTGATAAAGTTAGGACCTTCGAGATTGACCATTGAGGAAGCAAATGACGATTTGGGGCTCTGAGCTTAACACAAGCCTGCATAACAACCCTGTTCGTCTTTCTGGGGCAAAGATAAACCAGTAAGCGTCAAGAAGGGTTTCTTTATGCCGATACGTGGTTTATAAGTGTGTTAACTGTTAGTTTTTTAAAGTCAGTTAAGAAATTTAGGTGCTTCAGCAACAAAGCAACCGATGGAGACTGCTGGTTTGACTCTACACTCCAAGTTGTAAATTGTTTAAAGTGTGAACTATGCTGTCTTAAAGTTGATGCTGAGCATTGAATATGAGGCGTATCCGTGACTTCTTTGTTGCAGGACAGTAGCCACTTGGATTTGAGAATGTCCATATTGTAAAATTGAGCGAGGTCTGCAGGTTTCCAATTTCTTTCATGTGGAAATAGGACAGGGGGAGTTGCAGAGGTTTGTTGAACCACTGAGTAAGTTGAGTGTGCCACATAGGAGTAACCAGGCCCATTTGGCCCTGGAAAAACCTGAGGTGATGAATGATTCTCACATCATAAATCTATTTCCACCTGTTCCAATTCACTGTGAGGGCATCTGGGCCCTTTTCCCGTGTTATGTAATTCCGAGATATGTAAGATTGGAGCTTCGTTGATTTTACGAGATGCAACCAGATCGGTTTGGTGTGAAAAATGGCAGTATTAAGTGGTTGGCTGCCTTTTGTTTGAAAGCCCATTCCGCTGAGGTAATCTTTCTCTTGGACCGAGTATCCGTCCACAGGTTGGGGAACCCTGGTAGATATGTTGCATGGATTAATGTGGAATGTTTTGGGCTAGAAAGCATATCTTTTCCCGAGAGATCCTAGAGAAACCTGGCCCGGGTGGGGACCTGTTTCTTCAAGCAAATTACAGTGGTCATGTTGTCCATCTGGCATGACATTGACCTGGAGGTCAATGATATTGCATGAACTTTGGGAAAATTAGAGGGACTGCTAGCTCTTGGGTATTGATGTGACACTGACTTAAAGTTGTCCATTTTCCGTGATACTGATGACCTTCCGAACGACTGATAGTGCCATCCTATCAGACTCGAAGCATCTGTGTCAACTCTAAAGTGGGAGGTGGATCTGACCGATGTGTCACTGATTCCCTTTACCTGAGATTTTTACCGCAATGACAGGGGATGTAGAATTCTCTTTGGGATGAATAGAGGGGAATTGTGAGGTGTTAGAGGAACGGCTTTGTTACCTGGCCAGATTAGTTCCTTCAACCTGAGGAAGCCTAGGGGCCTTGTAATTTTGAACCCAATTTAAAGAGCCTATCGGAGATTATCAAAGTTCCTGTTTATAGTCTTGGTATGTAATACTGTGAATAGTTTTATTTGAAGACGTTTGGCATTGGATGGACTTTGTTTTATAGTCTGAAGTTGTGTATCCCAGATTAATCCTACTCATTCTGCTGATTGTGTAGGAGTGAGATTTTGATTTCTCTAAATTTATTCTGAAACCCAACTTTGTCACATGTTACATGACTATCAAGGTTTGTTCTTGGCAATGGAGTGGAGAAGACCACAGCATCCTTCAATCTTGAAGGTAAAACAGTATTTTTATGCAGTCTTTGAGTAGAGGGAGGAGAGTTTGTTTCACTAACTTGGTGAAAAAACTGGGAGCTATGTCCAAGCTGAAAGGAATTCTGGTGAACATCCCCGCTCTGATTCTGAATGGGATAGCTAGGAACTTTTGGTACCTCTTGTTACAGGGATGTGCCAGAGGAGTCTTCTATATCTGGAGTAAATATCCAGACCTTTGATTGTAGAATTAGTTTTACTTGGGAACTAGTTAATATCCTGAACTTTCTATTGTGAATTGATTTGTTGAGGCGTAAACATGTCTATCGTAGGACTTTAGTCGTAGACTGTCCCTTTTTGGGGAGAGAAACATGTGTGATAGAAAACTGGAATGCCTTCTGGCACCTAAGTCACAACATTGTCTGTCAACATTTGGTTCATTAATGCTTCTAACTCTAGAGATAGTTGTCCATTGTTGGACTGAGCTCTGAGGAGGTGTTAGCTTGTTTGCTAGAAACTGCCCAAACATATCTATCTGAGGGCTTAGCAATAGAGCATGAACCTCATTCCAGGTCGTTTGGGGAATCAAACTACATGTGAATCGAGTTGAAAAGAGAGCTAGAGTAGCAATATCTTTGGGTATATTCTTGGATGAGTGGATACTGTCTAGCTCTAGTTGCATCAAAATTTGCAATAACGGCGGATCCCCAGATCGACCGTGGTGATTTCACCTACACCACTACAAAAGCAAAACAAAAGCAAATCTTGACATTCCCAGTGGTCATTCGAGAATGACCACGTGAAGCTCTTCTGATAAAATGAAGTGCAGACCTGGAGTTTTGTTCAGGGATAGAATCAGCTACTTGCCTCATGGGTTGTGCAGGATGTTGTGTGATAGAATTTTGACAGTAACCTATGGGTTCTTTGATGCAGTCTAACGTCTTTGTCAATCCGTGCAGGGTAGGTGTATTAATCATGGGGTCAACTAGTTGGTTACAACCTATTTTTGGAGATCTGAGATATTTCCCGAACTTCTGGGGAATAGAGCAGGAGTTTTATGTATGCCTAGTGGTAAATTGGTGATCCTCCAATGGGAGTTTGTGGGGGGGGGGGGCATCCCCCCAAGTCAGGGCCAATTACTCTGCTTCATTCACCCATTTAGCCCATGGGCCATAACTTAGAGTGTATACCTCCAACATAGGAATTTTGTTCTCTGAAATTTTTGTGGAGCACCCTACGGATTTTGAGAGATTAGAGAGATTTAATGGCAATATGTCCATCAGCCTTATTCACGTCAGACCATGGTTTGCAGCGCTTCCCTGAAGGCACCGTGGGTGTCTGTGTGTAAGTAAAGTACTTAGCATCCAATAGAAATGGGAAGTGTTTTTTATGAATACGTCCAGCAATTGGCCTTATGCCTCTTTGAAGGTAGATTCCTCAGCTCGTCCATTTTAATAATCCACTCATTTGGTATTGGTACTGAATCTGGTTGACCTGTGTCAGCATTAGTAGGTGTTACCCTGGTAATTGTTTCCAGTATCGGGATTTACCCATTAGTAGAGGTTCTTGAACCTTTCGGGTTCCTGCTCAAAGGGTGGAGGTTGAATCTGTGACAGAAGAAAGGATACTGGGAATACCCAGAGATTGGAGACTAGTCTGAGTGGAGGATGTAGGAGTGGTTGTTATGTTGTTGTTGTTGTTCCCCAAGCTGCCTGGCCGAACAGCCCCAAGGCCCCGAGCAAGGCCAAGGCCATAACCGAGCGCCCCCACAGAACCCTCCCTGCCGACCACAATAAAGCCTGGGTGACCGAAGCCACTCCATGGCGGGGAGCTGAGGAGGGTGCGGAAACGCCCGGGAAACCAAAGTCCCACCCAGGGCCCTGTGCCCCTCAGCAATTATGAAGAGACAGTTGAGGGGCAAAGGAAAAATGTGACGCTTTGGCTTCATTTTTGGTTGTTATTTTATGAGCAGGTTGTTTAGGATGGACAGGTACCTGAGCCAGTGGAACTGCGTCTGGTATGGCATGTTGTAACCTGGACGGAGCAAGAGAACTACTTGGAGATCTCGGATAACCTTATCTAAAGGCGTAAAATTTCTGTTCAATTTGCTTGTCAAACTCCTGCATAGATTTAAGAAAAATACCTGAAATTCACCCAACCAGCCCCCTAGGTTTATGTATTTCAGCTTCAATATTCACCTGAATCAGTTTTAGGGTGAATCAATGTGGGTGGAGCCAACAACGGGGTTGATTCAATATGTTGTTCAATAGTATCACCTAGCTGTACTAGGGAAAGAGGAGGGGGAGCTGACATGCTCAGCACTTGGATCAGTCAAGGAGGTAGAGGAGACAGGTAATTTTATGTTTTTACGATGAAACAGGATTAGCAGGGTGACTGACCATGTTAGACAATGTCAAAAGTCTGGGAATATGTTGTTGTTCCCTAAGCTGCCTGGCCGAACAGCCCCGTGGGAATATGTTGTTGTTGTTGTTGTTGTTGTTGTTGTTCCCCAAGCTGCCTGGCCGAACAGCCCCAAGGCCCCGAGTAAGGCCAAGGCCATAAACGAGCGCCCCCACAGAACCCTCCCTGCCGACCACAATAAAGCCTGGGTGACCGAAGCCACTCCATGGCGGGGAGCTGAGAGGGTGCGTAAACGCCCGGGAAACCAAAGCCCCACCCAGGGCCCTGTGCCCCTCAGCAATTATGAAGAGAAAGTTGAGGGGCAAAGGAATAATGTGACGCTTTAGCTTCCAATCTTGGTAGATTGGGAGGTCAATCCACGGAAGAGACGCCGTCACTTGAGATTTAGAAAATATATAAGTAAAAGGAACAGTCAGAGTAAGCTATGGGTATGGCAGAGATCGCTCAGGTCTCACTCTGATAGACCAGCCCATCGCCAGGAATATGTTGTAGAGTGCAGGACCTGAAATCCTGACTGCGAGTCGGGGAAGTTTGGGACTTAGAAGGTGGGTCGCCTTTTAGTTTGTGATTTGTTAACTTACAAGGACCCCAATGGAAATACGCCTAACGGCCTTATTGGGCTATCCTTAGTTGGAATTATGCAAGGCTGGCACATGTCATATTTGTAACATATTACGTGGTACCAACTCTGTAAAATGCTAACTGAATAAATATTATTATTATTATTATTATTTTTATTATTATTATTCTGTTTTTTACTGGAAGACTCTGATCTGACCGGCCTATGTCTTTTCCTGCTAGATCCGAACATTTTCTTGTCAGGAGATGGGGACTAGCTAGGAGTTCTAGAAAAGATAATTCTAAAAAGCTTACATACCTGTACTTTAGTATTCCTGGTACTTGGAGATTTTTGTAAAGAGTACCTGAAATGTAAGGTTTTACTGAACTCCACACAGATAATATGACTGAGGGTATAAATGTTTTTTGGGTCATGGTTATAAGCAAAAATATATGATTAGTGAGAGTACACTTAGTCGGTGAACCGGAATCGTCTAGTGAGTTGTAAAATGAACTCACCTTAAAATATAAGGTGTTAGGCTCCTCCAGTGGTTGTCACTTGGCCGGAAGAGATCGTTCTAATTGTTGAAGAGATTCTTCTCCGGTACTGCCGCAGCTCGTTTGAGCCTGTGAATCATACCAAGGAGTCAATGTTGCATGGTGGAACTAATACCGGATTTATTAGGTCTACTTAGATTTTGGCAAAATAGGATCTAGTCATGTCTCGTTTACTTTAATTAAACTACAGTTGCCTTATATGTAAGAAGTAGCCTAGTGAATTATTACCCGGTATAACTGGATATAATTACTCGGTATTTTTTTTTTATTTTTTTTTTAGTCAGGTATAGCCTTTTAGAAAGGGAAAGAAAACTTGTACTTGTTCCCTGGAAATTAATTAAAATATGTAATTAGTGAGAATACACTTTGTAGGTGAATTGGAAATGTCTAGAGTTTTGCCCAGTGAACTCACCTTAGAGATATAGGTTGTTAAACAGTATATCCAGCAAACATAGAGGGTTGACAGATACGCTGGTGCAGAGATAAAACAGTTTATTGAACCGCTCCCAAAACGCCGGTCCCAACCCGGTCCCTCCTTCCTTCTAGTAACCAAACAATGACGCTGCGATAAGCGTGCGCAATATGATAATAGTGTACAGTAATATATTAACTGTTGGCTATATTTAACACATTCCCTATTATTTAAAAAAAATAAAAAATATATCACATATCCTACTCAAAGAATGAGAATAACAAGAGTACTAATACAGTACAAAGAAGGTGTTTTCTTCAAACTCTGGTGTAAGAAAATATAAAGTATGATACAAAATACAGTACCGGTATTGTACCAGAATTGTTACAATAAGGTTCTGCAAAATACTCTTATTTCACTTAAACTATACTATTACAAAACATTAATATATAGATCAAACATTTACAAATGGGTAGCCTATATAGTATATAATGTAAAGAAACAAGAAAATACATAAAAAGATAGAAAAGAAAAAAAAATACACAAATACAGTATATACTGTATATCTCTATCTATTGCCTGACGCCGTGATCCCCGAAGGTGTGGCCACGAATGAACCGCTCCATGCACCTCTGTCCCCAGTCAGTCGACGCCCCTCCCCCCAACCAGCACCGCCTTCGTTCATGTACTTCCTCACTCCTTCCTTCCACCTCTCATTCGGTCTACCTCTCCCTCTCTGTCCCTCCACCTCGCTCTCGTACACCCTCTTAGTCATTCTCTCGCTTTCCATACGTTCCAATTGGCCGAACCATCTCAAGTTGTTCCTTTTCACACTTTCCAGCACATCTACCTCCACACCACAACTCCTTCTATATTGGAACCCTGGTTTGTCTTTATTAAAGTATGACAAAGCTTAGGGTACCCGGTAAAATAATATCTGTTTCTCTTACTGCTACCCGGAATTGTTCTTGTCCTAGTATGGCACAGCCTTGAGTCACCCGGCACCCCTATGGTGGTGGCATTATGATGTCACCCGGGAATATTGGTAACCGTGACTGTCATCGTTTTAGCAGCCTCCAGAGTAATTTGCTATAGCCTTTATAATATCACCCGGGAATACTGGTACCCGGGTCTGTCATAGTCTTGACAGTTTGTCAGAGTACCCGGCAAAAGTCTGCTGGTACCCGGCCGGTCTTGTGTTTATATTTGTATTGGGTTATAATACTACCCGGGAATATTAGTGCTCCTCATAAATCTTAACCCAAACAGAGAAAAATAACGAGAGAACCCTTGCATGACATGGTCACTGTTGGTCCAGCTGATCTGTGTAAACATTCAAGGTTGAGTATGAAAACGCATACTAGTAAATGTATGAAACACACTTAAACATCACAAGTCTTAACAGTTGCCCGGGTAACTGGCCACAGCCTACATGTACCCGGGCCTGACTTTATATTTGTTATGGTATTACTGGTAATAGCCTGTTGGTACCCGGCCGGGTTTGACTTTATATTTGTTGTGGAGACTATGAATTATGCCCTGGTACCCTGCATTGTAATATGACCCGTCCATTATTGATAACCGGGCCTGTCTGAATGTTGTTTAGGCCAGGCCTAGAGTACCCGGGGCTTTCAAAAGAATTTTGTTGTAACATATGCTGTCGTCTTGACAGTCGTCAGAGTACCCGGTAAACTGGCTTACTGGTGCCCGGCCGTTTTTATGGCATTATGCTACGACTCGGTTGCCTTGGCGCCCGGGTCTGTCATTATTTTGGCGGCTGCCAGAGTTACCCGCAATAGCCTATATCGTATCACCCGGGGGTACTGGTACCCGAGTCTGTCCTAGTCATGACAGTTGTCAAGAGTACCCGGCTTATAGCTTGTTGGTACCCGGCCGGCAGTGGCATCACCAGGGGTAAAATTTTTGGGGGGCTGTAGCCCTGGCATAGATAGGTGGGTGGGTGGCGAGCGAAGCGAGCCTGAGCAGCTGGGGGGTCCGAAATTTGAGCAGTTTCTGGGGCCTTTTTGAGGCCTAAAAATGTGTATAAGTAAGAAACATATGACACATAAATATTGATGAGCCTGATACCAGGAATCAGTCAGTAAGTTACAAGGCCAATGGTAATTGTAGGGTATAAAGCCTATGTGCAGAGAATAGTTTTTTCTTCATATACTATCATACTATAGTCCATTCATTATAGGTAGGCCAGAAATTGTGACCCCTAACCTTTGTAATTCGCTAAATGGCTAGAGCAAATGGGTTGTAAATGTCCATACTTATTGCCTGGCTGACCCTTCCCAAAGGTAGAAATATTAGCTTGATTACTCCAGTCTTTCCTTAGGTATAGAGGTAAGTGGTCTAGATGTTTCGCCTACTTATAATGAATATACTATAGTTTGTAACGATTTCTTAGCATATTAAATTGGATAATTTGAAGAACTTTTATTAGTGTACCATTATATATATTTAATTGGCAAGATTTTTCTTCCATTACTGTGATAGAAAAACAAAACAGTTCACTTAAAACAAAAAAGTATAATTTATTAACTCCAAATCATAAAGCAATTACTTTAGATAAGCCGATTCTCCGAACATTCGAAAATTCATAATATAATATTAATATACCGGTATATTTTTAGACTAAACAATTAAAATAAACCAATTTTAAAGCCCTGCGATTAAAATAAATAATATATTATATTGTAAATATATAATAAATCTCATAAAAACAATACATATATATTGCATTTATATTTCCAATAATTTCAATAAATATAACGGCTCAAGCTTCAAAGAAAACCAAGCTTGGTGAAAATATAGGGGAAACTTACTAATATTACTATTATGATTTGAGTCATAGCCATAGGTTTATGTAAATTGTGAATAAATATTCACATTACATAAACAATTCGTATTTAACCTATATGGATCAATTATTAAAAAGTAGATTGGGGGGGGGGGGGAGGTTGGATGCAGGGCTGGTGAATGTGGTGAACTGGTTATGCATTATTTATTATTTAATTTTTATTTATTTATTTTTATTACTTTTGGCAGTTTTGGGGGGGCTGAGTCCTTGATTTGGGGGGGTAAGCCCCCCAAGCCCCCCCCTGGTGACGCCACTGCCGGCCGGGTTTATCTTAATGTTTGTTGTGGATTATAATACCACCCGGTATTATAATGTCCGGGTAGCTGGCCATAGCCTATATGTACTCGGGTTTGACTTTATATTTGTATGGTATAATAATATCACCCGCCCATCTGGGTACCCGGGGCTGCCTCCATACCCGGCAGTCCTGGTACCCGGGCCTTATTGAGATAAGGCCTAGGGCACCCGGGGACTTGAGAATGTATGGTATTATAATATCACCCGCCCATCTGGGTACACGGGACTGCCACCATACCCGACAGTCCTGGTACCCGGGCCTTATTGAGATAAGGTCCAGGGTACCCGGGGACTTGAGAATTCTCAACAACGCCGTAATTTTGTATTGCACTCGGAAGGTTAGGCCTACTCGGGCACGAGTGTTAATTGGCGATTTTTGTGTATCTTGTACCTGTTTCTTACATCGTTCCGAGACTGTAAGTCAGTGAGATATATTTAATCAAGATATTATTATGGGTACTCACTGACTGTAGGCCTACATGATACCTTTGACAATAATGACATACGAGTGCCTAAATACGCAGTACAGTATAGGTTATTATAGGATGTTGTAATAGAATTTAACATTACAATATAAAAAATCATCAGCTGTCAGTATTTGATGGTTCTCACTGAAAATAATGTCATATCAAATGTCTTGAGGACAAATATGTAAGATGAGGCACTCTTGATCGATTAATGTAAAAGCAATATGTATTTAATGTATTTGGAGAGGTAATTATAAGTGAGAGAACTATTTATTATTGCCAATCTGGCAACCTCTCCGTCATGTTTACCTTCACATAGAAAGTTTTGGAAGTTAATACTGAAGGTACTGTAGGTGATATGGTGTGAAGCATTGATATGAAAATAGGTCAAAATGAAAAAATTTGAAATTAGGATTTAGGAATTTAGTTTTTAAAGAAAATTTAACAATGGTATGACAAGCAACCCCTGGCCCACGCACGACCTTGGGGGGGGGGGGGATGTAAAGAATTAAAGATCTGTGAATTTGACACTAACATAGAAATCAATACTTAAGGGAAATAATCTCAAGCTACAATGTTAAAAACACTTTCACAGAAAAAAGGGACACTGCAGCTAATGAGCCGAGGCTCGTATGATTAAACAATAAACTAAAACACTCAGTTAGAAAGTGAAAGTGACATCCTTGAGAGGCACGATCGTCGACCAGCCCATACTAAGTCCTTACTTATTCAGGTTACAAGAGAAAAAGTTAAAATAAATACATTCCTAAACGCCTATACAAACTCAACTGCAATATGACTCACTATGGATTAAAACTGAGGCGTTTAACCCTCCTGGCCCGGTTGTCATTTTAAAATGACACCACGAATGAAGGGCAGGTGCCCGGTTGTCATTTTAAAATCTGTAAGCTTGAAAGCCTATTCAGCTTGGTGTGAACGCCGTGCGTCCGACGCATGTAAACAAAGCCGATCGTTACGTCACTGCACCTCCGAAAACAAGAAAGAGAAGACTCGTTTGTTATTGTATGTCTGTATGTCGTTGTTTCAGTAGTGAAAAGATCGTCATATTGCTAACATCGCCTGCAAGTGCTCTCCACTGAAATCGTCATCACAACTGAACCAGTTGACATAGAGAGCTCTACTCAACGCCAGTCTACAGATTGGAAACCGCACTACATTTATAGATGCGTGGGAAATTTCTAGCAGTTAAACTAAACAAAAATACGGTAGCCTAGGCCTAGACGTTTTTCGGCCAGATCGCCCGGGTAGCCCACACTGTCATTTTGAGAGCCTGCCCGGGCCAGGAGGGTTAAGAGGGGCTATGCAAAACTGAAAGGGCGAGTAAGGACAACACGTCATGTCTGGACTGGCGACAATCGAGAGAGAACGCCCCTGGGGGGTAGAGGTAGCTAGCAAGGTATGGGAAACAGAGGAAGATCAGAATGCGCGTAGGCGCGGTATTCAAACTGTGTTAATTCTTTTCTTTTTTATTTCCTACTTTTCAGTGGCTCCGTCTCAATGACGTACCGTAGGAATGATTAAGGGGTACCCCCTATGATGATCTTGGTTCTCGACCGTCGTGATCGAGGTTAACCCGGGCTCTGAGGAGCCCGGAACGAGGCCATATTAACATAGGCTCTTACGTCATTGACGTAAGGAGCCACCAATAAATGGAGGCGTGAAAGGGTTGGGCATGTAGAAAGGCTGGATGAACTAAACTGAGTGATAAGATGCAAGTCCGTGAACATGGAGGGAGCTACTCCAAGGGGTAGATCTAGAAAGACATGGGATTAGACTGTATTCTCTGATCTTGAATTAAGAAACCTGACAAATGAGGCAACTATGAACAGGGCTGCTTGGAACGCCGCCATTAAAACGTGAGACTGAAACCGCACCTCGTGCGGGAGAACTCGGTTTTTAAATTTATGTACTGTACTGTACAGTATGTATTATTTTTATAAATTTACAAGCTATAGCTGTATATACTGTATATTTTTTGTTTTCCCCTCTAGACCCCCTTCAATTCTGAAGAAAAAAAATTATTCCCCCCTCCCAGTCCCACCTTTAAGCAAAATTTGTATATGTTTTGGTAGATAATTGTTGTGTTTGAAGGCTGGGTTTTCATTTATTGCAGGCTCGTTAAGCTCTCCAGGAAAATATCAATACCTGAATGGGGCAAAAGATAATATAATCGCCTAAGTAATAGGACAAAATTTCTTAAAATTGTGGACTAAAAAAAAAGTCAACCCTTGGATTAGATACAGTTAATCCTTTCAGCACAATGACTCTGTACCTTATATTCTGCATAACATTAAATGAATTTATGAAGTTTAAGAAAGACCCATATTATCCAGAGAGTTTATTTATACTGTATTGTATTTACCCCTTTGTATCCTAGAGGTAGATTATAATCTGAAGAAAATAGTCCAATGGTAACCAAAATAAGATCAAAATTACGTCATCGTGCTGAAAGGGTTGAAGTGTATTCGTGTGTAAATAGTAGCTGTTCTAGTATAGTTTCCAACAGGGCTCCAGAAGTGCCATCCTGACAACCCACTCCATGGAGGAGGCTGATGCTCTCTGCTCCAACATCGGTATTATGGTCCGGGGAAGCATGAGGTGAGGTCTTCATTTATTAGTACAGTTAGGTTACAGTAGATGGTTGGGGGAGGCATGAGGTGAAGTCTTCATTTATTAGTACAGTTAGGTTACAGTAGATGGTCGGGGGAGGCATGAGGTGAGGTCTTCATTAATTAGTACAGTTAGGTTACAGTAGATGGTTGGGGGAGGCATGAGGTGAGGTCTTCATTAATTAGTACAGTTAGGTTACAATAGCTGGTCGGGGGAGGCATGAGGTGAGGTCTTCATTTATTAGTACAGTTAGGTTACAGTAGATAGTCGGGGGAGGCATGAGGTGAGGTCTTCATTTATTAGTACAGTTAGGTTACAGTAGATGGTCGGGGGAGGCATGAGGTGAGGTCTTCATTTATTAGTACAGTTAGGTTACAGTAGATGGTCGGGGGAGGCATGAGGTGAGGTCTTCATTTATTAGTACAGTTAGGTTACAGTAGATGGTCGGGGGAGGCATGAGGTGAGGTCTTCATTTATTAGTACAGTTAGGTTACAGTAGATGGTCGGGGGCGGCATGAGGTGAGGTCTTCATTAATTAGTACAGTTAGGTTACAGTAGATGGTCTGGGGAGGCATGAGGTGAGGTCTTCATTTATTAGGACAGGCGGTCAGGCGGTGGTGGAAGGTGGACGTATTTTTTGAGCTCCGTCATATTATCATGTGCAAGATTAAATATAACGGAATATCGAGAACATACTGAACGAACGAGGATAGGAAGGACTGGTGAAGTGCTAGGGGGAAAAATTGGTGTGGTGGAGGGGTGAGTTATATAATAACTTATATTGTAAAACTAGTAATTTAGAAAGGGTCAGCTGGAGTGTAGTGATTATTGTTGTTGTTGTTGTTGTTGTTGTTGTTGTTGTTCCCTAAGCTGCCTGGCCGAACAGCCCCGAGTCCCTGAGGAAGGCCATGGCCACGATCGGGCTTTCCCACAGAGCTCTCATTGAGTGTAGATTGTGTTGTTGGCGTAAGTGGTTGTGTGAAATTCAGTCTTCTATGATGTGTTTAATGGTATGGGGTGCTGTGTTACATCCCGGGCAGGCGTCGACAACGGAGTAATCCAGTCTCTTCTGATAGCTCAGGAGAGCTGGATGGTGTCCGCATCTCAGCCTGGCCAGGTGGACTCTGTCCTCGCGAGGAAGGGAGGATTCGGAAGGATGGATTTCGGGAGGTCATGCATGCAGCTGCGTGTTGTCTGTGAGTGAGTGGATGGATTGGTGAGAGATATGAGTATGGATGTGCTTCTGGAAGTTGGTTCGGGGTGGACAGGGAGGGAGAGAGGACAATAATTGTGTGTGATACCGTGTGCTGGGTGTTGTTTTGATATTTCTTGGTGTCTGTGGGTGTGTTGCCATGTAGTTTAGTGGGTGGTCTTGGTTCGTGGAGGCTGCTGCCAGGAATTGAGTGCCTCTCATGTCCAGATGGTCTTTGACTTTGAGGATTTTGATTTCTTGATGTAGGTGATCTGTGGGTGCAGTAGCTGTGCAGCCTGTAATGATCTTCAGGGCTTTGTTTTGAATAGTCTGTAAGGTCTTATGATGTGTTTCAGCTAGGTTAGAAGCCCAGGCTGGGCTTGCGTATTCCATCACTGATCTTATGTATTGTTTATATACTGTGGTGGTAGTTTCTTTGTTGTGTCCAAATTTTGTGTGAGCAAGTGACCTGAGGGCGTTAAGTCTGGGTGTCAGTTTCTTTTTAATGTTTGTGGTGTGCTGTTTGAATGTCATATGAGTATCATATGTTACTCCTAGGATTTTGGGTGTGTGTGTATGTGTTAGGGGTGTGTTGTTTATGGTGAGTTGAGGGATGTATTCGTGTTCTCCTGTCCAACTTGTGAGCAGGGTTGCGGTGGATTTGGCTGGGGCTAGATTAAGTCTGTTTGTAGTGCACCAGCCATGTAGTGTGTTGAGATAGGGTTGAAGGAGATCTGTTGCTCTTTTTGGGTCATGGTGTGTGCATGTGAGTGTTATGTCATCTGCATAGGAGGCTAAGTTTATTTGGGGCGTATTGGGTGTAGTTATATCGTGCATGTACAGATTGAAGAGTGCGGGCGATAGGACGGATCCTTGTGGGACTCCGTTTGGAAAGTTTCTGATTTTAGATGACTGACCGGCAAAAGATACGTGTGCACGTCTGCCTGCTAGGAAGTTGGCCAGCCACCTTTTTGTGTTGTTGTGCATGTTTGTGTTGTAGATTTTGTTTGTTAGGTTGTGGCGGGGATGGCATCGAAGGCTTTACTAATGTCGAGTGTGGCTAATAGTGATCTGTGTGGTGGTCTAGCTGAGTTGATGCCGTCGAAAGCTCTTTGTGTAAGGTCTGTGAGAAGAGTGTTTGTGGAGTGCAGTGGCCTAAAGTCATGTTGTGTTGGAGCTAGGGGTAGGTCAGGTGTAATTAGTTGTAATACTAGGCGTTCCATGACTTTGGAGGGGGAGTAAAGGAGTGTGATGGGGCGGTGCGAGGAGGGTAGCGTGGGGTCTTTGTTGGGTTTGGGGAATGTGATGATGCTACCATGCTTCCAAATGTCTGGTATTGTGTTGTGTGAATAGCTGTAGTTTGATATGTTAGTGAGTGCTTGTATGCCTTGTGGTCCCAGGTGTCTGAGGTGTATGTTGCTTATGTTGTCTAGGCCACAGGCGGGTGAGTGCTTGAGATTGTTGATGATATGCTTAGTCTGGTGATTGGTGAAGGGTGTATAGTCAGGGTCTGTGGGGAATTGTCTCTTACGTCGGATGACACGTCGGTCGTCTTTGTGAGGTTTTAGGTGGCTGACATGTGAGAAGGTGATTGATGAGAGTGTTTGCTTGTTGTTTACATGAAGGAGTAGAGTCTGTTGTTGTGATTGCAGCATGTGATTGTGTTGTGTTGCTGTTGGAAAGTGTGATGCTGTTTAGTGTTTTGTAGAGTTTTTTGGGGTTTGTTTTGTGATCAAGTGTTTGTAGGAAGTTATTCCAATTTAGTTTTTGTTGTTCTTGTATTTTGTTGTTAGTTTGGGTGTTGAGTGCTTGAATTTGTTGTGTGATGTCTTGTGTGTGGGGTGCTGGGGAGTGTTTCAGTATGTCGCGTTGTCTGATGAGGTTTTGAATTTCTGGTGTGAAGTTGGGTTTGTGCCTTTTTCTGTTACCTCTTGGAATGTGTTTCTTGTCAGCGTTTTGGATAGTTTTATTGAGTATGTGTACAGCATTGTTGATGTTAGTGATGGGTGTACTGTTTAGAGTTGTGAAGTGTTGTTCTGTCTCATTTGTGAATTCTTCCCAGTTAGCTCTTTTATAATTGGTGTATGTGTGTTTGTGGCTAGCTGGGGTGAGTCTGGTTTTGGTGGTGATAATGATCGGGAGGTGGTCAGAGCCTAAGGTTCTGACCACCCTCCAGGATGTTGTGGGGGCGAGTTCTGGGGAGCAAAAGGTGATGCCTGGAGATGATGGGTTATAGAGGGCTTGGTGAGGAATATGGGTATGTTGATGGATGTCGTTAAGGATGATGTAGTGATTGTTGTTGTTGTTGCCCAAGCTGCCTGGCCGAACAGTCCCAAGGCCCCGAGCAATTCCAAGGCCATAACCGAGCGCCCCCACAGAACCCTCCCTGCCGACCACAATAAAGCCTGGGTGACCGAAGCCACTCCATGGCCGGGAGATGAGGAGGGTGCGGAAACGCCCGGGAAACCAAAACCCCACCCAGGGCCCTGTGCCCCTCAGCAATTATGAAGAGAAAGTTGAGGGGCAAGGGAAAAATGTGACGCTTTGGCTTCCAATCTTGGTAGATTGGGAGGTAAATCCACGGAAGAGACGCCGTCACTTGAGATCTAGAAAATATATAAGTTAAAGGAACAGTCAGAGTAAGCTATGGGTATGGCAGAGATTGCTCAGCTCTCACTCTGACAGACCAGCCCATCACCACATGACTAGAACCCAATCCTCTCAGCATCAGCTAGGAAAGGCCCTAGAAAGCCGCCTTTGGCGGGGGGATAGCTCCCCTATTTCAACCCCTTTCGGGGTTGGGCACCCGCACATTCAGGCTGTAGTGATTGTAAACATACATGGCGGATGGAACGGTGGGAATCTCGGAGTCGGAAGAAAGGTTGGAGCGATTTCGTGGGTTTAGGAGTACAGATAGGAAGGTCGAAGAGATTATTAATGTTGTGAAGGATTTGGAAAAGTGGAACAGTGAAACGGAGAAATGGAAGGGGGACATTGGTGAGAAAATCAAGGTATTGTGCGAACTATGTGGTGCGTCGGGGGCAGGGAATAGGCCTAGGCTTAGTGAAGGAAGCGAATGTGGGCCTATTTCGGAAGCTAATAAGAACCTAGAGATGGTATTAAAAAGGGTAGAGGAATTGGGAGCAGAGAATGTGGCATTAAAGGAGCAGCTGATGGAATACGAAGGACGATTTAAGGAAGTGAAGGAGTCAACTGCATGGACGGTGGTAGGTGAACAGAAGGTTAAGGATTTGGAGGAAATTGTGAAAGAACAAAAGGAGGAAATGAATAAGACAAAAAACAAATTTGAGAGTGCAGTCGTAGGTGTCATGAAGAACAAGGAGAGTGTCGTGAGGGAGGCCATGGACAGGGATAGAGGTATAATCATGCATGGAGATATAGAGGCTCATATGAATGATAATGGAGTGAGAAAAGTGAGAGATATGGAGAAAGTGAAGGAGGTCATGAAAGCTGTTGATGTAGATGGATGTGGATGGGATGGGCAGGTGGAGGAAGTCAGTAGGATAGGTAGATATAGAAGGGGGGAGATGAGACCTATAAGGGTACAGTTTAAAACTAGGGTAGTGGTAGAGACTGTGACAAATTTTAGTTGGAAGCTAAACACAAATGAAGAACTGAAACATATAAGACTAAAGAAGGATTTGAGCATAGAACAAAGACAAAACATAAAGGAGCTACAGGAAAAGGCTGATGAGGAAAATGAAAAGTTGGGTGAGGAGGATAAGAAGACGTTTTTCTGGAGAGTGAGGGACGGGAAATTGAGGAAGTGGTTTATAAGAATGGAAGGGAGAGGGAGAGCAGGGAGGGAAGAGAATGTGACAGAAGTTGTGGAAGAGGTGGAGAGCAGGGTGGAAGCATCTCGGGGAGAGGCAGAAGAAGCTGCAGACCCAGTACCAGTAGTGTGAGGGGGGGAGTAGGGCATGGACAGGAGGAGCAGGATGATATAGCTGCTGAAGGAATGGTAGAAAGATTAAGGATTATGTTTAGTAATGTGGATGTGTTTACCCAGGACAAGAAAAGAGAACTGATATGTAGGTTGGAGGATGAAGAGGAAAAACCTGATGTCATAGCCTTACAAGAAGTAAGACCAAAAAATGCTAGAATTGAAAGGGAACTGGTGGAGTATAGTTTGGAGGGTTTTGAGTTGTACGAGAGGAATGCTATTAGAGCAGAGGTTGGAAGAGGACTGTTTATTTATGTAAGAAAAGAGCTCAAGGTTAATGAGGTGGATATGAGACAGCAGTATTGTGAGTATTTGTGTATTGAAGTAAAATGTGCAAGAGGATCAATTCTCATTGCCTCTATATATAGAAGCCCAAATAATAGTAGGGAAGAGGATGATAACCTACTGAAAGCAATGGAGGAAATAGATAATAGAGAGAACAAATATAAGATTTTGATTGGTGATTTTAATTTGCCAAGGATCAAATGGGCAAATTTTACTACTCCAGCGGGACAGTGTAGCCTTGAAAACAATTTTATAGAGAAAGTAAGAGATTTTTTTTTAACGCAACATATTACAGAGATGACAAGATATAGAGATGGGAAGCAGGGGAGTGTACTTGATTTAATTTTTAGCAATGAGGAGGATATAGTGGAACATGTCAATGTGGATAGCCCTATAGGTCGTAGTGACCATGCCTGTATAAGTTTTAGTTGCAATATTAAAACAGAGAGGGATGATAAAAGCAATAAGCAACACCGCGAACGACCGCAGCAGTGCAAGTACTGGTACTGAGCTGGATACACAGGCATAGTTTGCCTTTTTCCAGAGGATCTACTGTAAGAAACTGTAAGAATAAAAAAAATATACATGTATGACAGAGCAGATTATGAGCTGCTGAGAAGGTGTCTGGACATTGACTGGGGGGAATACTTGAACGGTGAAGACGCTGAAGGAATGTGGAGGAAGTTTAGAGTCAAACTGGAGGAAAAGAACGAACCCAGAATTACCAATGAAAAGAAAGCTGTGGACTTTGATAAGAAGAAAGAAACGATTGTGGGATAGATTAAAAGTGTTAAAAAAGAACAGGGGGTCTAGTATAGAAGCTAAAGTAGTGGATTTGGAACATAGACAGATAAACAATAAAATAAGGTGGGAGACAAGGAGGGGGTAAAGGAAAGGGAGAGAGAGATTGCAAGATACGTGAAGGATAATCCAAAAATATTCTGGAAGTACATTCAGGAAAAGTTAACGAGAAGAGTAGGGATCCCGAAGCTGGTAGGGGAGTTGGATGATGGGAGTAGAGCGGAGACGGATAAGGAGAAAGCAGAGGTGCTGGGGAAATACTTTAGGGGGGTACTAACAGTGGAGTCGGATGATGCAGTGCCAAATATTCCCATCAAACAGGCACCTGCACTAGAATTAATAGAGTTTTCCCATGCTAGAATAAGAAGGGCTATAGAAAAAATGAACAGAAGTAAGTCCCCGGGACCGGATGGGATACACCCAAGAATCATAAAGGAAGGAGGTGAGATGTTAGTAGAGCCATTGAAAATGTTATTTGAGGTATCGTTTAATACAGGACAAATCCCGATGGACTGGAGAGAGGCGAACATAACAGCTATATTTAAGAAGGGAAAGAGAAATGACCCAGGAAATTATAGACCAGTCAGTTTGACAAGTGTTGTGTGTAAACTAATGGAAACGGTAATTAGAGAAGGAATAATGGAGCATATGAAATCAAACCAACTTTTCAGTGGGATACAGTTCGGATTCTTGCCGGGGAGGTCGACGGTACTACAGCTAATTAAGGTGGTAGATGATTGGATGCAAATTCTAGAGGATGGTGATGTAATAGACGTGGTATATTGTGATGTTATGAAGGCCTTCGATAAGGTCCCACATAAAAGGTTAATAGAGAAAGTTAAAAGCTATAATATAGGGGAGAAATGTGTGAAATGGATAGAAGCCTTGCTGAAAGATCGGAGACAGAGGGTGCTGGTGAATGGAATAGGCTCGGGGTGGAGGGAAATTACAAGTGGGGTTCCTCAGGGATCTGTGTTGGAACCACTACTGTTCGTTATATTTATCAACGAATTACCTGAAGTTATAACTAATGGAAGTGAGGTATACCTGTATGCGGATGACACTAAGCTGTATAGAAGAGTGAGGAGTAAGGAAGATGTGGGTTTTCTTCAAGGAGATGTGGATGGCATGAAGGGATGGTCTGAGCATTGGTTAATGCCTTTTCATCCAAAAAAATGCAAGTATGTACATGCGGATTGGGACAAGCAAGATAGACAAGGGAGGATACAGTATGTATGAAGCGATGGAGGAAGTGAATACAGAAAAGGATATAGGAGTAGTGATAGACAATAAGTTAAATTTCTCAGAACATTTAGCGGAAAAGATAAACAAAGCCAATAGAATTGTAGGGCTGATAAGGAGGACATTTGTGTCACTTGACGAAGAGATCTTCAGGAATCTCTATACAGCGCTGGTTAGGCCACACCTGGAATATGCAAACCAGGTGTGGGCTCCATATATGGTAAAGGATATAGAAGCAGTGGAGAAAGTGCAGAAGAGAGCTAGCAAGCTAGTACCAACGTTGAAGAACGCGGGCTATGAGCAGAGGTTGAGGACACTGGGGCTTCCGACACTGGCATATAGGAGAAAGAGAGGGGATATGATAGAGACTTTTAAGATATTGTCAGGAAAGTATGATGAGGATGTGTGTGAAGGTATCTTCTTGATGCGGGAGGGAACAAGAACGAGAGGACACTCAAAGAAAATTTACAAAGAAAGAAATAGGCTTGAGAAGGCAAAGAACTCATTTTGTGATAGAGTGGTAAATGAGTGGAATGCACTGCCCCAGTATGTAGTCGATTCCGAATCAATAAGGGAGTTTGAAAGTAATCTTGATAAAGCATGGGGAAGACAAGATTTGAAGTTTGATTATAAAGCAAAAATACAGAATAGTAAAAATGTTGCGTCTGCTACCGCCGCCGCCAACACCGTGAACGACCGCAGCAGTGCAAGTACTGGTACTGAGCTGGATACACAGGCCTAGTTTGACTTTTTCCAGAGGATCTACTGTAAGAAACTGTAAGAAATTAGTACAGTTAGGTTACAGTAGATGGTCGGGGGAGGCATGAGGTGAGGTCTCCATTTATTAGTACAGTTCCCCCCTGATACTACTCTCCTTGTCGCGGTTGGGGGGCTTCGGGGCCGGCGACTGGGGCTTGATGGGGGATGGTTGTGGTTATTTCCCTCCCTCTCCACCCTCGAGCTTTCGTCGTCAGCTTGACTAATTTTGAGTAGTTTTTCCATTTCTCTTTCTATGTCTTTCCCCTTCTATTCTTATTCTGTCCCATTTGGCTGTCCTCGGGCAGCCTATATCTCATGTCTCCCTGGCCTAGCTAGGTAGTAGACTCCTGACCTGATTTGTCTCTTTGGTTGCTGATGTGGCCGAGCTGACTTGATTCCATTCGGTAATGCATTTTTTTGCATCTCGCTGTGATTTTTTCTACCTTAGTCCTGATATTTCATTCTTCTCCCTTGATCACTTCTTGGTTGGTGCTGCGGTGTAGCAGTTCTTGCCTCATCCTTCGGCCCTGCCCTATAAGAGCTCTGCTGTGGAGCTCATGTGGTCCGGCTGAACTGATGAAATGACGAGAAATGTCTGCGTGTCTTCACCTTCCTAGATTTGTTCACCTCCTGCTCTCCCCTATCTATCTTGACTTGATTAATTGTCCATCTTGATCGAATCCTTCGGGCCAGCCCTATAAGAGATCTTTTGTGGAACTCAGTGGTCTGGTTAAACTAATATTAAAAAAGAAAAAAAAAATAATACAGTTAGGTTACAGTAGATGGTCGGGGAGGCATGAGTGAGGTCTTCATTAATTAGTACAGTTAGTTACAGTAGATGGTCGGGGGAGGCATGAGGTGAGGTCTTCATTAATTAGTACAGTTAGGTTACAGTAGATGGTCGGGGGAGGCATGAGGTGAGGTCTTCATCTATAAGTACAGATAGATTACAGTAGATGGGCGGGGAGCATTAGAAGGTATACATGCCCAAAAGGAAAGTGTGGCTGCTAAAGAACAAGGAAGTTAGGGATAGGTTTCATAGTGAACTGGAGGAAATTTAGAAATAAGGAAGCTAGGCCAAGCGATGTAAATAGTCAATGGAAGTTTCTTAAGCATAGCATTCTCGCTGCCACTGACAAAGTCTGTGGGAAAAAAAAGGGTCACCCCAGGAATAAGACCTCCTGGTGGTGGAACGATGAGGTAGAATATGCTGTGAAAGAGAAAAGGAGATGCTTCAAAGCATGGAAGAAGGGAGGCAGCAAGGAAGAATACCAGGCAGCTAAACGAACTGCCAAAAGAGTTATTTACAATGCTAAAAAAAGGCATTAAGGACCTGGTCCTCGAACAAGTGTGTAACACTGACAATCCCAATGGGATCTTCAACCTAGCTAGGCGAGTTAAAAATGACAGTTAGGATATTATAGGTGAACAGTGTGTTAGAAACGATAATGGGAAGATTGTGTATGCAGAAAATGAAATCAGAGAAGCATGGAAGACACATTATGAACGATTGCTAAATGTTCAGTTTGAATGGGATAAGGAACAGCTTAGTATCGAAAAACCAATAGCTGGACCCTCTCCTTTGATAGCACCAGCTGTAGTGAGCGACACAATCAATAAAATGAAGGACGGTAAAGCTCCAGGGTGCTCTGATATTGTCGCTGAGATGATAAAAGCCTCAGGGGAGACTGGTGTCAAGTTAGTCACTGAGTTGATAAACACCATTATTAAAGATGAGAAAATCCCTGAGGATTGGCACAAAAGTGTAATAGTAAATATTTACAAAGGAAAAGGAGATGAGCTAAATAGAGGTAATTATTGGGGCTTGAATATGCTTGACCAAATCATGAAGGTCTGTGAGAGAGTTTTTGAGGGTTTGATCAGGCAAAGCATCTCCATTGATGATATGCAGTTTGGTTTTATGCCAGGACGAGGTACAACCGATGCTATCTTCATAGGCAGGCAGATACAGGAAAGATACTTACTAAAAGGCAGGGATCTTTACTTTGTGTTTGTATACCTGGAGAAGGCCTTTGACAGGGTGCCTAAAGATATTGTGCAGTGGGCTATGAGGAAACTTGGTGTGGAAGAGTGGCTGGTGCGTGTGATAATGAAGATGTATGAGGATTCGCGAACTACGGTGAGGGTGAAAGGTGTACTGAGTGATGAGTTCACAGTCTGTGTTGGAGTTCATCAGGGTTCAGTGTTAAGCCCCCTCCTCTTTATTATGGTCCTGGAGGCACTGTCTAGAGTTCTTAGAGGTGGACTCCCGTTGGAACTGTTTTATGCAGACGATTTAGTCCTAATATCTGACAATATGCATGATGCGGAGGCCAAATTCAGAAGATGGAGAGAGGGCATGGTGAGCAAGGGTTTCACCCATAACGAGGGGCGTCGCGCTCCTTGGTGCCGCTAGAAGAACGGCGAACACATCTAAAGGTATCTAAAGGTAAAGGTAAGAGTCAACATTAACAGATTGAGACGAGGCAATGTGGAAAAGAGCGGTGCATACCCATGTGCAGTGTGTGGAAAGGGTGTGGGCGCTAACTCGATTTGATGTACCATCTGTCGATGTTGGGTACACCATGGGAGTAAGCGCTGTAGTAGAATAAATGGACCCCTGCCGAAGGATGAGTCAGAAATGTAGACATTTTAGTGCGTAGTGTGCAAAGGCGAGCTTGTGTTAAGTGATGATCCTGTGGCTGTGAACTTTGGAAATGAGTCATTGGAGCTGGTGGACAAGTTTTGTTGCCTAGGAGATATCATCTCTGCCGGTGGTGGGGCCGAGGCTGCCACTGTCGCTAGAATTAGATGTGGCTTGGAGAAGTTCAGAGAGCTTCTGCCAATTCTGACCATGAAAAGAATGCCTCTACCCCTGATGGGAAAGGTGTATGCCTCATGTGTTAGAAGCAATGACATATGCCTCAGAAACATGGGCCGTTAAAGTAGAGGATGTCAACAGAATGGAACGTAATGAGATGAGAATGGTGAGATGGATGTGTGGGGCCAGGCTGCAGGATAGAATAACAAATGATGAGCTGAGGAGACATTTAGGTATAAAGAGTATTAGTGAGGTGATGCGTACAAGTAGACTGGGATGGTATGGACATGTGGAGAGAATGGATGACCAAAATTGGGTGAAAAATGCAGGTCTGTGATTGTGGAGGGAGCTGCACCAAGGGGTGAACCGAGGAAGATCTGGGATCGGACTATACGTGCCGATCTCAAATCCAAAAACGGCGGCCTGGAACGCCGCCATTAGGACAAAAGACTGAAACTGCATGTATGTGTGGAGCACTCAGTCTTAAAATTTGTATGTATGTATGTATGTATGTGTCTTCATTTATTAGTACAGTTAAGGTACATTAGATGGTCGGGGCAGGCATTAGGTGAGGTCTTCATCTATAAGTACAGTTAGGTTACAACGTCATTATATGGTCTGGGGAGGCATTAGGTGAGGTCTTCATCTATAAGTACAGTTAGGTTACAACGTCATTATATGGTCTGGGGAGGCATTAGGTGAGGTCTTCATCTATAAGTACAGTTAGGTTACAACGTCATTATATGGTCCGGGGAGGAATTAGGTGAGGTCTTCTTCTATAAGTACAGTTAGGTTACAGTAGATGGTCGGGGGAGACATGAGGTGAGGTCTTCATTTATTAGTACAGTTAGGTTACAGTAGATGCTCGGGGGAGACATGAGGTGAGGTCTTCATTTATTAGTACAGTTAGGTTAGATGGTCCGGGTAAGCATGAGGTGGTCTTCATTTATTAGTACACACAGGAATAGAAAGAAAACCAAGCTACAACAGACCCACTGATCTTACTAAGTTGTTTGTAGAAGGTTAGGTACCGGGTATTACAGAAAGGACTGGGAAGGGAATGGGAATTAAAAAGTGAGGTATTGTACAAAAATAGAAAAGTAGTAGAAATGGGTTTGGTTTGGTTTGGTGTGTTTAGTTTAGATTTGCCTGAAGATCAAGTATGGAACCCAAAGGTGAAGCGGAGTCACTGTTTGATTAAGTTAGATATTGTTTGGTTGCATTAGGTTAGGTTTGTAGAATACCTTAGGTTTGGGTTCATAAAATTTTAAGACTGAGTACTCCACACATACGTGCAGTTTCAGTCTCTTGTCCTAATGGCGGCATTCCAGGCAACCCTGTTAAGGGCTGCTTCATTTGTCATGTTTTTGGATTTGAGATCGGCACGTATAGTCCGATCCCAGGTCTTCCTCGGTTCACCCCTTGGTGCAGCTCCCTCCACAATCACAGACCTGCATCTTTTCACCCAATTTTGTTCATCCATTCTCTCCACATGCCCATACCATCCCAGTCTACTTGTACGCATCTCCTCGCTAATACTCTTTGTACCTAAACGTCTCCTCAGCTCATCATTAGTTATTCTATCCTGCAGTTTGGCCCCACACATCCATCTCACCATTCTCATCTCATTACATTCCATTCTGTTGACATCCTCTACTTTAATGGCCCATGTTTCTGAGGCATATGTCATTGCACTTTTAACACATGAGGCATACACCTTTCCCTTCAGGAGAGGCATTCTTTTCATGGTCAGAATTGGCAGCAGTTCTCTGAACTTCCCCAGCCACATCTAATTCTCGCGACAGTGGCAGCCTCGGCCCCACCACCGGCAGAGATGGTATCTCCTAGGTAACAAAACCTGTCCACCAGCTCCAATCACAGCCACAGGATCATCACTTAACACAAGCTCGCCCTTGCACACTATGTACTCAAATTTCTCGATTTCTGACTCATCCTTAGGCAGGGGTCCTTTTATTCTACTACAGCACTTACTCCCATGGTGCACCAACATCGGCAGATACTACACTGAATCGAGTTAGCGCCCACACCCTTTCCACACACTGCACATGGGTATGCACCGCTCTTTTCCACATTGCCTCGTCTCAATCTACAATGCATAACCTTGGTTTTGTTAATATTGACTCTTAAACCCTTGCTCGCCATGCCCTCTCTCCATCTTCTGAATTTGGCCTCAGCATCTTGCACATTGTCAGCTATTAAGACTAAATCGTCTGCATAAAACAGTTCCCACGGGAGTACACATACATACATACATACATAACATTTTAAGACTGAGTGCTCCACACATACGTGCAGTTTCAGTCTCTTGTTTTAATGGCGGCGTTCCAGGCAACCCTGTTAAGGGCTGCTTCACTTGTCAAGCTTTTGGATTTGAGATCGGCACGTATAGTCCGATCCCAGGTCTTCCTCGGTCCACCCCTTGGTGCAGTTCCCTCCACAATCACAGACCTGCATTATTTCACCCAATTTTGTTCATCCATTCTCTCCACATGTCCATACCATCCCAGTCTACTTGTACGCATCACCTCGCTAATACTCTTTATACCTAAACGTCTCCTCAGCTTAACATTTGTTATTCTATCCTGTAACCTGGCCCCACACATCCATCTCACCATTCTCATCTCATTACGTTCCATTCTGTTGACATCCTCTACTTTAACGGCCCATGTTTCTGTGGCATACGTCATTGCACTTCCACACATGAGGCATACACCTTTCCCTTCAGGGCGAGAGGCATTCTTTTCATGGTCAGGATTGGTAGCAGTTTTCTGAACTTCCCCCAGCCACATCTAATTCTAGCAACAGTGGCAGCCTCGGCCCCATTACCGGCAGAGATGGTATCTCCTAAGTAACAAAATTTGTTTCACCAGCTCCAATGACTCATTTCCAAAATTCACAGCCACAGGATCATCACTTAACACAAGCTCGCCTATGCACACTATGCACTCAAATTTCTCTATTTCTGACTTATCCCTTCGGCAGGGGTCCCTTTATTCTACTACAGCGCTTACTCCCATGGTGCACCCAGCGTCGATAGATGCTACATTGAATCGCGTTCACGCCCACACCCTTTCCACACACTGCACATGGGTATGCACCGCGCTTTTCCCCATTGCCTCGTCTCAATCTACAATGCAATAACCTTGGTTTTGTTAATATTGACTTTTAAACCCTTTCTCGCCTGGATCTAAAATCTCTAGACAGTGCCTCTAGGACCATAGTAAAGAGGAGGGGGCTTAACACTGAACTCTGATGAACTCCAACAAGGACTGTGAACTCCTCACTCAGTACACCTTTCACCCTCACCGCAGTTTGCGAATCCTAATACATCTTCATTATCACATGCACCAGCCACTCTTCCACACCAAGTTTCCTCATAGCCGACTGCACAACATCTCTAGGCACCCTGTCAAAGGCCTTCTCCAGGTCTACAAACACAAATTAAAGATCCCTGTCGTTTAGTAAGTATCTTTCCTGAATCTGCCTGACTATGAAGATAGCATCGGTTGTACCACGTCCTGGAATAAAACCAAACTGCATATCATCAATGGAGATTCTTTGCCTGATCAAACACTCAAAGACTCTCTCACAGACCTTCATGATATGGTCAAGCATTTTCAGGCCCCTATAATTACCTCTAGCGTACCCCCTTTTCCTTTGTATATATTTACTATTACACTTTAGTGCCAATCCTCTAGGATTTTCTTATCTTTAATAATGGTGTTTATCATCTCAATTACTAAGCTGACACCAGTCTCTCCTGAGGCTTTTATCATCTCAGCGACAATGTCAGAGCACCCTGGAGCTTTACCGTCCTTCATTTTATTGAGAAACAAACAAAGGTGTATGTTGCTCTTTATGGACTTGGAGAAGGCCTATGCCAGAGTGGATAGAGAAGGTATGTGGAAAGTACCTTAGAATATACGGAGTAGATGGCAAGTTTGCTGAAAGCAGTGAAGAGCATGTATGAAGGTGAAAGGCGGGGCAGTACGTGTGGAGAATGAGCAGAGGCGAGTTCTTTGACCTGAATGTTGGGTTGAAACAGGGGTGTGTGATGTCTCCGTGGTTCTTTACTGTATATATGGATGGAGTCATGAAAGATATACAGGAAGAGCAGTGGATATTGGTGTATCGCTGATAAGGGAGGGAAATGAGTGGAAGCTACTTGTACTGCTGGTTTGCAGATGATACAGTTCTGATGAGCGGATAATGAATGGGAGTTGCAGGGTCTGGTAAATGTGTTTGGAACAGTGTGAGAAAAACGGAATCTGAAGGTAAATACGGGAAGAGCAAGGTTATGGTCTTCGAGAGGGGTGAAGCCATAGAGTATGAGGTGAAGTTGAAAGGTCAGGCTATTGAGATTGTCAGCTCATTTAAGTATCTGGGCAGTGTGTTGAGTAAAGATGGGACTATGGATGAAGAAGTGCGGAAGAGGGTGCAACAGAGGAAGAGGGTTGTAGGAACGTTGAAAGCAGTAACAAGAAATAGGGTGGTCAGTATGGAAGTGAAGAAGTCCTTGCATGACAGTGTTGTAATCCCGACACTGACTTACGGAAGCGAAGCACGGACGTTGGAGAAGAGAATCAGACCAAGAGTGAGAAGGGTGGAAATGAGTTACTTAAGAAGTGCGTTTGTGGAGTTACATGGAGGGATAGACAGACGCATAAGGAAGTAAGAGGGAGGTGTGGTGTGGAGGTAGATGTCCTGGAAAGTGTGAAAAAGGAACACCTTGAGATGGTTCGGCCATATGGAACGTGTATGGGAAGCGAGAGAATGACTAAGAGGGTGTACGAGAGCGAGGTGGAGGGACAGAAAGGGAGAGTATAACCGAAAGAGAGGTGGAAGGATGGAGTGAGGAAGTATATGGATGAAGGCAGTGCTGATTGGGAGGAGGGGCGTCGACTGACTGGGGACAGAGGTGCATGGGGGCGGTTCGTTCGTGACCCACCCCTTCGGGGATCACAGCGTCAGGCAATAGATAGATAGGTTAGGTTAATGGGATTAGAGATATATATTAGGTTAAGTTATATTAAACCCGTTCAGGTCCGGGTGTTTGCTGTTTAGTATTCATAAATAGGATTCTCTTAATCTCATAATTACCGTCTCCAAAATTAGTGTTCTGGCCCACAACTCGCTTCAAAGACAAAATAAGAGGTTGAAGTAATTAAACTAACGGTTTCTAAACACCCCTGATGGTCACAAATGTTTAAAGTATCCCTGTAAGGATGCATTCGCGTCCTGCAGTGTGCGAAAGGGTTAGCTATAATGTAAATATCTGGTTGTGCTTCTCCACAGATGTATGGGACCTATACAGCACCTGAAGAACAAGTATGGCGGGGGGTACAGCCTGGAGGTGAAGCTCATGCAACAGTTCACCGACGTCTCTCTCACTGACATACCCTCCCACGCCAGCTCACATGAACCTTCACCCTATAGAGAGTGAGTTAGGACAGTTTAATTACAGCACTTTTTGTCCGTTCACGCTCAATTCTTCTGTGCTTCACCCGATGTCGAGTGAGTGAGACCAGTTTGATCTTAGCCCTTTTTTACATTCGTGCTCAAAAGTCGCATCCCACCTGCAAGAGAGTGAGGAAATTTTGCTTTATCCCCTTTTATATATTAACTCTAATCTCTTGACACTTCATTCAATAGAAAGTGAATAAGGATATTTTGCTCTAGCCACCAGTGTCACAAATTCAATAAACTGCAACATGACCCTTTGAGATTCGCAGGGAAAGGTGAAGATGAAGAGTAGTAATGCAGAATTAGTCACCTGATGCAATAACCCTAAAAGTTATGTCTCAATTTTGCCAATCCCCGACGTTCACTATAGAGAGGATATTGACTCATTCCCTTCTGTTCAGTTACTCTTGTACGTCAGGGTTCACCAACGTCATTAACCCTCGGACTTCGGCCCTTAAATACTCCCGCCAATCCCGAACCCAGGGTAAAATATCGAATTCTCTGGATTTTTCCGCCCTTTTTTATACACGAAAAAATTGCCTATTCTAGCTTATATATATATATATATATATATATATATATATATATATATATATATACCTGTATATATATATATATATATATATTTATATATTTATATATACAGTAAACTTCCGTTAATCCGAAGGGCAGCAGACCGGCCCTCGTTCGGATTAGTGGATTTTTCGGATTATCGGACTTTACCCCTATGAACCTGTGTATGACGAAAACATTGAGACATTAGGCCACCCAAATGACACAATGGTGCACACACACATATCATATGTTCATGAAATCACTTCAAAAGTTTACCATTGTCATTGTAGCCTATTACCTACTTCAAAACATTCAGATTAATGGTCAAGGAATCTGCTGATATAAACGTCTTCTTCTTCTTCCGTCTTCTTCTTCTTCTTCTTATTGTTTAAATGTGCAGTTTGCGTGGAGGGTTGTGGGTCTCCAGATTAGCATACAAATAACCAACACCAGGAACCCCAGATGACCAAAAGAAGCCAACAGGATCAGTAATGGGATCACCATATCTATACACCGTCCCACACAAATGAACAAGCCCTCCACCACTCCTGAAATGCAAACCGCAAACCCCCACCTCCCAACAGGCAAAACAGCAGGACATGACCAGCATACCATACGAGTTTATCAAATACCTACCACCAACAATGCACACCCAACTGCTTCACCTTATCAACAAACATGGGACACAAGGCAACGTCCCCAAGGACTGGAAAAAACGGTATCATCCTGCCCTTCATTAAACCAGGAAAGGACCCCTGCTGTCATCATCGTACCGACCAATCAGCCTCCTGCCTAGCATAAGCAAGCTGGCACAAAGATGTGTCCAGACAAGACTCTCCTGGCACCTTGAAAACAATAACCTCATCCCCTCCTCACAAGCCGGCTTCAGCCCCTCCTGTTCTACATTAGTACCAGGTACTTACTGGAACAGGTAATACTATCAGCCCTTTCAAGCCAAAAGACCTGTATTGTAGTATATTTAGATCTCTCCTCACTGCTTATCGACACCGTTCCCCACGATCAGTGGGAGTGAAACTATCCCAGTTCCCTCTCCAACTACAACGAACAGTATTCATCCAAGGCCCAGATGTCTAAAGACCATAACAACCGAAAAAAGGCTAGCACTTTTTAGCCCTCGCCCCACCTGGCAAAACGAAGTGCCATAACATACAACCGAACAATACAGACGAACAATATACGACCATACCTGTCTAGCTCGAACAAAACGACTCCCAAAATCCTAGGGAACTGGAGAACATGAATAAAACTAAATACCCACCAAATCGCTATACCAGATCTTCACGAGAAGAAAACTACAGACCTCCAAGATTCACGCTTAAACCCCTCCAACCCCGGCTAGGGTAGATCGTGACTGTACTATGTGTCCGGGGGTTTTGAGGAATTTTGGTCCATGTTGATTCACCTGTTACTCCTGAAATACATGACACAAAGTTATAAAAAAAAAAAAAAATGTTGCACAAACCTTTCATGTGTAGAATGCCGTTGAGTAGGGGTATCTAGCCCAAGTGAGTGCATAAAGGGGAGCGCGGGAAGTGGAGAGATTTCTATGCGCGAGAATCTTCCCGCGTGCGGATGCGTCGCCTTGCCCCAGGCCCCCGCTTGGCTAACCTACTGCCCACTTACCCACTCGTCGCGCCAGGAGTTTTTACCTCCCGGAGGCGATTTTATTTATTGATAGTGATGTTATTATAGTTATTTGGAGTCCAATTATATAAAATATGTGTATTAGGCTATCATTGTCACTAATATTTCACATTTTCACTCGATACCGTAGTTTTTATGAGTAATTGAGGCTGGTTATTGTTATATTAGGCAGTGATTATTCGTTATCACAGGTGTTTATTATACTTTGGCCATCTAATAGTAGTTCGTGTGTCACTTTCACTTTGGTAAATATGCTTGAGAGAGTGTCACTGTCACTGATAATGCTCATTTTCACTTGATACGGTACATTTTATTAGTAATTGAGGTAGGTTATTGTTATATTAGGCAGTGATTATCGTTATCACAGGTGTTTATTATACTTTGGCCATCTAATATTACTTCGTGTGTCACTTTCACTTTGGTAAATATGCTTGAGAGAGTGTCACTGTCACTGATAATGCTCATTTTCACTTGATACGGTACATTTTATTAGTAATTGAGGTAGGTTAGTGTTATATTAGGCAGTGATTATTCGTTATCACAGGTGTTTATTATACTTTGGCCATCTAATATTACTTCGTGTGTCACTTTCACTTTGGTAAATATGCTTGAGAGAGTGTCACTGTCACTGATAATGCTCATTTCCACTTGATACGGTACATTTTATTAGTAATTGAGGTAGGTTATTGTTATATTAGGCACTGATTATTCGTTATCACAGGTGTTTATTATACTTTGGCCATCTAATATTACTTCGGGTGTCACTTACACTTTGGTAAATATGCTTGAGGGAGTGTCACTGTCACTGATAATGCTCATTTTCACTTGATACGGTACATTTGATTAGTAATTGAGGTAGGTTATTGTTATATTAGGCACTGATTATTCGTTATCACAGGTGTTTATTATACTTTGGCCATCTAAATTATGTCATGTGTCACTTTCACTTAGTTATATGCTTTGTAAACGTTTTATATACAATTTATTGTGTCTTATTTATATATGTTTTCATAATACATGACTTTTTTATCACTATACACTGTTTTATTTCCACTTGTTGCCTATATACATACATATTGTCAGTCTTTGGTACTTTCACTATGATTATTAGTTAGTACTCCTGCTTGGTGTGGTATTCAGCAAAGCACGGTATAGCCATAGTGACAGCTGGCACTCCACACACTGCATGGTGGTCTTTTTCTGCTTCCTCGGCCTCACCTGGCTGTTCCAGCAGACATGGCACCGCCTTCTGCTAATGGTGAACCCATCTCGTTCCAGAGGCAGGTAACCGAGCTTGTGCACATTTAGATACTGTGCACACTGCATACGGTCCTGAACGGGGCGCCCAGGTTGTGCCACTGCCCTCTGTGGCGTAAGCATACCTGTCCAGGAGCTCCACCAACACCTGTTTTTGGAACCTCCGCAGGCTACTGAACTTCCTGGGTGTGCGCGGATTCCGAAGCCTGTAGATATTGAAGGCATCAGCATTGACATGTCCACCATGTGCAGAAAGAACTTTTTGTACCATCTGCACTAGGTACGCAGACAGTCGATTAAGCCTATCTGCATGTCGGACTTGTCCACCAGCCTCATATTTATGTTGTAGTCCATTACAGCATCGGGCTTGGTCACCCTGACTTGGGTGCGGCGATCCACCTTGCCAGTCTCAACCATTTCCCCCTTGTGGACGGTGCTCAGGAGGTTGACCTTCCGCTGGTCGTGCCAGTGAATAGCCAGAATGGGTCCCGACTTCTTTTTGAAGACATCGCCTTTCTTGGTTTTAGGAGGGAAAGTTGGCATGCCCCTCCTTTTCGCTCTAACTGTGACTACAGTCCCTGTCTTGCGCGGAGGAGGGACGTTGAGAGAGGGGGGGACGGGTAGTAGTTGTCCGGGTAGGGGACGTGTTTCTTCTGGAGGTACGGGTTCATCATGGCTTGAAACCACTGCTCCGCCAAAGCCAATGAGGGGGTCTATTTCCACGTCCCCTTCCTTCCCGCTGTAGACCAGGAAGTCCAGGACATAACCAGTTTGGCAATCGCACAGCACAAAGAACTTTATACCAAAGCGATGTCTCTTTGAGGGGATGTACTGCCTGAGCCTCAGCTTTCCCCGCAACAGCACAAGAGAATCGTCAATACAGACGTTGCAGAGGGGCGTGATGTATGACGTGAAACGTTCTCGCATCATCTCGTACAACGTCCTAATCTTCCACAGCTTGTCAGAGAGATGCCATGTCGGTGTTGGTGACAAGATGGAGCGCTCCGAGGATGTCGAGGTACCGGTCCCGAGAGATGTATTTCCCGAAGGCAGGGGTGGATATCAGATCTTTGGTGATCCAATAGTCAGCCAACCTGTGCTTCTTTACATGAGGCATTAGCATGGTGATTGCCAGGAACACCATGAACTCGGGATGAGTCACTGGGGTCCACCGCTTCATGTGGCCCTTGGTCACCTTGCCAAAAAAGTTCACCTGGATTTGGTGGTGCTTGTTTGTCTCTTCTATGACAAACTCAGTAACCTCATTATCAAAAAATGCCTCAAAAAGCTCATGTGGTGGAGCATTGGGGCCTGCGGGACAACTTTGGGTAACTCCTGAACCCTCCTGTACATCATCAAAAGGTGGGAACATCAGGGTCATTCACTTCATCAGCAGCCACATCCTGCCAGTTGAAAATATAAAATGGGTCCTGCTGGCGACGCTTACGAGGAGCTGCAGCTGGGGCAGCACGCCCACGAACTTTGGCGGCGCGCACCCTAGGGCGGCCTAGGAGCGCGACGGCGCCCAGGCCCAGCCCGGCGGCCAGGGCGGCCAGGAGCACGACGGCCCTGGGCAAAGCGTCGGGGTTGAGGGTCGTCGATGTCCATAAAGTCATCGTCGTTGTCGTCAGAGCCGTCATCTTGCCCTGACGGTGGACCCAGGTAATCATGGCCAGAGTCATCTGTGAGGTGCCCTTCATCTTCAGACCCCCCCTCATAATCTCGCGGGGAACGAATGATGCGTGGGGCGGCGTGTAGGTCGGCGATGGTGGGGAAGGAGTGGAAGGTGAGGCTCTGCATCTTCATGCAGAGGTTCGGGGGTCCTTGGCATACGAAGATTCGTAGACAGAAATGGTTAAGGGTCAGTAGGTGCCGGTATGGATGCGAGGTCAAAAACATCGTCAGGAACCACTGTTGTAGTCTGCGGAGGTGGGCTGGCCCCTGGGGACACTTGCGGGGGCGTATGGCTGGGTCCGCCCGGGGCGGAAGCGGTGGGGGACTCGGACAAAGAGCGCCTACTTGTAGCTCCTTTTTTCAAATATTTTCTCCCTTTTCCCTTTTCTGTAGTACTATGTCTCCTCTCCGGGGAAATAGGGAGTAATTAGGCCGAAAGTGGGGGCTCCTGAACCCTAGGCTGTGCTGGTGGTGGTGGGGAAGAATGGCGGGCGCCTGGGGCAACTTGGGTGGCGTGGGTAGATAAGGAAGACAATGGCGGGTCAACCTCACCCTCACGCCCAGCCTCACTGGCACCCTCACGCACTGATCCCTCACGAAGTTTTAGGGCTTCTTTCTTGGCTGCCGCGGCCGCCTTTTCAAGAACTTGCTTCTTATAAAAGCGTATCTTGAATGGGGGTTTAGCTGGCGAAGGGCTAGGTGTCGTGTCACTCAACCTAAACTTGGCAGTAGACCTAGTGCTGTCCCATCGCTCACTCTCACTACACTCTCATCACCTTGCACAACTATATCACGTTCAGTACTATCATCACTTTCATCGTCATCGTCAAATCCAACAAATTGCGCGTCTCTTTCATGAATTTCGTCTACATCGTTTACTAAATTTTCACTATAGTGAGACTGCATAAGACTCTGGTAGCTATCACTGCCCAAGTCATCAACACTATTTTGTCCTTCACTATCTGGAACTTCGATAACTCATCAAAGCTATTTCAATACCTCACGGGAGTCAACGCATCCTTGTACGTGCCTTTGCGGGTTATGGAGCGCGACGAACATGGGCAAGATATGGGCTGTCAAAGGTGAGCAGGGAATCGGACACAGGGGAGGGAAGCAGCTTTTTTTGGGGCTAGTATCCATGTTGGCTGGCAGGGTAGAGACTGTTTTGGTGGCGTACATGGTGTCTGGTGGCGTCACACCATAGCGACACCACCGGGAACGAAATTTTTAAAAGCGCCGCGCCATTTGAAAGGCTACACCATTAACGCAAGCAATGGTACAATGTTGTACCCACCCCGGGTTCTCGGGTGGCGACACAAACATAATGGCTACGACAGTCTGTGTACCACCCGGGGTTGAAGGGTTAATGGAGAAGATTTGCTTCCTACACAGAGCCACAGATATCTCGGAGTAATTTTTGATGCCTCGCAGCTCTCCTCACCTTGGAAAAGACCACATAGACTACCTGATTATACAACACGCAACCAAAGACTGAACATCATGAAAGCAATCGCAGGCACAAACATGGGGTGCGCAGACGCCACAACCCTCTCGAAAACATTCTACATAGGTTGCATATCATCAGAAGTAAACCTTGACTACTTGTGGCCCATAGCATTCGCCTCAGCCGCACCACGCGACCCATCTTCATAAAACTGGGAGGTGGTACAGCAATTCAGCAATGAGGATGCATACATGGGGGCACCTTAAATCAACCTCCGGTGGCCAGCACTTCCCGTGTGAAAGCAAATCTAATCGACACAAATCCACACCAGAAGAGGATTAATACAGTGTGTCCCACCTACCTTCTGGCTCAATAAATCTATGCTGGCCACACGCACTTCCCAACCCATTTCGATATCTCATCCTGCATCTGCTCCGCAATAGTGTACCAGTACAAGGGCCTTCAAGGAGCTGCCCATACGCAATAGAATGCACACCTTCACGAGAGGCGCGTAGGGCAAATTATACGATAGAAAATCCAGCGTCATATTCCTTGGTTGCCACTCAACCCCCATGGTACCACCAGTCCCAACATGGGGGAAATACATCCCACCCACAGTAAAGACAGACCTCATCAACATCACCAACCAAGAGACACAACTCGGCTGACCTCAAGCAAGAGTTCCTCGGAAGTCCTCCACACCCAGCACCAAAATTCCACCCACGTATACACAGATGGATCCCGCATCAGTACCGGTAACACAACTGCAAATCTGTGTTCTTCAGCATTATGGATCCCAAAATTTCACCTTACCATGGGATGGAAGCTACCCAAACAAACCATCAGTGTTTACAGCAGAGCTCTATGGACTCCCTCCGTGCACTTGAGAGTCATCAACACCCTCCCAGTACGTGCCCTACAACATTTGCTGTGACTCCAAAAGTGCAATACAAGCCATCAACTAGAAAACCAAGACAAACAAGGAAATATGATACCCTATGATCCAAATCCTCACCACCCTCCACTCTCAAGGATATACAATATCCCTCCAATGGGTTGACCCAGCCACAATGACATCCTCCATAATGAAATAGGGGATGGACTAGCCAAAGGGATGCAGCTCCTTCCACCTAACAACAGTCATACCCTACAACATCAACCGAACGGACAAAAAATCCTCAGAGAAGACGTCCTCCAAGACGGCAAGGAAGAGTGGAAAATAACCATAGCTGGCACACAATACAGTAACATCAAGTCAGAGTGGTCGAGTGTGGGAAACACTCCATCCTACAAGAACAAAGCCTTATAACACCGCGGCTCTCCGCCTCAGAAGGGACACCACCAGACTGGGAGGGCATCATGGACAGGATGGGACTGCAAAGCAAATGAAAATTGCCCGTACTGCCTCACACCTGAGTACAGTGGAGCATTATCTACTCCCACTGCCACAGACATTACGGTGCCCCGCAACCAATCAGAAGTGTAGTAACCCCAACAAGGAGGACCATTCAACATCAAGGAATAAGCCTAGGTGGAGGAGGACCTACCACAGCACAGGAAGAATGTCATAGCATCAGGCCCAGGAACCTACATCAGGAACAACAAACAAAATCACAAGCATATAAAATTACAATCCAACTTATTCTGTACTATTACCACCAACGATCATCATCATCATCTATGACCTACACCCTCACCTTGACTTGAATCACACAGTACACATAGAGGCAGTACAGTACTGTAATGTACTGCCACAATGATCCATCATCATTCATCTCTGACCTCACCCGCACCTTGGACTTAAATCACCCTGACCTCAAAAGACAAACGACAAACTTACCCCTCATATACAGTAAAGTAGTATAAAATCCTTCTTCCGTCTACTAGCGAGTGTGTCTTGCTCTTGAAGATCAGATCAGATGTGGTTCGGGGAAAGTAATGCCTTAAGCAACGGCACTTCCCTGAGAGGTTCTTGTAATTTTCCTTTGTGATTTGCCTTTTGTGACGTGATATGTTATATTATATTGTATTGAAAGCACCCTTGTCTTGTTGGTCTTTGAACGCCACCCTTGGGACGCTACGATCACTGAACTATAAATAGTAGCGGAGCGGACGACAACACAAATTTTTGGTTCTCGTTTAGCGTGGGGCGGTTTCAAGCTCGAAAAGACTAATACGTCCAAAATGGTGCGTTTTTCAAGCTTCAAGACTGGATGCGCTTGCAGAAAATGCGGTGCAAAGCCGAGTAGCGCATCGGAGCGTCCCAAGGATGCGTCCAAGAGCAAAACAAACTATCTAGCAGACGATGGGGAAGAAGAAGATGAAGAAGGTTTTTACGTTTATATCAGTAGCTTCATGTGACCATTAATCTGAATGTTTGAAAGTAGGTAATAGGCTACAATGACGATGGTAAACTTTTAAAGTGAATTCATGACCATATGATATGTGTGTGCTCCATTCTGTGTCATTTTGAGTGGCCTAATGCCATCAAACACGGGGCTTTGGGACTTCTTTGCAATTCGGACTCATCGGGTGAATTCGGATTTGGCCTCAAATTGAAAAATTCGGACTCCTATTGGGAGATTCGAATCAGCGGTCGTCGGATTAACGGGAACTTTCTTTTACTGTATAGATATATGTTATAAATATATACAGCGGCCAGTTTCGTTGTTGTCTTGATTTGGGTGAATGAAAAACTAGAAAGTCTCTAGGCCAAGTGGTTCAGTTTTTATGATAAAAAAAAAAATTTCGATTCAGTAAGCCCACCCCAGCCCCCCGACCGCAATGCATTGTGCGCTCCCCCCAGAATTTCGTCCATTTACCGATACTCATATCTCTGAAAATAAAGGCCTAACCAAATTTGTATGCATAACAGAGGTAGATATGGTCGTTGCCGTGCGAAGGGTGAAGACTAGACATCACTATACATTGTGTACACACTTATTGTGCTGAGGGGGAGAAATTAAGACGGCGAGGTGAAGGCGGGAGGGAATCAGACCTTCGTCGGAATGCCGAGCCGCCCCTCTGCCGACCGCGGCTACGGTTCTGTTTTTTTGTATATTCGTTCAACAATTTATTATTGATTATTGATTATTTATTATGTATTACGGTATAATAGTGATTATATGGATAGTTATTGATTATTGATTACTGATTATTTCACCATTGTAACCATTCCTAAAAGAGATACGAATAGAAACATTCCTAAGTGGTGGGTGCCCAAACCGGAAAGGGGTTGAAACTAGGGGAGCTATCTCCCCGCCAGAGGGCGGCTTTCTAGCGACTTTCCTAGCTGATGCTGAGAGGGGATTGGGTTCTAGGTCATTGTGGTGATGGGCTGGTCTATCAGAGGTGAGAGCTGAGCAATCTCTGCCATACCCATAGCTTACTCTGACTGTTTAGACGTGAACTTATATTTTCTAGGATCGCAAGTGACGGCGTCTGATTCCGTGGTTTGACCTCACAATCTACCAAGATTGGAAGCCAAAGTGTCAAATTTTTCCCTTGCCCATCAACTTTCTTTTCATAAGGGGCACAGGGCACTGGGTGGGGCTTTGGTTTCCCGAGCGTTTCCGCACACTTCTCAGCTCACCGCCATGGAGTCGGCTGCGAGTCACACCAGGCTCTATTGTGGTCGGCGGGGAGGGTTCTGTGGGCGCGGGGGGGGGCCTCGTTTGTGGCCTTGGCCTTGATTGAGACATTGGGGCTGTTCCGGCAGGAAGACAGATGGGGGAACAACAACAACAACAACAACAACCATTCCTAGAGTCACTGGCGTCTGCTTTCATGCATGGTTTGGGACTGAGGAAAATCAATACAAGCTTTCGTAAGGCTTGCTTGAAGCCAGGAGTCAGCTGACTGGATGGCTGGGTGTTTTTGTTGTTGTTGGTTATACGGACGACCCGCCAAGACAACATAAACTTTCTCTAGTGCGGTTTTAATTGGTTTTAAGCCGTAAATAAACACGTAGGTGCTTCAGAGGCCATCCGGGTCTCAGAGAGGCAATAGCTAATGGCCTCATGAGCCACCCAGCCGAGTCTGGAGGGTTAAGAATGAAAGGTATATTGAGCGAAGAGTTTCCAGTAAATGTTAAAAACCTCTTACAGTACCGGTAATAATTCTGTACTGGTTCTAGACGCGGTATCTATGGATTGTAAGTATTTAAATTCTGTGGGAGCTTTTGACTTCATCTTTATTGCAAATAGTGTGCATTGGGCTTAGGCTAAATTCAATACCTGGAGGGAAGTTAGGGCACATAAGGGAAATTAAGAGTTTGAATACGGTACTAAAAACTAAGGTCTTCATTAGGTACATTAGAGCGAGGAGTTAATATGAAATAAGTTGGTGGATTACCCTTCTTCAGTTTGTGGGAAAAGAGAGGGGGAATTAACGTTAGTAAATGTTTTGTTGGTCTTCATTGGATGTATAAGCAGTGTAATGTAACTACATAAATCCAATGGTTTATCATTACAGTCCATCCACATTGCCACGGCTTTAGATGGAGTTGCCTTGCAGCAGTTGGAATGCTATACAATAAAGTCCTGCCATAACACTGCCCCATTTTGTCATCACTATGGCCTGATGGGACATAGTGCTAACAGTGCCTCAGCAAGACTAGACCAAAGATCCCCGGCAGCACCTGCAGAGTAGCCTATCTGCTATCACACCAAACATCCCCAGCTACTGGCAACCAAAACTGTATCATCACAAGGACTTTAAGAGATTGGTATGGTCCATACATGACGTTCATCCCCCTTTAATAATCCCCCTTTTACCAATGCACAGTTAGAATACTTGGGGCATATTTATTTTCCTCCACTAAATGTGAAAGCCAGTACGCCCAGGTGGGGGGACACACTTATTGTGTTGGCCATTTTTTTTGTTTTTTTTAAGAATGTTTAGGCAGAATGAAAAGGATTCTCTGCCAAGAGGGTTTTAATAAAAAAATCAAAGGAATTGGAATGGGTTGAAAGCGATAGAAGGGAGAGAACTTGTGTTGAAGGACAAAACTCGATAGTGTCAATTTTGGCAGGTGTTGGTTTGTTTTGTTTGTAGGTGTTGTGATTGTGACGCTAAAGTGTGTAGAGGAAGATCTGTATGTGGGTTGATACAAATTTGTACTGAGGGTGGGTCCCGAAGTTGGCTCTGGAATACGGCATTCAGAGTTTTGTTTTTAAAGTTCAGAAGATTCGAATGGGAAGGGAATAGTAATTATTGGTTATGATTGTACAGTCAAACTTGCC